>CM059258.1:28937194-29537194 GCA_030347555.1 Lablab purpureus | reverse complement strand
TCTCACACTTGTCTTCTCTTTCATTTCAACACTCCTCATTCCAACAACTCCTCCAACAACACCAGACAAAGTGCCAACCTATTCTAGTACCTCATTCAACCTCAAAATAAAACTTATTTCAAGTTTTCTTTTTCACTACTTTAGAACATGCATGCATCATCATGCTTTTCACTTTGCATGGTCAACAATTTAGTCTGCTAATTATAATAATAATAATAAGCTACTGTTATCACAAGTTTTTTCACTATTTTACCAGTAAAGGATGTGAATGTTATTCAGAAAATTGTCAAATAAGTTTGATTTTTGCTAAGATAATTGTTGAAAAAAGATTGTTATACATGGCTACAATTATCTTATAAGATAAATTAAATAAACTAAAACTGATATAAATCAAGTCATAATCAAATAATTGTACTTAAATTTTTACATTTTTATGTAGAAATGATAATATCTTACCATGATATTTGATCTAACACTAACATGCTTTTAAGTAAAAGAAGTTATATTGTATAATTTTTATAAATAAACTTGACAAAAAGTCATTTTTTATTAAATAATAAGTGATTTTAAAAGTAGTGTAACAAATCATTAAAGAAATAAAAATATAGTTAAATTATATTAAAAATAATCAAAGTTTGTATATCAAATCATCTTTAATTTTTCAAGATGTTCAGAATTATATACTTCTAGCAATTCTACTAAATATAATTTTTAACATCACCTTTTAACAAAATGTGGAAATTTAAAACATGAAACTCATTTCTAATATAAACACAAGGTTAATTAGTTGAATGGCTAGTTGGGTTTTGAAGTGAATTTTTGGACAGAATTTCCTTTCTTTAAAATGAAAGGGATTTATTAAATTTATTATAATTTTATTTAACATTTACTGTCTGAGTTTTTTTTAAGATGCAAGAAAGTTGTTTATAGAATATGCAGTAAAAATACAATGAAATGACAGTAATCTTATCTGCATAACACATCCAGAAACTTATATACAGTAATAATAAAATTTTTAACAAAAAAAACTGAAAAAAATTGTTTTTGTTTATAGTTATTTAAAAGTTGATGTTGAGAAAGATTTTATTTTCTACACAAAGCTCTTCTTCACGCAGGTAAATGAACAGTGCAGCTTTTATTCAAATTCATCAAAATCTATCATCACTGAGTGGTGTTGATGTGTAACTGATATGATGATGTTGTTGAAATGAAAAGCTCTTTTTATTATTATTATTATTAAATTTGTCGGAAAGACATAATAATATATATATACTTGTGAATTTGCTTAGATAAAACATATAAAATAAATTACTATGGCACGAAAATGGATTCAAAGTCCATCATTCACACTCCAAATCTCAATTATCCTTAATTTCTTTTAGTCAGTATTTTTCAGATTTTCTGCCTTTTTTTCTATAAAAATTAAATTAACATAGATTTATATTAACATTACAGATAATATATTATGTTATTTACTGAGAAATGTTATTGGTACAAAATAAATATATCTTATTAGTATATTATACATTAATATATTACATCACATTGTTAATACAAGTGTGTAATGTTCATATCAGTAATGTAGCTTTTGTTAATCGATAAAGAAAATTTTAAATTTTGACATTTTCCCATTAATAAATAGCACATTTTTCAATGAAATATTTTGTATTGATTATAAAGTTAATCCATCTTAAAAAAATTATATTAAAAGTACTTAAGTAAAAGAGAAGGGAAGATAGCTTTATGGATTCAACTTTTGACACCAACATTATAATTAGGAGTAAATCTGAAATCTTATATTAATACAAATCTGAAACCTTTCGTGTGAAGATAGTAGAGAAAAATTTGATGTTGAGACAAAAATCATTATTATCTTAAGTAATTAATATAATCTATAAATTAAATAATACAATCTATAAATATTGGTTGAAGAATAAATTTATATGAACTAACCAAATGGTCTTATAATATTATAACAAGAACACCTAATGTGTTCTAAGAAAAAAAAAAGATTTAGTACTTTGCTAAGACAATAGTGAAAGAAGTTTGATCAAGTTAGATGACAAAATTAGTCAAACTCAATCCAAGCTATGAACCTTTTTTATTTATATGAATTTTTTACTTTTTATAAACTAATAACAAATATGTACATTTTTAAATAAACCTAAAGCTTGATCTTAATAGCTTTATCCTCAGGCATATCAATAGTTTAAAATTATTTCTCCATGCATAAATAATTTCACCTACATTGGATACCTAATTTATTAAATATGGCATGGAAATGGTACAGCCAATTTCTGCAATTTGACTTCATCTTTTGGAGAGAACCAGTCAACAGAATAAATTTTATAAAGACGTCTCATCCATTTCATTAAAAACTGAAAAGAATATTTCAAAGATTATAAAAATAATATAAAATATAATCCAATATGAACAACACAGACATCATATCTATCTAGTAGTAGAATTTTTTAACAAAAGAAAGTGTACAACATTGCATTCCTAGCTCTGTTTCTACAACATCCATGCAATTTTTACTGATATCTTAAAAGGGTGTTTTCATTTAAAAAATATCTGGTGAGTTCTAAGTAAATTTCAAACAAATAACCAACCAAAAGTTGGTCCAAATGATAAAGAACTTGGTCCCTTTAAGGGAGATTTCAGATTTCGGAATTGAGTTTTATGAAACAAAAAATAATTGAAACAAGATAAACTAAAACTTTAAGATGAAAAGTACATTCTAGCTTGACACCTCAACTTAGTACATGACACGATCCTTGAGCTTTTATGAACCAAGTCAATTTATTGATGTCATGATAATGAAAAAGATAATATTGATTCTCTGACTGGTCGCAGACTTGAAATTTCTGAATCTTTGAATCCTTCTTATGTGACATAACAAGCCATTAAAAATACTAAAAAAATATTTTAATTTGTACTTCAAAGTTCACAAGTAATTGAGTTGAGAGTTCTTCATAGGCATAACATAACCAACTTTGTTGAGTTACACACAAGAGCAAGGTTTTTGTAACATATTTGACCTCGCCAGCCAGCACATTGGTTTCTTTTGACAAAACTCAGACAAAATAGTAAATGTAAATGCTTAATCCATCTTATAAATTGTCCTTCTGTCATTTGCATACATCTCATAAAACCAGCATTATTTTGCAATCACTCGAGCAAGCTTGAGTGTGCCAGACCAATTTGTCCATTTATTTATTCCTTTGTTTCAAGATGTAGAGATTTGCATCGCCTGCAAAAATTCTAAGATTAAACTAGCCCTTTGCTAAACTAGCCCGGATTTCTAGCCAGACAACTAAATTTCTAGGAAGACAATCACAACCTCACTCGATGGAAAAATACTCAAAATACAATTTCTCTTTCATCCCACTTTTAGCAAATTTTCTTCTCATCTGTTCCTTATTTTTCCATAACGTCACCGATCACTTTCTCTCTCTCTACCTTTCTTTTTCCTCCCTATCTCCCTTTTTTCCACTCCAATCCAGGCCATTATGAGGTGAACATTTATCATTGCTTACTACAACTTTAGATATCAGTAGTGTGAGCATTTTAAATCATGCTCCTCGTTCAAGCCAAATGTCTTAAATTATTTGCAAGTTATAGTTAACAGCTAAGCACATTTCATACCCCTTTAATGGAGGAGCTCCTTGCGTAGTGGATAGATATACCATTAGCAGCTCCTTTTACCCATGTTTTTTTGCAGAAGAGAAATGTTAGCAACACACTTCCCAATTCACTTTCAAAGACACTCTTCACTATCAGGCAAAACTTACACAGAACCTACTAACTGAAGTGGAACAAGCTATCTTGAATAATTCCTAGTTCACAACATCAGCTACATTTCTGTGACATACTTAATGATCTATAATTCTATATACTTTCTTTAACTACTGATTTATGGCTTGTGCTTCTCCAACCTCCCTTACTTATTCAGACATATACCTTAAAAGATATATTTTATGAGCAGTGAGCAACAATATCTAAGCTATAAAAGGTGGTCTAAACATATCTAAAGAATTTTGGTGGCATAGTTATTCTGCATATACAAGTTGAGATTTGAGAATATTGATCATCTCTATATTATAAACCAGTTATCTATTTAGAGAGAAAAATCTATAGAAACAGGCCAATCAAGACCCTTTAAAATCTTCGCAAAATTCATATACAAGCACAGATGACTAAAAGTAATGAAACTGTACAGTAGATTCCATAAATTAAAATGCCTATATAATGGGTGACAAGAGCACGTGCCTGCAAATAGCACTATTGATCTAATCAACATGACCAGTACGTAACTTCCATCCTCGCGCCCCATCTAAGAAACCAATCTCAGTTGTTGTTGATCGGATCATGCAGGGAAAACCTCAAGTTCCAATATGATAGTGATTCAAATTCAGTCATTCAAGAAGTGGGAATTCTATCTTATGCAGGATACACCGTGACATATAACTAACCAGATGACAAACAATATTATACACACAGCTGCATCAATAGCTAAAACAATGCGTACTTGGCGCCACCATTTCTTACGAATGTTTTGAGGGGCTGATCTTATCCTCATTGAACCCATATCCTTTTGCAAAGAGACTGAAGAACCTGCACCACCTTGGCTTACACCATCCAGATTGCCTGAATCAACCCTTGCTCCTCTATCTGTAGATTTTCGATGCTCCTCCAACTCAACATCTCTCATGGCAATCACATGATCCTTTACTTTCTTCTTATCTGGCTTGTTAGATTTTCCCAATAATGGAGCTTTTGTTGAACTAGCACCTTCAATTTGTCCATTCAAACTACTAGGTGATGGAGACAGATCCACTTGAAAAGATGTGGAAGTGTCATCTCTCCAATTACTACTACCATGAGAAACACTCTCCAATGAAGTGATCAGACTGCGAATGACAGGAACCAACTTTTCCTGAAAATGAATTGAGTTCATGTTTGGCAAAATTCCTCTTGAACCTTTTCTAACCAGCTTTTTGAATTCATCTCTAACATGCTCCAGGAACCGGAGAACTACTGAGTTACCAAGACCTTTATCAATAATTGCAAAGTAAACATACCCATCTTCCATAAAAAATCCATAAGTCCTTTTACCTATTGTCTCAAAATACCACCTGTGGAAAGGAGGAGCACTCTCCAAGCACAAGGCTGCAACATTCTCAACTTCTTGGTCTCCACCACTATACACATAGAGGACGGTGTTACCCTTAGAAACACAACAGTAATAAACTTTATTTTGAATTGAATCCATCGTAAAATCAGTAAACAATATCCCTAGCCGGATTGCAACCAAACTCCTTCACAATACCAGGCCTAACAAATCAGAAAAGTTACACCGATTCAATGCTAACTTGACTTTGCTGAACACCGATATCCCTCTATTGAAAAATCAAACCGAAGTCTTCATGTTTCATCCCAACTGAAGAACACACACAATCATGAATTAGTACAGGAAGAAAAGTGCAAGAAATTCTCCAGCTATACAGTCAAAAACCTGTAGGGAATCCAAAAACAAGCCTTGAGTAAACACAAATATTCTATTATTCCAGGAATAACTGTCGGCAAAACAATAACATTAAGCAACATGCAAATAAAAAACAAAACATAACCCATCTTTAAATTCTCAGATAACCTAACCCCATTAAATCTTTGAACCGAAAAAGATAACCAAACCCCCAGATCACAAAATCTGCTACACCAATAATCCAATAAAAACAGAGAGATCCTCTAAATCTACCTTGACAGAGACAGAGATTTAATACCTTAAAGGGTAGCAGCATTCACTCAGAACAACAGCTGAAAAGCGGTTAAGGAAAAAAAATTCAAAATCTTCAACTGAAGTCAAAGATCCACAACACAAGCAAGATGAAAATTTTATGACAATAACAACAATAAAAAGACTACCCTTTTCCTTTACCCGAAAATGGGGTCACAAATCAAGCTGAACAAGAACTAGCTAACTCCAATTAGTACAAGCTTCTTTTTTTTTAAGTGTTTCGGAATTTAAAACTGATCCAAAATTAAAAGCAGGGAAAGAACATACCTGATTGTGATGCATGAGTGGTTGTTGTAGATGAGAGATTGATTCATAAGAGAAGTGAGAGAAAGAGAAGAAAGGAGGAAGAAGAACAGTGAGAGAATGGAAGAAAGACGAAAATGCCACGGGCACAAACCGTGTAACGTGTGAATCTAACATGCAATGTTTTGTGCTCTTTGGTTTTACTTTGAAGCTTATATTGGTAGCTGCCAATGTCTGATATTTATTATCGATTCCATTCAAAACTTTAATAATAATTTAAACTTTAATTATTTTATCATTTGTTTTATTCGAATGAATCTGGTCATGATTTTTAATTATTTTCTATTAATACTTTTATTATTATTATTTTTGTCAAAACTTAAAAAAAGGTCAGATTTAGTGCTGTTTTTTACTAAAATTCTACACTCTTATTACCATTCACAAAACACAATTATTTAATTTACTACAGTGAAAATGTATTAATTTAGCTATTGATAATATATTTATACTATTTTTTAAAATTATTTTTCTCATTAACCATCTTTTCTCTCTTCTAAATATTTCAAAATATACTCTTTTCTCTATATTGGTAAGAATATTTTAATTAAAAATAATTAAGACAAAGTTATTACTAACTCAATCTTATTAAAAAAACATAATTTTTATTTTAGATTTTATAATAAAAAACATGTAAGTTCATTAGATATTTTAAAAACTAGTTTTTATTAGTAAATTTGGTCGGTGATAACCTTAAGAGTTCAATTTTAATTGAAAGAAATTAGATTTTAGTTTAAAATTCACCTTTTTCATTTTATTTATCGTTCCACTACTTGATTTATCTCATTATTTTAAAGATATTGTATATTTGTTTTAGTAAAAAAAATTCCTTTTTCTTTATTATTTTTCATTTTTATTTTTGTTTTTGAGTGCTTTTAATAAAGTGTGTGTAGGATAAGAAGTCGTAGCAATATATTCTTTAATAGATACTTCAAACTTGAACCATAAGAAAAATATGATTAATTTGCTTACCATATTTATCTTCACTTAATAAATTAATAAACTATTCTTTACTTAGATTAATACATTTTAGAGTTTAAAAATTTCATTTTTCTTTAATTTGACTTATTTTCATTTTTATTATTTTAAATTTTATGATCTTGTTTATTACATAATATTTTATTATGCTTTTGAGTTGATAAATATATAAAAAATCATAATAACTAAAAATTCCTTAATATCCCTTAATATTCATTATACTTTCTTTATACAATAAGTATATAATGTTTTATACCTTCCGGAATTTTTTGGAAAAAAATATAAAAAAAACATATATATTAGTAAAAGTGAAAAATATGAATAACAATTGTCATGCTTTGAGAACCCAAATACCTTTGGTGGAAACGTGGGCCTAAGCCCAAAAAATCAGTGTGCAATGCAAACGTAACAATATTTGAGAAATTGCCTTTTGAAACTCGTAAGTTTTTCCTACACCCCCATTAATTTGAAAATTCTCAATTTGTCCTTTTTGTATTAAATCATAATGGAACAAGGACACTCATTCCATTTTAGTCTATTTTGTATTTCTTCAGTTAAAAATAGAACATGACGAACTAGTACATATAATAATTATAAAAAAATATAAAATTAATTATTTATTATTTATTACAAGTAATTAAGAAAATATAGTATAAAAAAATATTAAAGTGATTATGAAATTAAATTTAAAATTTTATGTGTAAATATATAATATTGATGAAATAATAAATTAATTATATTTAACACGTAATATTACACAATAATAAAAATTAAAAAAATAGATAAATAAAATATTTTTGATTTATGTGAATTGTGTTCATATGTAATTATTGTTATTTATTTTATATCATTGAAAGTTAGATGTGATATTTGAAATCTTTGTATGCTAAAATGTGAATTGTTTATCGAAAGATCTTTTGTTTGATGTTTTCGACATGTGAAGTGGTTGATTCTCCTATAGTTTTAGTTAAGAAAATGTATTCCTTTGTTTTTCTCTCATCCAATAGTATATTAAATGTATCACCTAACTTATTGTCAAAAAAGTTGTAATCCTTTATTTTTTTTGTGAAGTACTGATGTCATTTTCTTATTAGTTGAATTTGTGAATTAAATGGTGCAACTATTTTGTTTACTTGTTTGATAATGTATGCAATTTAAACTTTTTTAGGATGCTTTAAAGCCACTTCTACCACTTACACGTACTTATGGACAATTGAGAAACAAATGATTAACAATTTTATTTGAGTAAAAATTTTCATAAAATCAAATTGTAGTGTGGATGAAAATGAAATTACATCATATACTTCTACACAAACTCTTAAAGTTCAACCGACATTGAATAAATATGCATGAGTAATGCATTTAATTAAAATGTTATTTGATCTCCGTAAACTTAATTGAATTTGGATGATGAATTGAATTCTTAGCAAACTATATATATTTCGGTCAATATATGTGTATATATAGAGAGAGGGAGAAAAAAACACACATTTAATATGCATATATTATGTGGTCCTATAAAAACATACAATCATGGCATTTCAACAAACATACATGCAAGATTAATACAATTTTATTTAAAATATCAATTTCATTATACACACACATATATCAACAAGGATCAACGACACACATAACACATCGCACAACTAGTTATTAAATTGTTGCATTCACAACTAGATGAAGGTTTTTCTCACAACATGTTCAATGAACAACCTGAACTCAAACATTGTCACAAGATTTCATAATCTTCGGTCACATCTTCAATTCACAATGTAAATGTCACACAACACCTTTCAGAAGACTCACATCCATATTAAACATGTTCCATTACATACTAACACATATCACCTGACTAGGGTAAATTATACATTTACCCCAAGCCTGCACACATAAGCTTCCCTTAGTTTATCTTTACTTGATGCTTTAATCTACATTATTATATCACAAATGAAACAAGGATATATCTTTTACTTGACAAGTTAATATGCTTGATACCACCACTCAAGGTATGATACCTTCCTAAGTATTCCACACACAACATACGCCCATAAAAGACCACATACACTTACAAAGGGACACCCATAAAGGACCACATATGGCAAAGATATCACTACATATATTACTACATATATATAGGATTGCACACCCGTGAGGGTTACCTGCACAAGGCATATACCTTATAGATATTATCATCACTTATATTTATACATCTCACATCATACACACACACACAACACACATATATACGTATATATGAAAGGGAGGTCATTTGATATTCAATTAGGAGAAAAATATTGACGCTATACTTAAGACAGATGAAAAGGTGAGTGATATCCTTTCAAATGAGAAAAAGTTATCACAACACCTCTCTTGTTCGAGCTACAAGTTGTCGTTTGAGCTACACACACCATTGCTTGAATGTCTTAGTTGTCACTTGAGCAGTGAGTATAAACATTGTAGACTGCTTAAGTATTATTAAGCTTAAAAACACAATTTATTAAGAAAATAAAGGAAATCTCATTCAAACCAACACTAAAAAAAATACTTCAATCTCATTTAAATCAATCGTCATTTGTACCGAAAACTAAATTCAAAAGAATCACTCTTACTTTCTCTTAATATTTTTCAAAAATTTATAACCAAAATTATACATATATTTCCTTTAATATACATATAACAATCTAAATTATTAACAATACATTAAATATATTTAATGTAATTATTAATTTTTCTTACCTCGATTAAAACATGCTTAAATTTTTCTTAACCACTTCTAAAAATCCCAAACAATCTAAAAAAAACTCTCATTAAATCAAACCATCTACAAGTAACATATTCTCATAACAACCATACAAAGAAAAGAAAAAAAATAATTAAAACTTTAGGTTGAATAATATATTTACCAATCCTAGAAAATGATCCATCCACGTCAATATATAATATTCTAGGAATATAATATAATAATATAACAATAGTTGGAATAATTTTTTTAGTTCTGAAAAAATTGAGACAAAAGGTTTTAAAAACATAAACTTTTAAAATAAAATAAAAAATAACTTTTCATTTTTATTTATACACTTTCAAATCTCTATTCATTAAAAATTTATTACATACTTAAAATTTATTATATTTATTTGTAGATATATAAATTTTAGAATAAATTAAAAATAAATAAATATATGTATGTAATATATTATATGTATGAATTTAAAAATTAATAAATATATTATATTTCATAATGTATTCTTTGATGATATTATTAAATTACTTATATATTTTTTAGAATATAATAGTTAATACTTTAAATGTAAAGCATCAATATATTTAGAATAAAATATTAATATTATAATTATTTTTACGTTTTAAATATTCAAGTCTTATATATATATATATTGACTTTTTGAAAATAAATTTTGCAGATTAATTTTTATACAACAGTAAAAATAGGAAAACATATTTAATATATCTCTTTATATATATATAAATGAAAAAAATCCAATTTCTATTCCTTATTTTTTTTAATATAACGATTTTGACAAATGATTATCGTTAGCCATGAAATTTCAAGAGAACGATAAGTAATTGTTTTACTGTACTATGACTCCACAAATACATACGAAGTGATAAAGAACAATGTTAGGTATTAGATTTATAATAATTATTTTGTTTCATGTAAATATTAGCATGAAAAGTTTTTCATTTAATAAATATATATTTTATTTTAAATTATATGATTAATTTTAAGTAAATGCTTACTTAAAAAATAATTTTTATTAGCAGTTTGTTTATAGAAGTCACACTAAACCATTTAAAAAAATAAAAAACAAATTGTCAATTATTTTGCCCGCTAATTATTTTAATATTTTTTATTTTAATTATATAAAGGAAGTGATTCTCATAACAGTTAAATTTCACATAATTACTGATTCAATTATGATATCTCATCCTTCTGAAGGAGTATGGTCTTTTTTTTTTAATGTTTTATTCAAAGTCATAACTAATAATTTTTAATTATAATTAATTTCAAGTTTTAACTCTTAATTCTAATAATTTTCTTTTACCAAAATTCTAACCATAATTAAACATGGATGAAATGAAATATAAAATTTTATAAGGGAAAAAATTATAACTAATTATTGCCTATAACAAGTACTCTTCTCCGTTTCAAATTATTAGGCATACATGACAACATATACCAATAAAAACAATTAATTTGTTCAACTTTCTATAAGTTTTTCATTTTTACTTTTATTAATTATTATTAAATGAATTAATTGAAATTTAACCAGAAGTATTTATAAATGAATTAATTTATTGTAAATTGATTGAGATTAAAATTTTAACAATTTTGAAATTATTTCTAAATAATTTAAAATCAGAACTACTAATTATTTTAAATAAATATTTCAATCAAAATTTTTAATTCCCTCCAAATTGTAAATGTCTATACTCAAATTTTAGTTTAAAATTTCAATCAAAATTTTTAATTCCTACTAAATTGTAAATGACTATGCTTAAATTTTATTTTCAAAATTTCAATCAAAATTTTCAATCTCCACCAAATTGCAAATAGAAATAGTAAATTAAGATTAATTGCTACTGCAACTTTAATACAAAAATTAAAATATAATATTAGTAAATGATGGTAAAAGATGAAGAATCATAATAATAAAAGGAAATTAATTCTTAATTCCTGGTATTTAATTTCTCTTTCTAGTATTTAATGTTAATACAAATAATGATGTGCTTAATAGCTGTATATAAAGAAAAAAAAATAAAGATATTAAAATTCTAAAACACTATGAAACAAGATTTTCTTCTAAATTAAGTCTGAAATTCAGAAAGTATTAAATATTTAATTAATAGTATATTTAATGAAATAGTTAATTATTTTAGTGATCATGCATTTATTACAATACTAATTTATACTAATACTACTAGATAAAACAAATTCTAATAGGTTCAGGTGTTATTTTCTTACCTTTTTTTTTTATAACGCATTTTTAATATACATGTGTATATATTATGAAATTTGGTTCATTAATTAAATTCAATAAATAATACTTCACATTCAATAAAAATAATATTTAATGACATTATCATAGTTAATTACATTCTATATTTAATAAATACAGCTTATAAAAATTAACCATTGATTTATAATGCTATACGAGTACTCCACATTAATAGTACTAAATGCTACATATAAAATTTGTTCTCAAGTTTAATATATGAATACATGTAGATTTATAATTATATTTACAATATTCTTTATTTAATAATTTCTACAACAATAATAAAAAATAATAATAATGGATTACAAAAAGACATTAATTAAGAGTGAATGATTTTGATAAAATTATAGCAATGTGAATTATTAGCTCCAACATTAAAGGAATAAAATTAGTAGTAATAAATGAAGCATAAATATGTAAACCACTAAGGCCTAAAAAAAATAATTAGTTTGATCCTAATAATAAATATTAATTACATTGATCCTAAAAAAGAATTAATTATATAGATTGATAAAAGGAAAAAAAAAAGAAATTTCTGAATTTGGAGCAGTTAGAGGGGTAGATGTAGAATGATGGGTGCAGCGTTTATAAGTTGGCACACAAATTAATAATAATAATAAGTATTATTATTATCAGAAAATAAATACTTCATGTTTTTAAATTTATTTTAGAGATAATTTATATGAAAAAATAATAGTACAAGTTTAAAAGATTTGTAATTAGAATATATTTTATAAATTTAATTTTTAAATCATAATTAAAAATTTAATTTGATATATTTTGCAAAATAAAAAAATAAAACGGTAGAGTGAAAAATGTTGGAAGGAAGTAATAATTGCACCGACGAAGAGTGTGGGTGGCTGGTTTAGAGGGACAGCACGTCTCCCAGTGTGGGCCCCACCTCCCTCACTCCCTTCCATAAAACTCACACCAAACCCTTTTCTTCTTCTTCTCTCTCTCTCTCTCTCTCTCTCTCTCTCTCTCGCCAACCACACTCCATCGCCAAGGGTGGTTGTTGTGTGAGGCGCGCTGCCACTTCTCTCGCTGAGACATGATGTCTTCCTCCGGCGCCGGAAGGTACATGGCCTTTCCGCCGTCGCCCTCCGCTCCTCCCTCGCCGCACCTGTCCGCTCTTCGCTCCTCCGCACTAGCCGAGCAGGACAAGTATATCTTTCGCTCTCTCTCTATATTACTCTCTCGCTATATATATATGTGTGTGGATTGCTTGGATCTTGGGTTTAATTGTTGCTTATCGTGTTTAATTTTATGAATTCCGCTTACGAGATTCTTTCTATATTTTTCGTTTCGCTTGCGATGTTGTATGTTTAACTGATTCGGAGTTCGGCTGAGGGTTTATTTGCGGGGTGGGAAGGGGGATAGGGTTTTGTTTTTGTTTTTCGGTAATGGTCAAAGAGGAGTCGCGCTGTGTTTGTTCACTCGAGTCATTGGTTGATTCTTTTTTTTTTTGCTGTGTGGTTGGATTACGTGGTTGATTGTTTGGATGGTGGTTCTCGTGACCTGATCTGACGCTTTCGCTGGACTTGGTTGGGAGAATGGATCCTTCTTGGTGGAAATGGGAAATGGTTGTGTATAGTGGATTTGAATTGCCTTCGCTGGGTTCATCTGTTTACTGATTGCTTTTGTGCTGGGTGATCTTTGTCGCAAATGAGTTGATCTTGCTGTAGATGACTTTGCTTTGCAATTAGTTCATCTTGCTGTCGGAAATAAGTTGATTTGTCTTATGTTGTCGTGTGATCCTTGTACTTGGCCTGACCTAGTGGGAGAAGGCTTTGTTGTTGTTTCTTGCTTAAGATGACTTTGCATTGTTGGTACTGCCTTTGTATGTGTGAAAGTACTGCCATTTTTGCCTTTGTTGTACTATTTATTGATGATTTTTTTTAGTTCATGGTTCACAACAATGCTAAAAAATTGTCATGGATCCTTCGTCCTCGATGAGTTTATTTTACTGTACTTGTTTGTTTTTTTATTTGAAATGGTTACATTGTCCTACTCTCATTGTGTGGTTTTTTGCTTGCTTTTCAGATATCTATCTGAGTTATTGGGAGAACGTAACAAGCTTAGTCCTTTCATGGCTGTGCTTCCCCAGTGTTTTCGATTGTTAAACCAAGGTGAGATTCGTTCCTCAAAGTAGTGATCAAATAAGCATGAAGCCCTCCCCCACCACTGCATCTCCCTCTGTGAAGCATCTATCAAATTGCGAAGCTACTTAATCAGTTGTCTATTGACTTTGGCATAAGTCAGAGCTCAAATTTATGTGATGTTTCATATTTTATTCCATCTTTAAAAATGTTCAATCCAAGGTAGATTATGGGGCTCTAGACCTCTGCTTTAGCAAATTGAAACAAGTTTGTACAAATAAATAAATTCAACACTTTTCATTTTAAATGTTGTAGACCTGTAGGCTGTATGTAAATTTCATCGAACTGTTTAATTTTTTTAAACTAATAATGATTGATCATCTGCATTAATGTTTTGTAGTCCCAAGGAAACGTGGACTATGGATATTAATGTAGTTGTCGGACTTATGCTGCATTAAGGATGCATAAAAGTAATGTTGCATGGCACCCAATATAAGCAAGTGTTAATTTGTTTGATTATATAGAGGTATGAAATGTGTTTTGGTAGATTCATATTATAATGTGTATATACTCTATTTACAGGTGAAGTTAATATCTTACTTTTATCATTATAAGTTGGTATAATTCTTGTAAATTAGGAAAGATAGATAGTTTCCGTATTTTTAGGCTTATGTTTGGGAAGTGTTGATGCTACTTAGCATGTATAATGTACTACCTTTGTATAGTTTCCAACTATCAAGTAACGTTCAGAAATTTCACTCCCAACATGGTATTAGAGCTCCTGATTAATTGAGCTCTTGTGGTGGGCCAACCCTGGCCTTCAACACAATTTCCTATCATCATTTCCATACCTTCATTGCTTGTCCTGTCCCTTCTGCCACATTTCCGAAACCTATCCTAATACTGCCACAGGAACTCGAGAGACCTGCAGACCTGGGCATCCTAGAAGCCCTGTTGCTGGAAACATCTACATTTGCCCGTCACATGCCAGATCCCCTGCTGGCTTGTGAGCTCCATGTACCATCTTGCGTGAAGCCCTGTTGTTGGAGACTTCCACATGAGCCATCACACGCCACTTCCCATTGCTTGCGTGTGTGCTCTGGGTACTATCTTTGCAGCCACCGTACAACTTTTTGTTTATCTGCTTTTATTTATTGGACGCCCTTTTTCTTTGGTGGGCTATGGCCTGAGCTGCACCTATTGTGGTGGTTCCTTAATTAAATCCAAATTCTCTCTCATGAGCAAACCTCTAGAGAAAAAAAAAATTGAGAGAAGATAAAATAAAGAACTTTGTAGGATGTGGTGGGAGCGCAGTTGAGTACAATGGTGAGGAAGATTTGGAGGTGGCAATGACAAAGGAAGGTGAGCTGGCAGACTCCACGAATGGTGTCTGGTTGTGGTGGATGGTTTGAGCATGAGACTGATGAGAGAGAATGAAACGATGAACTGATGTGAAACTTCTGAAGCAGCAGAAACTTGAAAGAAACAGAGGGCGCATGACAATGACTACAACTGGTACCTTGGCTTTGGCATAACTATCTTGGATACCTTCCTTTAACTCCATTAATATCAATGTTTTGGTATTTATTCTCCAATTAGTTGTTCTGTCTTTTCATTTTGATATTTGTCACTCAGTAATTTACTTCCTTTCCAGCTGTAATAAAAATGATGCCCCTTTTGGTCTTCTTAAACCTGATGCTTTGGTGGTCAGCTACTATTTCTAGCATTTCTAGTTATAAATGGTCAATTTCTTTCATTGATGGCTGTACTTGAATAACTTGCCTTTCCTTGATGAAGGATAAGCAGAAGTATATTGATTGTTTCTCCAGTTTTACCATATGGTTTAGACACAACTTGGGAAGCCAATCGAGTGTTTATGATAAGTTGATGTGTAAAGATTTTCTGTTTAATGATAAAGTTATTATGGGAGCTGAAGATTATGTGCCAACAAATTGTGTGAAAGCCCACGATGGAGCATAGCAGGGGACTTGTACTAACCTGTGCTGATTTATTTATGAAAATTTGTAAATTACAGTATTTCAAAATACTATAAAACTACGAAAGGGTAACAATAGAGAAGGATAAATTTACATTTTTCCATGCTGTACTAGAAAATTGCACTTTAACTGTGAAGAGAATTATAGGCTTATATGTGCATATGTTTATTCATTTATTACTTGTTGCACTTGTTGAAAAACCTTTTTAAGTTTGTTGAGTGTGCACAAGTTTGGGAGGACATAAGTTTAAGAATGTAGCACGCATAGAAAGCAATGGTATGAAAGAGTTCATGTGAAAGATTTAATTAAAATGATTGACAGGTTTAATACCTTTGAGGTCCACTATTATTTGAGTTTTAACTAATATCATGAATTTTTTTAATGGGGGATTGCCAGTATCTTTTGGTATGGGGGATGGGTGTGGAAGGTATTAGACCCCTGCACATTGAATTGAATAGAGGATCTGGAAGGTGTATTAGAGAAGGAACAGAAGAAAAATAATAATTAGTAGTTAGTCAACTGACCAGTCAGTTAGTCAGTCAGAGCTGGCAAAGGGTTTGACAGTTGAGGGTGGGGACTGTTGTTAATAATTGGGGATATGTTGTACAAAGGATTTGTGTTGTTGTACTAAGCCTATCATTCAAAGGTTGTGAAATGGGCTACTCTGGTGAATGAGTTCTCTCCTTGTTCCCCCTTTCTTCCAAACAGAGATATATTTCCTGAGTTTCTATTCTCTATCCCTCTCCACCCAATCTATTGTTACTGTTTTTCTTCTCTTGTTAGTTTATTCTTCCTAGAATTGCCGCAGATGATTTTTTGGCTGTAGGAGAGAAATGCGTTCACTTGTAGTTTCCTTCACATGACAGTGGAAACAGTGATACCAGCTTCAACAGCATGTAATTTTGTTAGAAATGACAAATATTTTAAATGGAATAGCATTCAAACTGGGAACTCTTGGTTGAAGAACCTTTTAAAAAGCTTCCAATCTAATTTCCTTATTTAATTGATGGAAATACTGCTTTGTGCTCCTAATGGCCTTTTAAAAGGCCTGTAGAACACCTCGTATCCTTACCTTTCATCTCAGTAGGCTTAGTTTTCTGTACGACACAAGATTTTTTAATTGACTTTAGCCAAACTAGTTGCAGCAGGAAATCTGTGTTCTTGATTTCAATTGAAAGTCTGGGGTGTTGTAATACCTGCACAGTTTTAGTTGGACCCTTGGAAGATTATCAAGTAACCTTACACAATCCTCACTTATAAATTTCTATTAACAGTTTAGATTTCCTTTAATTTGGACAATTTTAAAGATACACCAACAGAAAGAAAAATTATTACTTAACCCTTAAATTTCTTTCCTTTTCTTCATTTCTTCCTCTTCATTTCCTTCAATTCCTAAATGAACCCAAATTGGATCAGATGTTAATTATATGCTTTGTTAATCGTCAAATTATTTTTAAATACTTATTAAAGTAGTCGGAAAGGTGTTTCTTGAGTTGATGTCTTAGTTGTTAAGGAATTGATAAAATTAGATGTCATTAATCTTTAATTTATCTGAATGGGGTGCTGGGGGTTCAATTACTTTGGTTTAGGCAGAGTTTTGTGTGTATAACTTTTGGGATCTGATTTGTTATTAATAATTGTTTTCCATCGGAGAAAGCAGAAAAAGAAAATTTTCCAGCTGGTATATGTGATTGCTGCTTTATATTATTCTAATAGTATGTGCTCACGAGATAATTGTTTAAACTCTTGAAATTTTCTGTCAAAACAAATTCTAAAATACCATTCAGTTTTTGAAAGATGTTTTGAAATTGGATTTTTATGTTGGAAATACCACTTTCTATGGCTTACTAAATGACTTTAAAGGTTTTCCTTTTTCAATCTAAGTGTGTAATATATTTTTTTAAATATTATATGACAATTAAGTGCATTTCCCCCTTACCATTTAGAGTACTACCAGAAAAAGCTGGAACATATCTCATAAGGATAGCATTAGTTTTTACTGACTCAGCAAACATCCGTGTTGCATCGATTATGTAGTGACTGCTAACATGTTAACAAATGCTGATTGGTAAATCTTCTTGAAAATTGACATTTTTGGAGCAGAAATTTTGCGTGTAACATCGCTGATGGGGAATGCATCAGTTTTAGGTCAAAGTGGGCTTGAACAAGCTAGCCCCCTGGCTACTGGAGGAATATTTTCAAACGGAGGTGCTAATGTGAACGGATGGGCATCACGATTTCAATCAGAAGTATGGATACTAACCATTAACATAACTTCATTAATTCTTTTTCATCTAATTCTGTATTTTAGCTGACTCAATTTTACATTCATGCTAACTCATGACATTTGTTCTAGTTATTGTAGTTCTAATTGTTTGTGACAGGCAGTGGAAAGCTAACATCAGGATCTGACAATTATTCTATAGCTTAGCTTTTGTTTCTAAAATCCTGCTAGTGGATCTCATCTTTTTATATCAAGATAAATTTGATGTCAATACTTGGCTGCCTTTACAATTTTCTGCCAAATCACAGATGTGGTGAATATTTGCATCTGGATAAATCTGAATATATTAACATGAATTATGGTAGAATGCTAACATTAGCCATTTAAAGGAAAGTGAAACTGTAAGTTTTATGAGTTTTAATGAATTATTAGCTAAGTTGCCAAAATGGCTTGTTCAATCTTTAATGCCTTAATAGTCTGACTTCAGTGATAATTTGAAAGTTCATTTGACATTATTTTCCTGACACACTGGTTCTTCTTGACAATCATAGTCAGGACGTGTACATTTTTGTCTTTATGTATGTCTCTTGTGACTGTAGTTACTCTTTGGTTGTGTTTATTTTCCGTTATGTATTTTCAACTTATTTTTAATTTCAGCAGCTAGTATTTCCCCTTTTTGGTGATCTCTTGGTGGCCTCTGATACAACAGTAATTTCATCTGCATTCCTGTCAATAGACTACCGCATCTCTTTTTGTAATTGACATTATAATTAAAACATGCAGAGACCCAGCTTGTTACAGTCCTCACCAACACCAAACTGGCTGAGTCCACCAGGTAGCTCATCTGGTCTTGTTGTTAAAAAGACAGTCAGGGTAGATATACCTGTGGACGCATATCCTAATGTATGGATGATCTTATCTCTTCCCCAACTTATGTTAAATTTTACTCTGTAGAAAGATCTACTATTGACTTTAGTTTATTGCAGTATAACTTCGTTGGTCGCCTCCTAGGCCCTAGAGGAAACTCTCTAAAGCGTGTAGAAGCAAGTACTGACTGTCGTGTCTTGATCAGGGGCCGAGGTAGCATTAAGGATCCAACTAGGGTAAGAATAAACATTTCATTACTTGTTCGAAGTCTAACATGATTAATGTACGATAAAATTACTGCTCTATGATGAAAAGTTGAGATATGCTGAGAAGATATTTATCATGTCATATAATATCAAATCATCATGTTTACTCCAACATCTGGTTAATATATTACTATATATTTTATCTAGAGATCTGACTTTGTTCCGGTTGTTATCATCTTCCATTGATCCTGACTGTCATGATGTACGTGTGGTAAATGATTTTAATTGGTATAGCACCCAGTACTGTCATAATGTACGCGTGGTAAATAATTGTAGTTTATATTTCTATACGCTCTGGTGTCCAACCACTCTAGTAAATCTAATGTAAATGCCTACATTGCTTAATGTTCTGTAGATTTAAGTTGGACTATTAGGTATTTCTGGTGATCGAGTTTTAATCATATATTTGTAGGAGGAAATGATGAGGGGGAAACCTGGGTATGAACATCTGAACGAACCTCTCCACATTCTGGTTGAGGCAGAATTACCGGTTGAAATAGTTGATGCACGCCTGATGCAGGCACGTGACATACTTGAAGATTTGCTCAAACCGGTGGTATGTTCTTGGGAATTCAATTGATATTGGCAGTGGTACTCAACTTTATCTGGATTTTGTTTGTCCTAATTGTTGGAAGTTTTATCTTTCAGGATGAATCTCAGGATTTCTACAAGAAGCAGCAGCTTCGGGAACTAGCAATGCTGAACGGCACTCTTCGCGAGGAGGGTTCTCCCATGTCCGGTTCTGTTTCACCCTTCCAAAACAGCCTTGGTATGAAGAGGGCCAAGACCAGGGGGTAAATTGTCGTAAAGGGTGAGAGGGCTTTTGGAGCTTGTGTTAATTTTCTACATCAGCACTTACCAGGCCATTGGTGCTGCTGTCAATGAATGCCCTGAATTGCCATCGGGGCACTGGCACCATAGTGCCAGTTCTAACTTGTTCTATGTGCAGTGTGTTTACATTGAGTTTGGGGGAGGTTTAAAGATGGTAGCACGTAGTGAAGGTCCAATTGAGTTGGGTGATATTTTTAGTGTCGGTTAGGCGATTTGGTTAGGTATTCACCAAATCTGTCTATATATTATATATGGGGTTATATTTAAGCTTGCAATGACAGTTTTGATATGGTTTTGGAATTCTGTGAGGAAGGTTATGTTATGTTTTGTAACCAGATTGTGAGGCACATAATATCTACTTCAATGCGTGTATGGGTGACATTTTGTAGTATCTCTAATGTAGATTCTAAATTTGTGAAAATATCTTTTTTGGGCTCATTTAGTTTTTTTCCTTTTCCCTTTTATTCTTTTACTACAACTAATTACTACCTTGTTCCTCCTGACAGATTGACGGTAAGAAAGTATTTATCATTGATTAGTGCCCAAAATTTAATGGGAAAAATAGGGCTATTAAGTTAATTAAGTTTCAGGCGAAACACATTTGGTACTTGGTATTTGGTCAATCTAAGATTTGACACTTACAAACATTTATAAGAAAAGAAGAAAGTGAGTCTAAAGTTTACCAATAGTTTGTAACATTTGTGCGACATTGCTACTAAGTGTGAAAATGCACAATTAATCCAAGGAATAGAACAAAATAGATTAAGTGAAAAAAGTAAAATAGATCGCCTAATCCAAGGAAGAGTTATTATTTGTACATTTTAGTTGGTCTTGTTAGCTTTATCGTAAATATTCTTCAAGATCTACTAAAAAGTTTTATTTGAATTTGTCTTTGAAATTTTATCAAAAATTCCTAATTATACACATTAACGAAGAAGATATCTTAAAAATTTCCAACTCTAGACATTGATAAAGAGGACACATTTGTGTCTAATTTTTTTTTGTTATCAAAACATTTATTTCTATTATTAAAATTTCTTCTTTCTCAATCTAAAAAATTCTTAATAATAAAAAATAACTTACGCATAAAAATACACTAAAAATTAAATAAAAATTAATAAATAAAATCTCTGCTTGTTAACACTAACACATTTTTGTAATGTCCAAAATATTACAACAAATTTATTTAAAGAAAACTATCACCAACAAAAAATAAAAAATAAATTTAAATAAATGACCAAAAAATCATTTAATAGATTATACTGAATTTAATAGACTGAATTAGAGAGGTCAAATCAAATTAATTATGATTAAACGGAATAGATTATTCATTTATTTATTTATTATAAATTTGAATTATATAAATAAATAAGATTAAAATATTAATTCACATAATCTAATTAACTTTGTGTTTGACTTCAAATATAAGAAAAAAAGTAAGTAATAATAATAAATAGGAAGAAAGATGTTATTAAGTAAAGTGAAAAAGAGTAGAAGAGTGAAAAAAAAGAAGTGTTGTGAGATGATAGTACACGTAAGAGCATCACACCGAGAAAGGAACCGAAAGTGGAAACATGGCATTCCCACAAATAATAAAAATTATATAATAAATACAAAGCACCGAGTAAAGATGAACTCACACCTATTTCTCTCATTTTCCATTTTCATTCACTTTTTTCCCTTTATTTAATGCATTTCTTTTTGGTTTAATTATGTTCAACTTTTTAATATCACCTATGAAATTTATAAATTTGGGTATCATTATATTATTTATAATTTATGTGAATGTCAATTTATATATTTTAGTAAATTTTTAGTATAATTTTTTTATATTTAATTTGCAGATTATGATTTATCCGCATTTCGTATTACCAAATTAAATTCAACTTAAAATGTAATATTTATTATTTTTATAAGTTATTTATAAGTCTAATTTAATATACTTTTTATTAATTATTATTAAATTAAATTTAATAAAAAATTTATTTATTTTATTTTTATTGGTTATGTATTGTTTAATAAATTGAAAAATTATTATTATATGAATGAATATTTAAAAATCTCAATATATTTTTACAGGTATAAACTTATTCATTTAACTCGCAGATTTTATGTGATAGATGTAATTTGTAAAAAAATTAAAAATAATTTTACTATTCGAATTTTTTATATTTTATGAAAATTTTCCTATAAATTTATAGAAAAAATAATAAAAATTCTTTTCTTACAACTTTTTATAATAAATTTATAGAGAAATTTTTGAAAAATATTAAAAATTTTAGTAATATTTAAAATGTAAATTAGACTAACAAATTTTTATATTGTGAATTTATGACAATTATAATCCTTATAATCAAATCTAATTACCTCAGCTTCAACAAAATTCAACTCATATGTTGAATTAGACTAAATTTGATTGAATGTTAGTTGTGATACTACTATTAGATTAATGGTAATTGTAAAAGGTTGTCATAAGGGATATTTAAATATTTCTAATTTTGGATTTTGTGATGAAAATTAATGTAGAATATTGAAAAAAAATATATTCAAGAAATCAAAGAAAATGTGGATAGAAGAAAAAAGATAAGTTGGTATGAATAAATGGAGTCAAAACCTATTTGTTGATAAAAAATTCTCATGCAAATGAAGATGAAATAGTGAATAATGAGTATACAATATAACAATCAAACTCTAATATGATTATTTATATTTTAATTTTAACTTATTTTGCCCTAAAAAGTTATTGTGATGCTATAAAATTAGTTTTTAAACAAGAAATTAACAATTTTAATTAGTAATTCCATTTTTTGTTTTAGTTTCATTTTGAGAAGTTTTTTACTATTTATTGAAAGAGGAAAAAAGTAAAGAAAAAAAGAGAAAAATAAATAGAAAAAAGAAAAAGAGAAGAATAGTAGAAAAAAGAATAAGGATCCACATTCCACATCATTCTATTCTTCTCTTCTTTTCTTATCTCTATCTTCATATACATCACATATATTCATATTTATTTATTTACACTAATGTTTCTATTTTTAATTTTTAAATTTAACTTTATAAAATAATAATAATAATATTAATAATAATATTAATAATAATATTAATAATAATAACAAACAACGTATGCAAATAACTATAGATATTGATGTGAGATTCAATTGAAATAAAAAAAAAAGTTTATTTTTGGGTAAAGTTGGGTGTTAATAAATGCAACCACGGATTGAACCCATGACATTAATTGTTTATTTAATTAAATTTATTTATAATATATACTTTTTATTATTTATTCATGTGTATAACGCCTTCCATCACCAACTTCACTTCATTAAAAAGCAACTCTTAATTTAAATATAAAAATAAATAACATATATATATATATATAAAATAAACTCTCTTCTTTCCCAACTCTGTCAACATTCTCGCTTCGTACACTGCAATCAGTGGAGGATTTTCGAAACGGCGTTTTGGGATTCAGAGTTTTTTTTTTTTTTTGTAGTTTAACAGTTTTCGTGCTTTTGATTTTAGTTTAAGAATGAAGGAGTGAAAGAGTTAGAAAAAAGGTTCATAAACGAAGATTCTCACACGGTGTTAGGTTCATTTCTAGATTGTTTGATTCTGTTTTATTTGATTTGATGAATCTGCATTTTACATTTTATTTTAATTTTTAATTTTAGCAGTTTTTGTACCTTTCAATTCAGTGAAATACTATTTCTGTGTTTTAATTCATTTCCTTTAGTCGAGTTTTTTTTTTTTGTATAATTTTTAATTTTTGGTTGTGTGTGTGGAGCAGTAGTTCATGATGTGAGGGAGTTTGGTGTGAATTTGATTCGCGGATTCAACGGTTGGATCAATCGTGGTTGGTTTTGTGTTGGGAGTAAAATATGTCAATATCAGGTATTTTCTGCTCTTTTTTGTTATGTATGTTGTGATGATTTGTGCTTGAGTTTGTGTGTGTGTGTGTAAATTGAATTGCTGATGATGTTTTGTTTCAATGGTTGTTGATGGAATGTGGTGTGGAAGGGTTTGAAGGGCAATGTAGTAATGAGGAGAGTAGAGAGAGAAGGTCTGATGTTGAGAACTCGGAAGACGAGAGGCGGTGGTCGAGAATTGGGACCTTGAAGAAGAAGGCGATGAGTGCTTCTTCCAGATTCACTCATTCTCTCAAGAAAAGAGGGAAAAGGAAAATTGATTTTAGGGTTCCCTCTGTGTCCATTGAGGACGTAAGAGATGCCAGGGAGGAGACTGCTGTTCATGAACTGCGTCAAAAACTTGTTGAAAGGGGATCTTTGCCTCCTAGGCATGATGACTACCATACATTGTTAAGGTATATGTTCAATTCAAAAGGTTTACATACAAATATCTAATATTGTCTTTTGGCTCACTCTTGCTATGGTGCTCTCTGCTTCTTGTTAGGTTTCTTAAAGCTAGGGAGTTTAACATTGAGAAGACAATTCAGATGTGGGAAGAAATGCTAACGTGGCGAAAGGAATATGGAACTGATACTATCCTTGAGGTAATGATAATAATTTGTCATAGCCCTCAAAGATATATAGTCTGCTTTAGACCGCAGAATGTTTCAGTGTATATAAGGGCAACACATAATCAATTCTTTGGTTTATCTGATTTTGTAGATTATGAATTGAATCTGTTTGTTCTGTAATTTGAACAAGTCAGACATAAAACAATTCATGAACCTCCATCTCACAGCTTATGCCCTCACTAGAATTGGTCCTTGACATGGTATTTTTTAGGCTTCTATGACCTAGCAAAATGGTCAAGAAGAGTTCCACCATTTCTGCTTACTTCTTCTATAGATGACTTTGCAAGGAAAAAATTGTATTTTCTTCATTTCAAGTGAGGCATGCTAGATATCAATGAAACCAC
The DNA here is from genome assembly GCA_030347555.1 of Lablab purpureus. Taxonomy (NCBI): domain Eukaryota; kingdom Viridiplantae; phylum Streptophyta; class Magnoliopsida; order Fabales; family Fabaceae; genus Lablab; species Lablab purpureus. Next base: position 29,511,933 of record CM059258.1, on the reverse strand, counting down.
TGGTGGGCTTCCAGCCTTCCACCCAACAGCTTAAGCTTTTAGCAGAGCTGGGCTTTGACGATATTAGAGTCTCTATGATCATGTGATCAAGAGCTTGATCTGTGCTACTATCCCAATTCTTTCCATGCATCAAACACAATGGGTCCATGTGAGGGGACATATTAGATATAAAACCATTCATTTGCCTAGTGTCTTAAGCATTTAGTAGAGTTGGTCCTTGATAAAACAGAGTTATTTGCTCTTTAAATCTATGGTAGAAGATACTTCATACATACTCTATCTGACTTTGATGTGAATGTGATGATATTTAAAGGATTTTGAATTTGGAGAGCTGGAAGAAGTATTGCAGTATTATCCTCAAGGCTACCATGGGATTGATAGGGAAGGTAGGCCAGTTTACATTGAGAGACTCGGGAAAGCCCATCCAAGCCGCCTAATGCGTATCACCACAATAGATCGATATTTGAAATATCACGTCCAGGAGTTTGAGAGGACTCTGCATGAGAAATTTCCAGCATGTTCCATTGCAGCAAAGAGACGGATTTCTTCAACAACAACAATATTGGATGTACAGGGCCTGGTATGTTGCATTACACAATTATTTGCATGCCATATCACTAATATCAGGTGTCTTTCTGTGGTCGTTTCTCTTTGTATGCCTAATAGTTTATGCTGCCTTTTGGTTGTAGATTATTTACGTACTTCGCCTTTATGCATTTTATCAAATACGATGTCTGCCTAAAATATGTTAATATCCGTTATATTTACTGAGGGGGTTCCTCCTGATTGGGTGCTTCTCAATTTTAGGACAGGAACTTCCTTGTTTTAAGTTGTTGAAAAGTTTTTCTTCTGAAATTTTATCTGGCACTTGATATTGTGTGATGCAGGGAATGAAAAATTTCTCACGTACTGCTGCAAATCTCTTGTCTGCTATGATAAAAATAGATAGCAGTTACTATCCCGAGGTTTTCGTCCCATCCTTTCCCAAATTAACTTCTTTAAAGCCCTCCAATTTTTATAAAACTTCATAGTGTATATCTACAGACATTGCATCAAATGTATATCGTCAATGCTGGTTCTGGCTTTAAGAAGATGCTTTGGCCTGCTGCACAGAAGTTTCTTGATTCCAAAACTATTGCTAAGATACAGGTGAATAATACAACCTTTAAGCTTCAACTAATATTTCATAAGATCTATTAACGTTGTGCCACTGACTTTACATTCATTTCCCAAATTTTCAGATTGTTGAACCTAAGTCTTTATATAAATTACTCGAAGTCATTGACTCTAGGTATACATTCATGTCTTCACCATACTGCATTTCTATTCAATTTATTAATTAATTAAGATTTTGTAAATGAATCTATACAGTCAGTTGCCAGACTTTCTGGGTGGTTCTTGTACATGTGCTTCAGAAGGTGGATGTCTTCGGTCTAACAAGGGCCCATGGAATGATCCTGACATCATGAAGGTAATATTTCTTTGTATATCTTGTTTCTTTGTATTTAGATGTCTGATTTTGAAAATATATACAACTTGAAATTGCCTTGTCTAACAAATTAGTATATGTTTAACTAATGTTGGATATTCTGATCTTTAGCTGGTACATAGTGAGGAGGCAAAATTTGTGAGGCAAATCATCAAAGTACCCAATGGACAACAAAAATTTGACTCCTTTCAAATGCATCACCCATTGAAGGCAAGTCTTTGTCTTCTTGGAATTGACAAGTCGGGACTTCACAAGTGTTTACCTTAGATATATGGATTTCTAAAGGTTTTTTCTCATCTCCCAGGAACGATGCAGTGATACATCAACAGCTGAATCGGGATCTGATATGAATGAATACTCCTCTCCCAACAGATACAGGAGCTGTCCTTATCCTTGTTTAGCCCCAGTTCGTGAAGAAGTACAGTTTGGAACCTTTGATCTGATTTATCTGAGATTCCTCATTGTTGTCTTTACCTATATGCACGATATTTGTAGTTGTGTCTTGGGTTTTTTAGTCATACCTAACGCCATATCTTCTGTAGGTTAAAGCACCAGATCTCAATGGGTACTACAGTTGTGATGATAGTTCTCTAGCAGTGGAGAAAGTGATTGAAAGTGATCATTTTCACCTCAATAGAGAGCAGCCAATGCAAACTAATGATGTAGGGAATGTTGCTTGTAGAACAGATTCAGGAGGTATTGTCATGAGATTGTTCAAAAAATTGTATTTATATACTGTTTAGAACCCAGGTTGCAGATATACCTTGCCATATTTGCATGTGGAAGTTGACAGCTCATAATAGCTATCAATCATTCTAGGTTTAACTTTTTAATTGGCAATTATTTCAGTAGTGTCCGTCCTTGTCTAATGAACTCGATTTTTTTCAGGTACTTCTGGCAGCAGTTGGTTCAGCATTGTTAAGGAAAAAGTAGAGAAAATAAATGTCTTGTACGTGGCAAGAGTACTGACAATTTGCACAGAAAAACTAGTTACAGTCCTCCACTATTTAACATTCGAATTCTGGAGAACGCAGAACGATATTCACCCATCAATTACCATGGAACGTAACATTAATAACCATTCAGCAGTTGTTGAAGCAGCTTCTGAAAGAGAATATATTCTTCCTTGTATACAACGTCTTCAGAGACTAGAAAAAGTCTTTGAGGAACTTAACAACAAACCTGATGGTATGCCTCAGGAGAAGGAGCAAATGCTCATGGATTCCATGGATAGGATAAAATCAGTCGAGTTTGACCTTGAAAAGACCAAGAGGGTATTGATCTGTATATCCCAGTCATGTAGAACTTTTGATTATGCTGATCTGATAGGATGGTGGTTAAACTTTGTACTTTTACTGCAGGTACTACATGCTACAGTGATGAAGCAGCTTGAGATTGCTGAATTACTGGAGAACTGGAAGAAAACAAAGTGCCGAGTAAGTTGACATTAATGAACTATGTTATCTGAACGAATATGAACTTCTAAAGGAGGATTTTTCCTTTATCTTTTTAACTAGATTTCTACATCTTTAGATAAGTGAGCTAGCAATTGTCAAATTCGGCTGGTGAATTCGTAGTTACAGGCTTACAGCTTATCAGTTTCATCTAAAATTTGAATTGGTTCTCAATTTTATAGTACTAGTTTGGCTTTCATTTCTTATTCCCTTGTGTTTCCCATCCTATTGTTCTTTTCGTGTTGTGTTCTTTTTCTTTCTTTAACAGGTACAACGCTACAATGACATCTTGGCTCATCTGTTTTTGCATTTGAAACATGACATCATAAACTACAGTAACATAAAAGAATATTTTCGAAATTTTTTTTAACAAGGATTATTTTTTCAGCAAAGAAGGCTATTCTGTTGAATCATCAAAACATTCAGCAACAAAGGTCCTTGACACCCCAAAATATTTCCATCAAAGAGAAGACTTCGTGCAAGCTCACACCTAGATTGAACCAACGAAACCTGAGGCAACGGAGTACACATGTCAAGCCTAATAAGTTTCGGTAGAGCAGACATAGAAACACGAGGAATAGGCATGGTACACAGTTCACTTTCTTTTTATAAATATAGTTACAACAATATATAATATAGATTTCCTTTCAAATCTTCTTTTGTAATTTTTCATAGTAAATAGGTGTAAAGGTGTAACTATGCATGGACGAGGTGTTCTCATAAGTTTTAGACAGTTTTGAGAATAGAAAGAAAATAGAAAAGTTTATATTGCAGAAAGTTTAATAAACCCCTCCCTTTTTGTTTCACCTTAACAAACATTGGAATATTAAGTCAGATGGATGTGTGACAGTACTAGTAGTCTATTTTCCCTTTTGGTGTGTAAGGTTTGTTCAGTTCTCAAACTAGCTTCATTTTAGCAAATGAACTTGCAAGTACTAAACAAGTAATCTCAAAGACAAATTGTATTGCAATCATCCTTGGTAGGCAGTTTACAAGTACCATGTTAATCAGAAACAAACTTTGGCAAATTTATCCGGGTTGTTTTGGGCACATACATATTCATTATGTCTTACTTGAGTTTATACTTCTGGTGATGTTTGAATTGTATTTATTTTTTCTTTTATTGTAAAATATACACTCTTTTCTTGAAGGATGAGTAAGGTTACATTTTTACTTTAATGTAATCTCGGGATTATTTAACATAGTTAAGAATTAATTTTAAACTCATACTATCAATTTTGTGATGTTAGAATATGAAAACTAGATTTTAGATTTAAGTATTTAGTTATTTTACTTACTGTAATAAATTGATTATAAGATGCTCAAATTTATTTTTGAGCGTTTCAAAACATTTTATTTTAAGTCATGTTTGGGGTGGATGTGAGATTTTAGTTTTGTTTTTTTATTGTAATTTAGAAAACAAATGTATTTAGAATTTTCTTTGTTTCTAAATAACTTGTTGTTGTAGGAGAAGAAAAATTTGTTTCATATGATCTGTCGTTTGCAAATTTTAGTGATGTATTAATTATTTTTTACCAATTATACTTTTATTTTAAAAAATATAAAAATAATTAAATAATTCTTTTTATGAGATTTTAATGGACTAGCTGTTTGTATTAACCAATTATTTTCTATCTTTTCATCTACTTTTTCGTCATCAATCAATAAATTACATTTACTTTTTTAAAAGTATTATTGAAAAAATTTTTAAAAATTTATTATAAGTTATAAAAGTTACTATTTTTATTGGTTTATGTAAAAAAACCTTAAATAACTCTAAATGTAAAAAAACCTTAAATAACTCTTATTTAAAAATAGAGAGAGTATAAATTATTTTTGGGCATTTCAAAACACTTTTACATTTATTGTTAAGAAAAACTATAAAATTGTAATCATTGTTAATTTCAACACAATTATGGTTTATGTAATCGATGTGCAGGATAGGTTAAATGAGTAAAACTTGAGATTATTATATGCACGAATATAAAATAAGAAAATTATCTTAAGTAAATTCCTAAGTTCGACCTAGGTTCTAATGGTAATAATGAAAAGTTAATCAATACTATTAAAATGAGACAATTATTGAAATTTATATTCTATAGATATTTAAAGATTTTACAGTGTACAAAATTTTTTAAATAAGTATTTTAAATTTGAACTGTCTAATTTTGATTGACAGTAATTATTAATTCATCTCATCCTATTATACTTTTATATATTGTATTAGGAGACAATTCATTTTAAATATAAATGAGTATGCTAATTTTGTATTGTTACAAAAACAAAACGTAAACCAATATAATTAATTTTTATTCGTTTGCATGTAAATATAATCCAAATCTAAACAATATTCACCCCTAAATTACACAATAATCACCATGATTAAAATTCTAAATCACTTAATTAAAGGACACATATAATGATTTTAAGGATAAAAAATATTACTATACCAATTTTTTATTACAAAAATAAAACAAATAATATTTAAGTAACATAATTTTTATTCAATTTTTTTATCTCTTAATAAAATCGTGCTACGAAAATATAACTTTTATATTAAAAAAGACTGGTATCTATAAATTTTTATTTTTTTTAATTCCAAAGAATAAAAAACCCATATGTAACTATTATTACTTGTCTAAACTAATATTAATTTAATAACTTTATTTCATTCTTGATATCAAATTTCAGTAAGGAAACACTCAAAAAATAATTTAAGTGAAATCATTATATTAAATTTTTCAACCACAAAATAAGAAAAACTTATAATAAAAAAAGTATATCAACCAACTTTCTTAATTATTTTTTAAGCACTTAATTGACATAAACTTCCATTAATTTTACTCATAAATAGATCGAAAGAAACATAAATATTAATAAATCTTTTACATTTGAGTTAAAAAAGTAAATAAAATAACTCACCAATAATACCCATCTTAATCAATTTGACTCTAGTTAATATTATCACCATTGAAACATTCTTTCAAAGATTTTATTATTAATGATAATTTTTTCTATTTCTGAAATCAAATTTAGATTAATACAATTATATCAATTATATTATTTAGTTCCTCAATTGTGTGTGAAAAAAAAAAGACAGCTTGCAGGAGAACATGTTTGCGCGTATTTGTGCTGTCACTCATTATCTCTTTCATTTCTTTATTCTTACACTCAAAATCCAAACCAAACCCAAATTTCTTAGTTTAACTTTCTTCTCTGTTCTCACCCAATTTTCACTCTTTTTTTTTTGTTTTTTTGTTTCTCTGTGTTAAAATCTTCTCATTGCCAGTTACTCAAATCAGAAACATAACTTTTGTTTCAAAGCAAATAAAGATCAACAACAACTACCACAAGACCAACCCTTTGTTGTTCTTTTTCTATCATCGGATCTACCCTTCTCTCACTTTTCCACTAGTCATGGTGTTTTCTCTCCACCAACGCTTATGGGTTTCTTCCTCGTTTCTTCTTCTCTTCTGGGCCCTCTCTGTTTCTTCTCTCACTCCCACTTTCCTTTCTGGTAAAGGTTTTCACTTTAAGCTGGACTTTGTTTTTGGTGTTGGTTTTCTCAGTTTTGGAGAACAAAGGTTTCTGACGAGTTTTTGACATTTGGGGGTTTCTCGTTCTTTGCAGACCACGTTTTCGATTCTCAAGCACGTACCAGTCGGAACCTCCTTCAGGCAAAAAAAGGTTTGGCATTTCTGTGTTTTCGTTTCTTGTTCTATGCTTATGTTTTTGGATCTACCGATTATTAATATTTGAGTAAAAGGAAGAGAAAAACTCCAATGCTTGATAACTTTATGTTCTTGTTTGTCATGTTAACTGATTTAACCTATATTTTAAGTTCAATTACTTGTTTGTTCTCTGTAAATACAAAAAATCTACCTCTTAGTTCGTATTCTTTGAAACATTCAAGTTTGGTTCTCAGGTAACAAATTATTGGGTAGGGGCTAGGAGATATGAAATATTATTGACCTAAAGAATTAGTTGCATAGCTGATCCAAAAGACTAAAACTTGTAGGGATACAAGGGAGTCCCATCTGGGAGTCAAAGGCCTTACTTATGATAGATATAGGGAAAATAGTGTTTGTAGTTTACATTATCATCCAGTTACAAATGGTTATCTATGTTGTTAAATTTGGTAACTTTTACTGTAGTTGTCATATCTATCTTGACTTCTAATTGATTGACAGTATCAAATCTTTCCATATGATATATTTATGGTGGTCTGTTTTTTTGTCTTCATTATTATAGATTTTCTGTTTGTATCATTTTAATTATGTGATTAAAGAAACTAGGTACATTCTTTTTGGATAACTGATGAACAACAATGGCTACTAGATTAGGATTTTTGTTATTGAACATCCCTTACTGTATAATATTCGAACTAGCTTACGTATATGTATATGCAAAATAGAGAAGTGGTGGGTTATATCAACTTCATCAAAGGTACAGATAGAACAAGTGTTTCATGTACCGACCAACTGCATCACCTCTGTTACAACTTGTGTTTTGGTTTGCTTATAAGAGGATGAGTGGTTACTAGCTGCTACACACCAATTTCTGGACCACTTAAGACCTACATACCAAGTTTGAGTCTTTAGGACATTTGATTTCAGTTGGTAGAAATAGTATTCTGATGATACTGTTTTTGACCTTGCACTTGCAGGTTGTTCTGTGAATTTCGAGTTTTTAAACTACACAATAATCACAAGCAAGTGCAAAGGACCCCAATACCCTCCCAAAGAATGTTGTGGGGCATTTAAAGAATTTGCTTGCCCTTATGCAGATGTTTTAAATGATCTAACAAATGAGTGTGCCTCAACCATGTTTAGTTACATCAATCTCTATGGAAAATACCCTCCTGGTCTCTTTGCTAGCGAGTGTCGTGAAGGGAAGCTTGGTCTTGAATGTCCTGCATTGCCACCATCAATATCAGCAGATGACACTTCAAATCAAGTTGTACACTGTGCATCTCTATTGCTGATGCTCACAACCTGCATCTTAATCTTGTTATTCTGATATATTTATATACTAATTTTTATTCTTTTTCTTGCACTATATTGATGCATAATCAGTTACCATTTTTTGTATGTTGTGTGTGAATTACTTTTTGAGCCCAAAAAAATGGCCTTGTGCATGTACTTTGATAATTATATTAACCAATTTATGTATTGAAAGAAATTACTTGTGTCAAGTGAACTATCTTCTTGCTGCTTAATCATATGCTTTGTTTTGGTTTGACTGAAATGCTTCATATACCCTATTGTACAAGATCTATAAAAAGAAGTCTTTCATTGCAGGGTTGCTGTTTGTCCTTTTGTTGCTTTTCTTATTCAATGTCTAATAACTTTTAATTGAATTATGTTTTATATAAAACAACTATTTTTAGATTGAATATGCACATAAAGTTTATATTGACTTAAAATTGTTTAATATCTTATTTATATAGATAAAAATTGATAATATATATTTATTAAAATATATTAAAATGCGAATTATTTAATTCTCTCTTTATTGTTCTTTTATTTTATCAAGAATTGACTTAAACGAGGTTATAAATTATAATTCAATTATTGACAGTGTAATAGGTAGTTAAATTATATTAGTATAATTTGATTTAATCACAAAAAACTTTTTATACTCCGTAAACAAATAACTTTAAGATAATTTTTAAGATAATTATTGAAAAAGTTAGCAAATTTAATTTGTATATATAACGAATTTACATCATATTGTTATAGTTAAGAACTATATTTTGAAAATCGAACTAATTACAGAATGAAAAAAAAAATCAGTGAACTGATGAAAAATATTTAATGCAGCACTACTTTAGCTTTTTTCTTATACAAAAAGTTTAAAAAACAAACCTAAAATAGTAATAATTTCAGTTTAAATATTATAATATATTTTATATGAACTTTTATATATAATTTAAATGTTAAGAACTTACAAATTATTTTTATTTTGGTTTTAATACTACATTTTTTAATATTATCTTCTATATTATATATAACTATCATATGAATCTATTCATATAAGCTAATTCAACCACGGTTTAACCATTAAATTTTAAACCAAAGTCTTGATTAATTAGGTTTTAAAAAGTTCTAAAAACATATAGATGACATTAAAAGTAGTACAGTATCCAAGTGACGATTTTCAATCTTCTTCAACCAGTGAATAGCATTCACTGTCCATTTCATTGCATAAAAGATGCATTAAAGATTATAATAATGAAGAACTGCATTGCAGACATAAAGTTTTCAGTCCATAAAGTAGTTGCCACGCTCAACTATAGACAAAAAAAAAGATCAAATAATCAAACTCAGGTGAAAAATTAAGATTTGAGGAGCAATTCATCTTACAAGTTTATGCCATTCTTAAAGGATACATCTCACTTCAACATAAAAGTGAGAGAAAGAACTAGAAATGCATTCCAATCTTAAAGCATTTTTCAAATTACACCAAACCTCTCACCTTGTGGTTTTGCTCTTCAACTATGACAGTTTCTTGACACTTGCAGTGTAGCCTTCAACCTTATTACATTATTCTTAACAGGCTAAATATTAATTATAGGCTTCTTATCAACAAGGAAAACATAGTATTTGTACATGCTAGAGCAGTTGCTAGAATTCTCATCATCTGTTCTTGTCTCTTAGGATAAGGGGGCATAATTAAGAAAATAAATTTTATATCAAATAATCACCATAGAAGGCTGAGTCTAGGCTTCTGTCGGAACTGCTTTTTTGTGATACACCAATGACCAGGAAAGGTGCTCAACTGTATACAATTCAAAGACAGTTAGACTTGAATCAGATACCTCTTTATCACATTGACTATAAAGTAAAATGTCTCTCCCATCAAGTAAACTAAATTTGAAAGTTTATCACAGGTGGTAGATAACTCACATTGCCAATAATCTTAGCTCCAAACCATGGCGTATCAGCACCATATGGAGGAGGTATGACTCTAATTCCCTTGAACATGTAGGGAGGAAGTAAGGCATGGAGTTCCTTCTCTACCCTTTCTGTACCAGAATGGTTCCAAAAGTAGTATAGTTAGAACGAGGCCATACCCCATGACAGGTGTTAGTTTCATTTCATCTTTTTGAAAAGGTATAAAATGTCTCAATCACAAGTAGAAAAGAATGTTTACCAGCCAAACCAGGTAAGCATGCAGTCCCCCCAGATAACACTATAGTCTTGTACCAATCACTGTCACCTGGTAAATCTGCAGAATGGCAATGTTCCACACACAGAGCTATTGCTTGGTGCAGACCCATTGCTTGCCTAAATCAACAAGTGAGCGGAACATAAGCTTCAGGGAACATATAAAACAAACTAACAAAAAGGAAAGAATCTATATTCTAAGTTGAGAAGAGTTGAGAAAATAAAACAAGTAGGTAAAGTCAGTTCACAAGAAGAGATATCAAATGAAGACTTTATATGGTCATGTGCCAATCGTTTTCATTTTAACAAAACCTCCTCCTCATTCTTGTGTTTTTGAGTCTACCTATTAAAAAGGGATAGTTTATTATTATTATTGACAAATTGACCTATACAACGCAAATGAGGAACCCTAAGTTTGTTGGGTCTAAGACCGGAAAAAGAATTTTATTTATTATCAAGTTAAATGCACTTTTGCAAGCAATCCATCAAAATAGGCGACGATATCACATGCTAATTTATGAATGGCCATAATCATGGTAGAGTATTTCTATCTATGATTGAAGCAAATATGCATGATTAATCTGTCATAGCTGTATGGCAATAAATAAAAAAACTTACACTCCAGCAAAATGAGGCTGGAATAAGATCTCTGCTGTCTGAAACCTCTCTTTTGAGAGGGTAAACCATCCTTCTCCTGCAGCTTCGTATGATGCTTTTGTATCTTTTGCTAGCTCAGCTTCATAATCAAGTGCAACATAGCATAGCTTCTGTCACCATGCAAATAACAAATTATCAACCAATTTCTGTGGGAAGACATTTAAGTAAAAGATATCTGCAATACCAATCATTCCCATCACTCTTAAGTGAAAAAGGGTAAAAGGTAAAAGAGATAAAGACATAAAAAGGCAATAAGAATGATATAACGAGGGAATTGTTCAAGGAATACAGTTATCTTTGAACCATATCAATGTTGGTCTCAGATGAATCGTATCCACCATAGTATTGGTCACTTCTAGTAAAGATTAGCATGTCTTATTTACCAAGCAATGCACAAGATTCCATTCCAATTACTGAATCACAACAACCGAGTGCTTTCCTCCTCCTGACTTAGTTCAAGTAGCTGACCCCACCACATGGTTACAAGGCTATGTTACGAACTGGTTATTTCAAAAATACAAGGTATTGGGTGAAGACACATGCATCTTTTTTTCTATTATATTTCTGACTTTCCCCTTCATGCAAGTTTTTTATACTATGTCAAATTTTATTTTGAAATCAATTAGTATTAAATGAAGTTGTCCAATGGATATATAAATCACACTCTAATAATTGAAGTAAGAAATGTGGGACTTTCCAACATCCCCCTCCACATATGCACGTCACACAAGGAAAGCCTGTCAAAATAGGCATTTACCAAGATGAGCTATAGGCTCTGATACCATGTTATAAAAAATTGGCTTTAATGTCTTTTTTGTATTGTTATTCCTTCAATAAATAACAATAGGTAATTATCACTCGTGATTACAAATATTTTATTGTCTGATTTTCTAAGCTCTTTTACAAATCCTATACAATTAAGGAGAACAAATCAATCCATGATTTGCGTAGCTTATTCTTAGGAAAGCAAATCAAAATAATTCAGGAAACAAGATAATTCCCGATTCACATTTTTCTCCTCTTCAACAAATTTATTTGCAAAAATTGTCTCCGAAAGAAAAACTTTTAAACCCCGTTCCTTAGGTTCTGAAAGCACTTGGTTATGTGCAGATCTCGTGAAAGATTTGCTAAAATTGTTACCCTCCCCCTCAATTTTTGAGGCCACTTGGTTACAGACACACATCACACATGAGCCCCATAGGCACTGAAATCTAATTTTATTAGGAAGAATGAAGGCAACAAGGATAGGACTTCTAACCATAGATGCCATCATGCCATCTCAAGAACTGATTCTACTAAATGTTTAAGGCCCTAGAATGATCTCAAATCTTGATACTCTAGATTCTTGGGTAAGCAAAAAAGATCATGGCTACTTTAAAATGTCTCTCCTTGGCTCTTTGATGCCTTCTCGCACAATGTCAACACATCTTGCATTGCCAAAAAATCATGTGAATTATACAATATCTCTAGAATTAAAGCCATTAGAGACCAGAAAGAGTCTCTCCTTTTCCTTTTGTTTATACAGGGAAAAGTTTTCACTAGGGTGATGACTAATTTCAGCAAATTCCAACAACAATCAAAAGAAGCAATTTCTGTCCAACAAGGCAAAGTTAAACCTAACCTTTTCCCATTATCATCAGATAGAAAAATCTTCCTCTAGCTAAAGGAGACCGGAGCCTCGTCTTCTCTTCAACAACCAAGTTCTTAGAGCCTCCCATCTAATGTTTTAACTACTTGATAATTATTTTCTAAAATCTGGTAAAATAATTAAATAATGGTTGGCTAATAACAGGGATCAAGACTTATAGGGCAGTTTTTAGAGAACAAACATGTTGTAGTAGAGAAAAAAAAGAGATGACTAGAATATCATATCTTTATCAATACCATGAGCTAAGCTTACAAAAGTGTCAAATATTTTGAATTCCAAAATCTAATCCAATTTGCGAAAGCTAGAAGAAAATAAATAGAAGTAAATATATATAAGTATATTATATTTCGTAAGTAGTGAAGGGTCCTATACTGTCCTCTTAGATGTACTGTGGTACCACACTAGACTTGATTGACATCATAGAGTAAATCTCCAAACTGTAAATATTTCAGAGCACGAAGATGAATACCAATACCTCTTTCAGTGAGCGAACGGTGTACAAAGATTGGAAAGTTAAGTTATTCAATTGCATCTTCTCCCTGAGAAATCCAGTAAGTTTCAGTGCTCCCAGCCCCACAACTTCGACACCCACCTTGCGCAGTACTTTACCATTTAAAACTGTGAAAAGATAATGCAGGTCACAATTGCAACAGATAAAAATGTTCATTAGCTTCTAATATACAAAAACCTGTTTGTGTATCAGAACAAAGTGGTGACATTTAAGCATTATGAGTTCGAATGAACCCCATTAGCATTTCAAGAACAACTTAAGAAATTTTATGCAAAAAAATTTTAGTTTGGCAAAAATAAATTAAGAATTATATTAGGACAGAAAGGTAAGAGAAAAAGAAACAGAGCATACTTGGAACTATAGAAGTGACCTGAAAACCTATATTAACAACTATTCCAGAAGTTCGTTTCGCAGCGTACAGAGCTAGAGTGGCCTACATTTTACACATAGATAGTAAATACACATGAAAATAATGAGAAATAACAGAAACACACATTTTCTCCAAGGTTTAGACTCGTAAGTTGACAGAGAAAACAGTTCTACTGCACTTAATCAAGTGCTTTGCGCTCTCACTTTCTTACAAGTTCAGCAGAAAAACTGAATACATAGAAGATGACAGTCAAATCCTAATTTACAAGTGACTCGATATACTTGAAGCAAAAATATATATTAAATGTAAAAAAACACTCATGTCAAACAAACAAGGAAGCATAAACATGAATTACCTGGTTGACAGCACAAACAGCAGGGACATTCATGTCAAACAAGGAAGCATAGATTGCCTCTTTAAGCTGTCGTCTTGAAGCTTTTGCGGAGTGAGTATCTGGAATGAGGAAATAGATTAACATTGTTGGAAGGAAAACAGTGTATTATTTGTTGAAATTATAGGAGTGGAAATAGCATGTCAAGACTGTGTCCAAGACAGATTGTGGCCTCGTGACTAGAATAGAATGAACACTGCTTTTTTGACACATTGAACGAGTTCCCCTCAATGATATGCCTACCATTGGGAAACAAAATCACACAGGAACCTGAACAACGAATATCCAGAGCTTACCACCACAAAGAACACCAAGAAACAGCTCAAACATGTCAAGCTTGATGAATAGGGAGAGCATGTCAGAATTGACCCCTGAACACAGGCAAGTGCCAGTACATAGGATCCTAACAGACATGGGAAGGTAGCAGACAAGGCACATGACAGGGTGAGCTACACATGTTCACGTGATAGGGTGCCTGTTAAGGCGTATGACATAGCCCTAAGTGACAAGCTCATAGGGGTAGCTGATCAAACATTTCTGAGACAGTTTGTGCCCTCACTTTGATGGTTTATACCTTAGATTATGGATTGGAGACCAATTACCCAGCCCTGACAATGATAGAACTGAAACAGAACATTTCATGCGAAATAGTTCCAAATTTTAAGGAATACCACAGTGAATAGTATGAGGTCAAGTCACAAAATGATTGGTTTTTCCTGATACAGAAAAACCAACAAATAACTATGCACACTAAAGAAATAAAATAGATGACAGCTGAATTTAATAGAACTATTGTAACAATTGTGTAAGTTCTTATAGTACTCCTTTTTCTTTTCTTTTGTGAACCACTTAAGTATATCATAAATTGAAACTGACCTTCATAATGACATATTGGTACCGAAACAATAACTGGTTGTTTATTTGGTTTCACCTGCATCCTGCCAACATAAGACACGTGAGAAAATTAGAAACAAAGATTTTCTATAGTGCTTGAGTGAGAATCGCCACTCAATTGAATGATCCATTTATATTTGATACCAACTGGAGCACAAGATCGGGTATGCTGAATGCCTCGGGCTCTGTATGTACGTTAATCAGAAAAGAATACACATAACAACAGAATCCCTTCACTGTAGGGATGATGCAATCTTACATTGAATTTGAATGTAAAAGATAAAACAATAACTAAGCAATGATACTAATAACTGAAATAAAGGAAAAAGGGTCAGTTCTCAAAGATATTCATAACTATTACAAACATAACCACTGCCAATTACATTTTACCAGAGAGCATCCTCAGATGCATTGAACCTAGCAATACAAAGTATCTAGGCTATTTGGGAAGAGGAACAACATTGAAAATACTATTATGTTCCCAACAAAACAATTATGACTATATTCATGATAAGTATTAAAAAAAAATTTAGTGATAAAATTTAAATAATCATTGAAAATACTGCCCTCTCAGAGTGATTGCTCTGGTACAATTCATTTAAATATGTACATAGATATGCTAAACTGCAATGCAAGAGAACAATAAGGATTTACTTCGCTTAAACGATTATTAAGTGTTAACTGTAACCATTCACCCAATAAAAAGGGAGAATCAGAAAGGGCCAATACCTGTTATAAATAGTTGCGAAAAAATGTCGAAGTCTAGTATACATTGGAGACTCAATGTTACCAAACTCCTGCCCATCAAAAAGGAAGGAAAATATGCAGCCAAGTGAGAATAAACTGAAAAAACAGAGAAAGCAATGCCTAGTATCTGCCTAAGTGCTTCCACTAAATCAAAGTCAAAATGAGAATAAGGTAAACTGACAATGTGCAAGCAAACCTCGTTTAGTGCTAATTTCAATTAAAATCATTACCAGAAACGTTGCTGATCGACCAGATGGACTTTCGTATTTGCTCCAGCCAAATTTGCAGTAGCCAGAACCACCTAGAGAGATTAATGGATAAAAACAAAAGTAAGAGAAAGTATTATAATCATCACGACTAAGAGAAACAATACAAAACTGCTAGACTAACCATCAATAATAATAGAACCAGGAACTTGTGCTCTCTGGCCATAAATATGCTTGAATGATAGCTGGGGCCAGTGGCCAGTGTAAGCTCTGTAATTTAGGGAATTTAAACCATTCAAAATCACGAATTATTTTTCATTTTCACTTATAAGATCTATAAAAGCATAGAACATCAATCACATGCAGAGTTCATCAAATTGAGCACAAAAAACAATACCAATAAAATGCATAACCCACCAAATTGAGCTCACAAAACCACCTATCATCACAAAATTTCAATCCCTGTGAAGTAGTCGATACAGTCCATGAAATTCACTTACACCACCATTCAAAGTACCAATTAAAAATCACTTGCACATCCCGTTAAACAAAACAAAGCACACAACACCAAAAATATCCAGACTGACCATGGTAAAACCACCAATCATCACTAGCGCAACCCATCATCAAAGCACAAAATTTAAATCACTAGCCAGCAGCACAAACAATCAAACACAGCACACAACACCAGTAACACATAAACCATCATAACTAAAAGAGACACCAACCATTTGCACCACCACCCACCAAAATACAAAATTTCAATCACCAGCAGCACAACACAATCCATCAAATTCACAAGCAAGAGAGACCAGGGCACAAAATTTGAATCACTACCACACCAACCTCCGGCACCACCCTACAAAACACAAAATGTCAATAACCAGCATCACAATCCATCAAATTCACAAGCCCGGTCAAAGCACAAAATTTGAATAGCTAACACGCCACCAACCACCAAACACAAAATCCGAATCTCTATCAGCACACAATCCATCAAACTCACCAGCCAGACCCAACAATCAATCCACGAGCATGACCCATCACAGCAAAAACTTGCAACACCCATCAAACCACAACCTTTCAATCAAAATCCACCAAACTCACTACCACTCATCCAAACACAAAAGTTTCAAACGCAATTGACCAGAACCACCCATCAAAAAACAAAATTTCAATCACAAACCAGCTAGCAAAACCCATCAAGACACAAAATTTGAATCCCTGAAAAAGTGAAGAAGGAAGAAAAACGGAAATACTAACGGAAGAGGGTAGCCAGAACTCAAGGTGGTCTCAGCAAAGAAGACAGAATCCCCAGAAGGTTCAGCCTGATGGGTCTGAAGGAAATAAATCCAAAGTCTGTTATCAGACACAATGTATCTCAAACTCTTGCAAACCACGCTTAATCTTGCAACCGCTTTTGGACCCAAAAGCTTCAGAATTTGCATCAAGATGTCACTGGGTAGCTGCTCCAATTCACCGATGTCAGAACGTGCAACTTCTGGTGAAAATGTTGTTATTGTTGTTATTGTTGATGACGATGCTGATGCTGACGTCGATGAATCGGATCTCCACAACACCATTTCCCAGGCCTTCCTCAGCAGCATCGACATGTTGCGAAGAATGAACTGAGCTTACCTACCAACCACACCAACACACCCAATCGCTCTGTTCTGCTCTGTTCTGTTCTGTTTGAATCCTGTCCATATGATCCCAACAACTAAAACACCATACACATGTTTTTTTTTTGTTTTACCATTTTTATTCTTAAATTATTCATTTTCATTAAAAAAAAATATCTCTCTCTAGAGTCTTCTTTTCCAACTAACTATTTCTTTTCATCATAAAATTTTGACGTGACATTAGCTTAAGAACTTCAAATCTAATTTTACTGGGTTTAATCACAAACTCTTAAGTTCTTTTTTCACAAAAAAGGTCGTTTTTTTAGTTAAAGCACTTCTTTATGTATTGTAATTTGTTTTCCAAATGAAATTTTATCTTGTTCCTGTTTAAATATATATATTTTATCTTACTAAGTGAAAAAAGTCAACGTTTATATGAAATGAATAGACGTGGATAATTGAGGAAGTGATTTATTCATGGCAATAGTTGAAATATTGAATTTTTATTTTTAAATAATACTTTAACTGAGACAATTGTGTCGGTTACGAAAGTTATCTTGGAGAGGAATTTGGAAGTACTGCAACTTTAATGTAACATCAAGGAAACCATTATTCTTTTAAGGTAAACTCTCAAAAGATGTGTAATAATACTATTAAGTTCAAATTTATGGTCTAATTATAACAAGTAATTTTGTATATATCTCATCAAAATATTCATCATTCTTTCTTATTAATTTAACCTTAAATATTTATATTCATTATCACAACATTTATTCATCTAATCACATAATGTATCATTAAAAAGTAGATACATAGTTAAAATTTTATTTTAATATTTACATAATACATCAACAACTAAATAATATTTCATTCGTTATTACTTATTTATATATATATATATATATATATATATTAATACAATTCTAATTATTATTTACAATTCTACAACAAATTTAATTTGAGTACATAATTTATAGAATAATATATATTTATTATCATTTTAAAATTTCATTCTCAATAAACATATATAATACTAATAATTATAAAACAATTAATATTCAACTTAAAATAAGAGTCAATTAAATCATAAATTACCGAATTTTATATAAATCACAGAGTATTATTTATTTATTTTAGAACAAAAATATCTTCATTTGAATTATATAATTTATTGTTTAAGAATTATTTCAAATCATACATTAGGAGAAGAAAGATAATTATTGTGATTTTTTTCTTGTTCGAATAACAAATCATTTTTAGTACAGAAATTATTATCACTTGAGATATGATATAATTCTTTTTTTTCTATTGTATGTTAAGATGAACTAGTTTCATTGTATTTTTATTTTATGTTAAAATTATTTGTAGATTTAAATAGGATTTCTAGATTTTATATGTAGTGGGATACTGCAATATTTTGAATCTTGTATTGTAAGATTCAAGATTTAGGTTCTTAGTTTATTTTTCTGCATTACTAGGATTGTGTGTTTGTAAAATTTAAAAGTATAATATATAGTTTAATCGGTTGGTTGGAGAACTTGATGTAACTCTTGTTTAATAGTGAACTAGTAAAACTTTTTGTGTGGTTTTCTTCATCTCTCTCTTTATCTTGATTATTACTTCCACTTTAATAAGTATAATTCAAATTTCAATCAATTAAAGTTTCACAAATTCAAAGTTTAATTCACCTTCTCTTGAACTTAACTCCTAAAAACTAAAGGTATGAATGTGGTTGGAAAAATTTCTTTCTAAAATTTCTTTGATCATAGGTAGATATGATACTACTCAATTCACCAAACCCAATTTTCTAAAAATGAAATTTTAGTTATACTAACTAGTGTCATTTTACTAGATACTTAACATTCACATATTATTTTTTATGATATTATTTCTCAACTTTATACAAATATAAAATTATCTACACTAAAAAATAATACAAACTAAGCATAGCCTAACACTACAAAAATTTAATGAAATTTTCTTACTCATTAAATCCTTGTAAAACAAATATAATTATTGTCTTCAAATTAATTTAGTTGAAGCACATTTCATTCTAATTAATCTTCAACATCAATTATATCTCATGAGAAAAAAAATAGGTAAAAATTATATCCTAATATATTGTAATTTTTTGGGTGTTACACTATAGATGTTATAACCCAAGCATCACTTGAATGAAAAAAATAAAAATTTAAATTATACATACAAAACAACAAAAGCTTAGATATTTCATAACAAAAAACCAAAATATTATGTCTTAACCTTTATAACATGTTTTTAATACTTGTTTTATCCTCAAATTAGTTAATATTAATCTCAATCCATATGATTATACTATAACTAATGTAAGCTTAACAATTCACAACAACAAAATCTAATTATTTTTACCATTTAACCATCTAGAATCAAATTCATCAAATAATATACATTAGTCTAAATCATCAATTCCAAGTCACAACAAGTGAATTTGAAACAAATAAAAAATTTTAGATTAATTCTTTTTACATAAGAATTAGTTAGAATTTAAATAGTAATTACTTCCAAACTAAAAAGAATGAAGTTAAAACTAACATATAATATCTTATAAAATTTCATGTAAACAATCAAAACATTGATAAGAAATTAAATCAACTTAGACTATACACTTTTATCTGGAAACCTTATAATACTTATATATATAAAAAAAATAGAAAAAATTTAAAGAATTTTTTTATTTCAAATTACTTTATGGTGAGATGAAATTAATCTAAATACAGTCTCCAATAACTTTAGAAAGTTAGAAAAAAACATAAAATAAATAAATTTAGAGAAGTTATGAGTGTTTAAGAATGAATAACTAAATAATTGGAATTTTATTTTATATTCTTAAACATAAAGAATAATTAAACCTCTTAAAATCATCACTTCTAAACTAGTAAAAATTGGTTCTTAAAATGTGTACTGGGGTTGTAATGTTCTATTAACGTGTCATGATTTAATGACAAAAATAGTAATAAAAAATTATAAAGTCAAATATTAAAAACTAAAATGACAAAAAAAATATAGAACCGAAATGATAAATGTGAATATTAAAAAAATCATTTATATGTTCAGCTTATCTATAAAAATATTTTAAAAAATAAATAATTCAGTATTCATATTATTGTTTTAAAATTTTCCATCTATAATTTTGAAAAATAAACAGTCGTATAACTCTTTTGTTCAAATTATTTTAAGAAATGTTTTTTCTATTTTATTTATTTTTAAGATAAATTTTAAAAAAATATTTTCAAAATTAAAATGTTATAAAATTTAAATAAAAACTATTCTAATTTTTTAATAAAATATGAATAGTGTTAAGTTTAAAATTGGTTTCTAGTCTCTGCAATATATTTTGAAAATATATTATTTTAATTTCCTTGTCTAAACTTTTTTTTTTCTAAATATTTCTAAAAACACATAAATGATTGAGTATTTGATGGTAATAATATAAAATTACATCTTAGTTATTTTCTGTAAACACGATTTTTAACATAAGATCTAAAATAATGTATTTTTTAAGGGTTTAAACATGTAAAGAATTTTTATAATATACCTATTATACTATTTTATATCTGTAAATAAAATCTTTAGTTCATATAATTTAACATTTTATTTGTCAGGGTTCAATTATCATTTATCAGATTGTTAATTGTGATCGTAGAGAGTAAATATAATATAATAATTAAAATTTAAAACTTCATATACAGTTGAAAAAAAAGTAGAAAGAACATTAATTAATAATTTTTTATTTATTATATTTTTAGATAATTTGTCTATTTATACTCATTCGTTAATTTGCATTTCTGAATCCTGAGATCAAGACAGCTCCTTTCAACAAAGGTTCGCATCATCCTCTCAAATCTCAATTTTTCTTCCATCTTTTCCTTCTTTTAATTCCTTCTTTTCGTACACTGCTCAATTATTCTTTCTTCCAATTTTGTTTTTTTTTTCAATTTTACGTTTGATATATTAAGTTCCCAGAAGAACGAGGTTTGTTGTAATACTTTTATGCAAATATCGCCAATTTCTCATCAATGTTGAGAAATTATCTAAATAAAATGGCCTTTAATGTTTTGTTTGTAATTTTGGGCTATATTCGATCAAAACCCTAAGTCTAGGCTGTCTATTGGTTATTAAGTTTTGAATGAATTTGGAAAATACTGTTCAATTTATCATATTTTTTTTTTAAAAAAATTGCCCTTGATTTTATTTGTATGATTTTGGAGGGTATTTTATCGGTACCCTAATTCTGGCTGTGTAAAGATTATTATTTTCTGTTAATGGGCTGATAGAAATTGCTAGCTGCTGCACATGCCAATCATGATTGTAGGAGTTTCCAATTATCGAAACATAATTAGGTTTAAAATTGAATAATGTTTTCGATGCTTGTTTTCCATCGTTAATTAACAGAGTGATTCATGCATGGCGATATTTTAACTCTATCTTTTTTCTTGTTTTTGTTCATTGTTTATTTAATTTTTACTTATGCATGTATCTTTTGGACCCAATGGTAGTTACTGGACTATTGTTTCATGTGATTTTCTAATTTGTTTTTACCATTCTTGTTATTATAGGTTCCAAATTCTAATCATTTGGGCAGAACATGTCCCATCACCGCGTGGGTGATGCTGAATACATTGCGGATGAATGTGAAATGGAGGATGTGGAAGATGATGTGGACGATGACTTTTTTGATGATGGAGAAAGAGGTGGTGTAGAGTCTGATGCAGATGAATTTGATTACTTGGTTAGTAAATTGCTGTTTGTGTTGTTTTATGAATACGATGTTGATGAGTATGTTTCGCATCATGATTAATCATTTTCAATCAGTGGCGATGTCAAATTACCTTCCTCCTACTTGAATGATTCATCAAGCTAATGTCAACTATGTATACAGTTATCTTTAGATTTCTAAGACTAATGTGGTTTTGGTGCAGAGTGACAAGGTAGTAGACACAACAGCTGCTCAGGCTAGAAGAGGACAAGACATCCAGGGAATTCCTTGGGATAACCTTAGCCTCACCAGAGAAAGATATCGGCGAACTAGGCTTGAGCAATACAAGAATTATGAAAATATCCCTGGTTCTGGAGACAAGTCAGGGAAGGTAACAATTGATATCTTTAAAGAAGACTCTTTGATATTCTATCGATCTTTTTCTCCAGTCAAGGTTATTTTTTCAGAAGCGCAACTGTATAATAACATTTAACCTGTCTATTATCACATGCAGGACTGTAAGAATACCAAAAAAGGATACATATTTTATGATTTCAAGAAAAATACTAGATCAGCAAAGTCAACTATTCTTCATTTTCAGGTAGGCTGTGTCTACTCTGGTTTCTATCAAGCAGCATGCTTTAAGTTTTAGGATACACCATGACATTTTGCTGCATGTTGGCTCTGTTTATTCTATTGTAAAGTTTTTAACAACTTGTTACTGTAAGGGAAAAAAAACGGAGTCAAATATCTATGCATAGTTTGTAAAAATGCTCTAGAGTATCCAGAACTCTCCCTTCAATGAAAGCATGCTGATATGACTGAGAACAAAACATGAGCATACCAGTACTATTACTACCCATTTTGGTGCCTAATGCACCTTATGTTGAAGTTGTAGCCAAATTAAAATCTTTGAACAGATTCAAAATTAACAAAAACAATCCACAAATAGTGTACACTTCTGATATCTGGCTCTGCAAAGTTTTGTTGACGGTTGACTGACATTATTTAATTGTTAAATGATTTTTCAGTTAAGGAATTTAGTATGGGCTACATCGAAGCATGATGTGTACCTTATGTCTCAGTTTTCAATAATGCACTGGTCCTCCATGACTTGCAAAAGTTCAGAAGTTCTCGATGTTTCAGGGCACGTTGCACCATCAGAGGTTAATATCCCTTGTATACAAAGGAACACCATAGACTGCTGATTGTTCATTGCTTAAATTTATGATGCAATTAATCTCACGATCTTAATCTTCCTAGTTATCACTTTTTATCGTCAGAAACATCCTGAAAGTTTGTTAGAAGGATTTACTCACACTCAAGTCAGCACACTTGCTGTGAGAGAGAAGCTTCTAGTTGCCGGTGGATTTCAGGGTGAACTTATTTGCAAGGTAATTTGATGATTTGCTTGTTTTAGGGATGACGTTCCACATTTTAGTTATATGACCAGAATTGTCCTTATAAGACTCGGGCAATCCTCTTCCCCTGAGTTAGCTTTTTGGTTTGGGTTAGGCTCCAGTTTGTTCTTAATATGGTATCTAAGCCATTGTTGTAGGATCATGGTTAAATGGTACAGTTGTGGGTTCCTACAAGTTGAACTACCTCTTCCAGGCTTTCATGTCATCAAACCTGTTAATAGTATTTAATATTAGTGGAGTACTATACTGTTGATACTCCTTTCTTCTTCATCATTCATTCTAGTCTTTAATTTTTCAGCTTCTCTTCACAAGCATTGATTGGTAATCTTTTAATTCATGTCATTGTTTATTAGGCATTTTCAAATGTATCTTTTCGTAGATTATTGCTATCAGACTGTACATGCTTATGTTTTATAGTTACTCTGCCAGATGCTGCTAACTTGTCCCTCGTAGGAATTGTTCTTGGTTTTAGAACCATCAACAGATATCAAGATTTCATCTCCTTCTTTGTTACTGGAATGCAGCACCTAGATCGACCTGGTGTTAGCTTTTGTACGAGAACAACTTTTGATGATAATGCTATCACCAATGCCATTGAGATTTATAATTTTCCTAGGTATAGTTTTTCTTTTCCAGTGGTTTTGCCATTTGAGTTACGAATATAGGCGCCAAGTTTAATGTACTTGTTTTATTATTTTTAGTGGCGCAGTTCATTTCACAGCCGCAAATAATGATTCTGGAGTCAGAGACTTTGACATGGAGAAATTTCAGCTTTCTAACCATTTTCGTTTTCCCTGGCCAGTGAATGTGAGTCCTCGCAGTTTTTTCTTTCTTCATTTCCCTCTCCCCTTCCAAGACTGATAGATGGATACTTTAGTTTTGTTCTTTTGGAAATTGTTCCATTTGTTTTCATCATATTGCATTGTCTTGCATTAAGGATTTTGCGATAGGATATGTTGCCTACGTTGGCAACATGGATTGGGCAATTGGCAGTATTTGTTGTCTATTCCCACTTCTCTCTAACTACTATCTGGAAATGTTTAAACAATTTTTTGAATACAGAAGAATGGGAGTGTCAGTGACTCTGCCTTTGGAGTATGGTCATGTAACAAGCCAGTAGTAATGTGGATAACCTTTCTGTTGGACCATATACATGTTATGTGTTTGGTCCCATTCCCTAACTCTCTAATTTATTTTCCCTGTGTCTCCATTTACTGCAGCACACATCTCTCAGTCCAAATGGTAAACTACTACTAATTGTTGGAGACAATCCTGAAGGTATGTTGGTGGACTCCCAAAATGGAAAGGTAACAGACTGGACTCCCTTTTTTGTCCAACAAGCAATCAATTATTTTTTTCAGGTGTATCCCAAGAGAGCTTCTGATGGAAATTTTTGTAATATGATGTTTTGTTTGCAGACAGTAGTTCCCTTATCTGGGCACTTCGATTACTCATTCGCATCATCATGGCATCCTGATGGTGTGACCTTCGCCACTGGAAACCAGGATAAAACCTGCCGAATTTGGGACATGCGAAATTTATCCAAGTCAGTGGCTGTGCTGAAGAGCAACATTGGAGCAATCCGTTCAATCAGGTATTCTTCAGATGGCAAGTATGTGGCTGTGGCAGAGCCTGCAGATTTTGTACATGTCTATGATGTAAAAAGTGGGTTTGAGAAGGAACAGGAAATTGATTTCTTTGGTGAGATATCAGGCATATCTTTCAGTCCAGACACGGAGTCCTTGTTTATTGGGGTCTGGGATCGCACATATGGTAGCCTTCTTGAGTATAGCCGGCGTCGGAATTATAGATACCTTGATGCAATAATTTAACTTCAATATTCAAGGAGCAATAAATGACAACTTGTTTTAGTATCTGATTGTTATGAGTTGGTTTATATATAAATTGAGTATCCTGCTAATGTTCTCTATAAAGTAGTGGTAGGGTGTGTTGTTATCAATGTGTGGAAAGGGAGGGCATGTACAGGAGGCTAGAAAGTAAGTAAAATATGTTGTACGTGGCTGGTTTGTGATGTTGAGAATATCAGTATTTACTTTAGAAAGCTTCTGTCTGTGGAGACAGATTATCACGGAGCATATAATTCACGATCTTCTTTGTTCTTTGCCACTCACTTGTCCTCTTAATGTTTTAAAGGGAAAATAATGGATTTCGCTAAGATATAGGTTTTAGTTTTTCGTACAAAAATGATAACAGATACCTAAAATGTGGTGGGTTTGGAAGTCAGAAAAGTAGATTTTCGAAGATATCTCATTTCCCTTTTTTTCCTACTTTTTTTTGTCTGCGCCCCTCGTGTTCGTAAAATGCCAAGATCTGAGGAGGTGATGCCACGATATGGCCAGTGAATTTCGTGTGGTACAACTGATATTCCTTGTTGAAGCAAAGTTTAAAGTTTTGTGCAGTATTTGGACTATATTTAGATTTCTGATATTAGTGCACTATTTTTGTGTTTGCGATTTTTATTTCTAGTTAAGAATAGAGAGACACGGCTGAAGACTGTTGAAATATTGACAGGACAATTGTTAAATGGTAACAGCTATTAAAATTTTGCTTCTCAACCTGTTCTGACATCAAAACTTCAGAACATTATTTTGGTAAATGTAAGAGCTATGTCAATATAAAAAAATGTTTAATTAAGTGGAATACTGGTTAATTGTCTACCCTTTTGTAATTAGTTTATCCGAATAAAATTTTTAGGCCGTTGGAAAGACACAAAGTTCTTTTTATTAATTAATCAACAATTTGTTTGTATGAATGATAATAAATTTAGTATTTTTATGGAAAGTGTTGCTGTCAATGAATATTTGGAATGAACACTGTTAATTAAATTGACAGTCCTGATTTTAGTTTTATGTAACTATGCAAATATTAATTACCATTTGGGCACTAGCCAGCCATAATAGTACACATTGAACTGGCAATATAAGCTCACCCAATTAAAACCTGAAAGAGAAGAAATAAAATATCTGTGATCCAAAACTAGCCAATAAAACCATGCCAGGTCATGAGGCAAATCTTTATTCCATGGCTTACAATCAAAATGCATCTTATCTGTCTCTCCGACCACCCCTTTTCGTGGTATATGATCCCTTCTCATATATGCTTGTATCCACCTACTCCTCCATTCTGCACAATTCTCTTATCTTTGTTACCT
The DNA here is from genome assembly GCA_030347555.1 of Lablab purpureus. Classification (NCBI taxonomy): domain Eukaryota; kingdom Viridiplantae; phylum Streptophyta; class Magnoliopsida; order Fabales; family Fabaceae; genus Lablab; species Lablab purpureus. Next base: position 29,485,447 of record CM059258.1, on the reverse strand, counting down.
CCAAGTCCACACCTAGATCAAAATGGCAGCCTCAGCCTCATCCATGATATCAACTTCTGCAGCCTTATCTCCCACCATCCAAAAGCACCATCATGTGAAGCCCTCCAACGTGTGCTTTCAGGGTCTGAGACCCCTCACAAGGTCCACAGCCTCAGCCAGAGTGAGCACCTCCAAAAGGGTCCCTCGTGGTAGTGGTGTTGTGAAGGCTGAACTCAACTCAGCCCTTGTGATAAGCCTCAGCACTGGCCTCTCCCTCTTCTTGGGTAGGTTTGTGTTCTTCAACTTCCAAAGGGAGAACGTGGCAAAGCAAGTCCCTGAGCAGAACGGACTCACACACTTCGAGGCTGGTGACACACGTGCCAAGGAGTATGTCAGTCTCCTCAAATCAAATGACCCTGTTGGATTCAACATAGTTGATGTCTTGGCCTGGGGTTCCATAGGCCACGTTATTGCTTACTATATCTTGGCCACCACCAGCAATGGCTATGACCCTGCATTCTTTGGTTGATCATCATCATTTTCCAAAGTGCCTGTTCCCTTTTCTCTTTATCATTTTTCTTGGTAGTAGTGTGTAATGTCATGATGTATAGGTTCTCTCTAAGATGCCAACAAGTTCAGCATATCCTAATTTGGTCACTCTTTTCGGCTGCAATTTGGTTTGCTATGATTAATAAAAAATGGAACTTCTCTATATATATTGAATTTGAACTCTCTTAATTTTGTTCAGCTGTGTCTGTTTTTCTTTCGTTATGTTAAATTCTGTGGTCGTGTGTGCAATTATGCATTCAGAAACTAGCTCACGAGGTTATGTGATCTTGTTGGAATGTGTTTGTTTGTTGATATCAAATTTATTCATGTAGTTACTTTGTGAACATACTTCTTTTGAACCTTGACTTCATTATTTACTAATTAACCACCTACTGTTCTTGTTTAGTTTATGCTAACGTTCTAAATTACAGTTGTCGAATTTTGTCATATTTTTTTTATATTGTGAGAAATTGTGAACAAATATGATCCTGACTTTGGTAACTGATGCCCCCCAAAACCTTGGAAGTTGCAGTTGAATAAACCGTCTCTTAAAACCTTAATTGGTATGCAATTCGGTGATGTTCTTGATATCGTGAGAAATTGTGAATAAATACAATCATAATTATTTTGTCACGGTTGACCCAAAAACCTAGAAGTTGCATATGAAATAAATTATAAACCATTTAAAAAAACTTGATTGGTACTTGTATGGGTGAACAGTCTTGGATTATAAGCGTATTTTGTACCGTGGAAGCACCATTTTTTTTTTCTGGTTATTGGGTTATTACAAGTGCAAATTAAAATCTATACAAGGATAGTTTTGTTGAACAAAAAAAGACAACGTTGTTTTTATACACTTGATGTCTCCTTCACTGTTCCTGTTTCGCTTCAAATTGGGATGGATAAAGTTCCACTATTATGAGCATTAGGATTGCGATTATTCTGCACAAGAGTGAAACATCAATATAGATATCAAAGCATAATTCAAATATTCTCCAAACCACATCTGCATCCAAATAATTTATTTAAAGTAGGTGGAATGAGGGAAAAAGTGATCAATAAATTAATGGAGGAGTTTTCCATTGAGGTTGTGTCTGTTTTTAGGTTTATTGATATTTCCTACGGATATATTCAGTAAAATCAATTCAACTTATCATGACTCAGCCACTTCATAAACCGATCAGCTACAAGTAGAATTACCCAAACTAAAAACGGAAGTGCCATAACCACTTCACAAATCATGTTAATTGAGATTCCTAGACAAATAAAATATTTTGCACTTGGGAGAATTATTGGGTGATGAGAAAACAGTAACCAGCTTTTTCTTTTTAGGTGAGTCTGGTCATTACATGGATGAACTAATAGTATTCAGCACTAAGAAAAAAAAAATGAATCGGAAATGCCTAAAAATTGCATTCAACTTTTTTGGTAGTATTTGGTTATAAAACTTGTAGAAAGATATTTTAACAGACATTTTAGTTTTAAAACATCAAAAGCAGTTGATTGAAATATTGCTAGAATTTGATGAAAAATAGCTTACACAAAAAGACGGGCCATTTGTTCTAAACTGCTTATTTAACATTTATTCCTTCTCCACCTACAATAAAAGAATTGATCAGACTCAATAATAAACACCAAAATTTAAATAGAAATTGCCAATGGTTTAATTAATTGAAATCCCAAGCTACAGGGGAACAACAGGTACAAGTCTTCGCTTAGGAATTCAGAAAAAACATGAAAGGAAACTAACATACAAGTCTTCCCTCGCATTGAGAAAACTCCTCAGCCACTTCTTAGAATTCAAAACAAAGCTATCTGCTGTTTTTCCCAACTTCCTTTGTTACATAACTTATAGCAGTACCTCTACTTCCTTCCATCTAAGGCCAATGATAGCAACTATTCCTAACTGAAATGGAATTGTATTACTGTAAATAGAAGTAGAAGGAATTACAAAAGAAAGGGCCAAGCCCCTCTTTTTCTCTCTCCCTATATATAAAATTCTCTCTTCTTTTCCCTTTCTATAACTAACTCCTCCCCTCCCCTATTAGTGATTCACGGAAGGTTGTGCTAGTCTTAGGCACACGGGCCTTGGTCCTCCTAGTGTAGACTATAAGAGGTTTCTCACTAGTAGGTTGTGCATGAACTTTAGGTAATGGGTTACCATCAATACCGCCCTCTATAGTTTCCACCTTGTCCTCGAGGCAGAAAGAAGGAAACTTCTCTTTGATAGTCTCTGCTGCCTCCCAAGTTGCCTTCTCCACTGGTTGAGCTTTCCAATGGATGAGCCACTCTAAAATTGTCTTTCCATTTCGTTTCTCTTCTCTAGTTGCTAGTATCGCTTCAGGAGAAACAGGTTCTTTTTCATCTACCTGCATGTCAGAGGCCCTTGAGTTCGACTCTCAAAGAAAGTAACAAATAACAAGAACTATTCCTATCTGAAATGGAACTGTATTACTGTTTATTAAAGAGGAACGAATTACAAAAGAATAAGGGCCAAGCCCCCAAGCCAATCCAATCCAATCAAAATAATCTCAAAACATATCCATCCCCCAATTATTCTCTTACCCTATGTATCAGACTGTATCTCCTTTCTCCTCCTATAACTAACTCCTCACTTCTCCCCAATAGTTATTCCCATAAGTTTGTGCTGGCTTTTTTAGGAACTCAAGCATCCTAGTGTAAACCTTAAGAGGTTTTAAGCTGTCCACGAACCATAGGAAATCGGTTCCCATCAGATAACCACCCATAATTATAAACCATCAACTAAGATCATTATTGAACATAAAAATAGAAATACAAATTATCAACTAAATATTTTTTATAGACTTCAGGAATATTAATTTTATTGGACAAATAATGAGATGTATAGATCAACATACCCTTGTGGTGTGACCACGAGTTGACATAACTTCATTCATCTTGCGCATGAGCATTTCTTCTTCAACCTAAAAATCAAACTCCAAAAATTCCAGAATTCATATTGATGTAGATGATCGCAAGCACATGGTTTCAATGTAAAGGTCATCACAGAGAAGATCAAATGAAGTTAATTATGTCCTGAAATACTAACACCCTTCTCCCAGGTTGAAAAAGATGGTGTAACATGACAGCCACCATGACATCAAATGAGGAGGTGGGGGATTCAACTTGAAAGTAGGCAGAATGACTCACTGACGTTTTAAAGTTTGTTTGACCAAATAAGCATGCCAGTCATAAATAGTGCTATAGTGGAACGAGGCTTTCCAACAAAACATAAAAAAAGTGTAGCATAAACACACAATTTAGAAGATAAATCAGATAAAGAGCTGATAACATCAATTAACAATGGGATTTGGGAAAGAATGAGTTGTTGCATGAGATTAAAATAAGATATCAAACGAACTAGATATGTAAGATAAATTGTTTTTCATTAGGAGCAAGAGATTGATAGCAAATGAGCTAGAATCAAGTGCTAATTAATACACAAGTACAACCGGAAACTAGTACCAGGTTCCCAATTGAAAGTACATTACATCACACATCCAATTGCTTAGCTACTACCTTAAAACCTCCAAAATAAAAAACGCAAATTCTGGACAAATAAAAATAATATTCCTTCCATTATCAATTCCAAACAAAAGGATACCAAGTCTCAAGAAAAACAAACAACAAAGTAACTTTTACTTATTTTTTGCTAAACCTGGTAGCAGAAGAAAAAGTGCAGAAAAAAAGTCAAGTGATGCAAAACTGCAAACCATAAAAACCAAATTGCAAATTGGGAAAATCAAAACAGTGGAGATGTAAAAACCTGAAGTTTCCGTAATTCATGGAACATCGATCTGTATGCTTCCATAAGGACCTCATTCTGCCTATCCATGTGCCTGTTAAAGCAGAAACATAAAATGAATAGCAGTTCAAGTAGAGCAAGCAGAAGCACAATCAAAATAGTGAAGTGTTGGTTAAAGGAAATGTACTTCAGTAAGTCCCCAGTGTGTCTTGGGTCAAATTTTCGGAATTCCATGACGATAATGAAAATTAATGATCCGATCTGAAAAGGGTCTCTTGGGAATACAAAGAGAATGTTATAAACCACACAGCCAGACACCTTTGCTAGTCTTCTACAGAAGCAAAGAGCAACAAAATCAAATTTACAAGCCTTGAAATCTTCAACAAATTTTAATTTGAGTAAAACTTTTTCTTAATAATGTTAGGTATAACCTGTATTAAGTCTTAAAATAAAGATTTACTAAAAACTCTAAAGGTTAACACAGTATAAAAAGTAAAATAAAAGATATTATGTTATAGATCAGATCAATTTGGGTCCTCGAAATCAAAATCCAAGACCAAAAACAATAGATTAATTTTTTTCAATGAGATTTAAACAAACCCAAATTTGTCGGTTTGGATTGATTCAGATCCATGTTATCCAACTGATACAAATCCATGGCCACCCCAATTCTTAACATTAATGTTAGAGAGAGAGAAAAAAAAATCTAACAACCCGATAGTACCCTCCCTATTTACTTACGTTTATATACAGTGGGAAATTAAAATAAAAACTATATAAAATAAACATCTCAGGCAATTAAAATAAAAACTACATAAAATAAAAATCATAACATCTCAACCTTGAGTACCTGAGGTGCATTACAATCCTTAATCCTTAATAACATATACATTTATAATGTACTGAATAAATCTATAGCAAGACTAATATCGCAAGCAGGAGGACTTCAATTAAAGGATAAAACAATTAAGCTTTGACTGTGATACTCATTCCTTTTCTTCAAGTCCTGTCTAATACGAAACATTTTAATTAAACTAATGGACAAAAGGTCTCAGTGAGTGTCCTGGGGATACAACATTGTACAGTTTATAATCTTTCTTGGCATTCATTACTTTAGTTGTGAAAAACAGAAAGTGTTTGGACTTTTTCTCAACATTAGTTTTTCTTTGTCATCGGAGCTCAAAATCTCAATGAGCATTCCGTTGCTTATGTCACATCCTTCCTTGTCAAAGAGGACCTAAACTAACCCTTCATGATTTTTGTATGTTTACCATGAACTGCGGCCTGAACGAAGAGATCAGAATGATTTAATCAAAAAATGTGATCCAGATTTGGAAGGGAATAAGTAGATTAGTGTTTGCAAGGAAGAATCAGGGGCTATGTTTCCTTTTGAAGAATTAGAGGCAGAGACCTATGAAGCACTCACTCCAAACTAAACAATTAATGTCCAAAATATAGGGGGCTTCATGTGTGTGTGTGTGTGTGTGAGAGAGAGAGAGAGAAATTATAAAAGAAAAAATAAACAATAGAAGGTTTAGTCTAGCAATCAATATAATTAAATGGAAATTGCAACAATAAAACCACATCAGGATGAGTCAGTTATGATAAAAAGATTAAAAAAATAAAGTGAAAGAATGTAACAGGTTCGCTACACATGCACCCATAAACCTGATCATTAGTATATCGGTGCTTGCCAAATTCTTCTTACTTCTTCATCTCTTTCGTAATGAAACAAACAGATAATAGAACTCACTCCAAATTACACAAAAACCCTACTCAGCAAGAGTGACTTCAATTTACGATTTTTAGCTATATTAGGTCAAAAGCACCACACAGAACGAAAAGTGGTTCAAAGGGTCTTGTTTCCGCAGCTACGGAATGTCGAATTCGCATCGCTTTGAATTGAAACTTGAATTTGATTGATAGACATCAAAACAATTCACACTCAAACAAACATACGTTCCTTAATCACAATGCAAATAAATAAATAAAGTGATAAAAATGCAGACAACGAAATTTACCTGACGGGAGAATTTTGATGAACTCAAACGGAGTTTGTGTCGATTCGAATTTTCCGTCTTCTATGTTGAGGAAGCTCTTCTCTTCCTCTGAAAACCCCCACAAATTGTGTTTTTGCCCTTTTTATTTAGGCCTTCTTCAAAATATTTAAAGATAATATAATAACAATTTAAGAAAAATAATAATATATAAGCTCATCCAAAATAAATTAGAGAAATACTATTTAAAAAATATATAAGCTAATTGAATTGTATCAAAAATATTTTATTTTTATCATTGTAAACTCATTAAATTATAAATTAGTATTTCTGCCATTTGCAATTTATAAATGTTTATTTTATAGGACTAAAATTTATAAAAATACATATTTTTTAATGTACAATATTGTTATATGAAATTTTTTAATAAACACATTTTTTACTAAATAAATTATCTTTTTTAATTTGTGATGAACATTTTTTTGTGATACAGAAATATTTTTAATTCAATTTGAAAACATAAAAGAAAATACTAAAAAAAACTGGAGAGAGGGGAGATAAAAACATAAGAATATTTCAATTTTTTGTTGTGAAAGTTAAAATTTCAAAATTTTAGTTAATCAAAATACTTTAATAAGTTTATAGAATTTAATCTTCTAAAATTCATCATTCAAACAAAAGAATTCATGGGAAAGTATTTCAACTTTTCTAAAAGTTTTGAATTACTCTTTGGATATTTCTTATCCAAGAGAATGTTTGTAAATTTGCAAAGTCATTTATTTAGCATAATTTGAATTAATTAATTAATTGAATACAAAGTATGGTAGAGTAATGTTGGTCAAAATCTAAAGTGATACTTAACATCATGTACCAATTTTATAGGTTTATGACTCAAAATATTATAATGTAATGGAATTAAAGGATAGATATTAAGGAAAAGAATTGTGTTTCTTTTCATCTAGAGTTGTTTTCAAAATTTGTGATGCTTCATTTAAATATTTGTGAAGCTTTTTTACAAAATTTTGTGACATGTCTTTTTCATCTAAAATTGAATCAAATCCCACTACACATGAAGCTTAAATTTACTTCAACTAAAACTAGAGATAGATTGAAGATTTTTTCAAATGGTTTATGCTTGCATCCTAAATAAGTTGAGTCAACTTTAGTTGAACATACCTTATTTTAGGGTTTTTGAAAAGTGAGAACTTAAGGAAGACTTGCCATAAAGTCCAAACATATCAAATGGGAAAAAATCTTGATTGGTACACATGCTTAATTTTTTTATTGTGTTTTGGTATTTTTCTTGTGTGTTTGTATTATATTTTTTTCATTAGGCAATACATGATTTATAATTTTTTTTAGTAAATATATGAAATAAAATTGTGTTTACTATATTTTTTTTCTTACTTTTATCTTTTGGTTCTTCAATATTAGAACTAGTGTAGAAGAGTTGAAAAGTTTTGAGATTTAAAAACATGTATAATTTGGTAATTATATTTTTGTAGGGATTAATATATATTAGTCTACATTTGGATAATATATGGTAATTGATGACTTTGTTTATAATCACATATAATTTTATGAACAACTATAAAGATGTAAAGAGAAGTAATTTTTATGATTAACTTGTCCTTCTTAGCCTAACATTTCTAGTGGAGAGTAGTTAAAATATGAATATGGTTTGAAAATTCTTGATATAACTACAATAAAAAAAACCTTTATATATATAATATATATAAAAGTATTGATTATAGTTTTCAAATACCAATCCAATATATAAATAATACTTTTTATGTAGATCGATGTCACTAAATAGAGTCTTTAAATTTTATAAATATTAAAAAAAATTGAGATATAATTTTACATGTAAACTAAAGAAGTAAACTTGAGTTTTACTTAAATACAAGTTTTAAATAGATAAATAATAAAAAATGTATAAATAGAATGTAGACATTTATTTTTTATATTTTTTTAAAATTTCATCTTTTAAAACTTAAACATTTTGAACTTTTTATAAGGTTAGATAAGAATTTGATTATTGCTTTGTGTGGTTATATTATGGAAGAAACAGATAAAAAGGAGCAAGATAAATTGATTAATTTTTTTTATAACTAAGTTTAATTTTTACTAAGAATTTTATTTGTTTTCTTTTTATTGAAAAAGAATGTTAATGTAGAATTTGGTATTAATTATTAGTAAAACTTTATTAAATTTTTTGAAAATGGTAAAGAAAACTTGAACTTCCATGTATAATTAAGTTTTATATAAAAATCATTATCTTTTATGTGAATTAAGATTATAATTAATGTATAAAATATTAACCAACATTATAAGATCTTTTAAGTTTTAAATATGTAGAATTCATATAAAGTGATTATAATTTTTTAACTTAATGGAAAACTTCAACTTTTTATATATGCATTTATTTGGTTTTAAAAAGTTTATTTTTATTGTTATAACAAATTTATTTTGTGGTAGTGAATTTTTTTATATAAGTTCTATATTTTTGTTTTCAAGTTTATTAGGAACAACTTAACTTAGTTTCCACAATTTCTTTCAATAAATGTAAGGGACATAAATGTTGTTCTAAAGATATATTTAAATAAACTTTTCCATAAAATATTGTATGAAAGAAAATAAAAGAAACAAAATTCTCAAAAGTTTAAAATTAGTTTATACATAAACTAATTAACTTTTTTTTATAGAAATTTTCTTATATTTTATTTTTATTTTTTTTGCCTAATATTCTTTTAAGAAGAAGGTTGAGGTGCTTGGATGTTGAAATAATTTTAAAAAATAATTTAAATATATTTAGTTTGCCATGCATACTCATATTCATAACTATAATTCAGTGATTTTTTATAAATGCAAATGAAAAAAAATACTTTTATAAAAAAATTAATTATTATCACATCAAATAATTTAACATAATTTATTTTATTTAAAAAAACTACGGCATAAAAACTTTCTTTTAATTTAAGAAACTTACATTTTTCACACGTCTTTAAATAGAATTAACATCTGTTGAAATTGAATATTTAATATGCATTATATTAATTTGTAATTTATAGTTTACTAATCTCCATAAAAATAAGAAAATTAATATTTAATTTTTTATGATTTAAAATAATTTTAAAATATAAATATTAAAAAAGGAAAACCGTAAGTTAAAAATAGAAAAAAAATGAAAATATTTCATGTTACGTTAGCTTTAATGTTTATCTTTAGTTTGTTACAACTATGATGATTTAAATTCATTACAATTTAAATTAAATAAATATTATTATTTGTATAATAACTTTTAATGATAACGTTAAACTCTTATTCGAGAATCGTTATCTGACACAGTAAATAATATAGTCGAAATTGGATTTATGTTATATTATACTTATGTGTACTCATGTTAAAATATGATCATTCATATATATATAATATGATTGGTTATTTTTGGAACACTAATATTAATATTAAAATAATTTATGTTTTTTTAAATATATTATTTTGAATATAAATCTTATTTAGTAACATGTTATAAATAGTTTTTCATACATTTCTTTAGATGTTTTAAACTTCTATCAACTCTCATTACATATTAACTTATTAAACATTTGTTTATCTAACTTATTAATTTTATTCTTAAAATAATATATTTATTAATTTCATTATGTGATTTGAGGTTTGTCACTTAAGAAATAACTTAACTAACTTTGAGTAATATGTCATTACAACTATATGTTCTAAAATCATCTTTTAATAACAATTCAACCATTTTATATGTTATAACATATATTATAACTCAATACAATCAATTAGTGTAACTAAAATAATATCAAAAGAAGATAATATCATCTTAAAAAACTTAGAGAAAAAGAAAAAGAAAAGTATAAAGATTTTTTTAGAAAGATAATAAATTTTTGAAATGAGTAACTGAATAATTAAAATTTTAATTTATATAAATAAATATAACTTAAAATTTTAATATTATTATTTTCAAAATCATTCCATCTAGAGAAAAAAACACTGAATTTTACAATATTTCTCTTGGTTTATTAAATTGATTCACTAACAAATATCATTATTTAATATTAATTCAAATAATTTTCTCAAAATTTCTAGAAAATAATGTCATTTTAGAAAAAAAATCATCGCAATGAATGCCAACCATGTATGTCAATTAACAAAAAGTTTAAAAATCAACAGAAACAATACTTAACATAATAAACATAATTAATAATTAGCCTAGTACACATATAATTTATTTATTTAGTATTATAAAATCCAAATAAAGAAAAAGAATGTACAATTTTATTTACCACAAAAAGAAAATAAATCTAGAAAGTTATCTTTCTTAAACATTTTTTCAGATTCTTTTGGGTAAGGGAAGAGACTTATGCATTTCATCAGTATATATTAATATTATTTTATTTTATTTTTTCACCAACATTCCCTGCATTAATTTATTTATAATATGCTAAAAGTTAAACATTGCCATCACCCTAATACCAAAAAATGCACAGAAGAAGGTTATGCAGTATAAAAAGGTTGTTTTATAACCTATGATTTTGCAATAATCTAAGGCTAAGGTGTGAATGCATACATAGATTAGGATTTAGGACAAAAGAGAGACATGAATTTGACAAATAAGTCAAGCCCAGATGGTTCCACCAATGGGTTTCAGTCCCAGCTTCAGCAACAACAACAACACAGTAATGGGTGGGAGGGATCATCTACACACCCACCCACTAAGCCTTATCCTGCACCGACGGCTAGCTATCAGGACATTGTTCGTGATGAAAACCTCTTCTGGGAAAAGCTTCAAGCTTTTCACCAATCACTTGGCACCAAATTTAAGTACGGAGTACCCTGTTTCAATTGCGCTCTTGTAGTGTGGTTTTTGCTACTGATATTTGTTTTTGCCTTTGTGGGGTTGGTAAATTGGATTATGGGGGGTGTAAATTTGTGTGCTTTTGGTGTTTTGTTTTCCCACTTGCCCACCTATCCTTTTTAGCTGACCGTGAAAAGTGAAATTAATGAAATTTGTTTCTTTTTTTTTGTTACTGAGTTTAGAGTTCTAAAGCTAGCGTGTGTTTTGTTAATGATCATGGATATTTGCATGTTGGTTAAGGTAACTTTTTGCCATGCCTTGGCTTGGTCTATTGGTTGGGCAATTGGGAAAGTTGTGGTTAATTGATTTTCTTGAAGGTTTGGTTTTAATGGGTTCGAGACTTCCTTCAATCCTTCTTATCGGTTTTATAGTACACCTATTTTTTTTTTTCTGTTGTCTATTTATTTGCTCTTAGGAGCACATGGAGTGTGTGGAGACGATGCAGAAAAGTAATGGAATTAAAATTGATGTTACTTTTCCCTTTTTGCTTGTGTAGGGTTGCTATTGTGGGAGGAAAGTCACTTGATTTACATCGCCTTTTTGTGGAAGTTACATCTCGTGGTGGGATTGAAAAGGTATGCTGTGCATACATCATTCTCTATTAATTGTTGAAAATCAGTCCCTGTACCCCTTTTCTTTATGATTTTGGTTTTCTTTCAGCAGATATGGTGCTGATAGTAGAGATTTTAAGATAGCAATTTGTCTTCGAAACAGCTCTGTGATCTTTAAATTTTTGTTAGATTCATTTATCTCTCTGAAATAGCTGTTTAAAAGTGACCCTCCTAAGCTATTTCTTAAATTCACATAGGTGATTGTTGATCGGAAGTGGAAGGAAGTGATTCTGACCTTCAATTTCAAAGATACCATAACTAGTGCATCATTTGTGGTGCGCAAATCCTATTTATCGATGCTTTATCACTTTGAGCAAGTGTATTATTTTGGGAGGCAAGGCTTTCCTCCCCAAACACCTGGTATGGAACATGAATTTCTTTTTCCCTTTCTTGTTAGAGATCTCACTTCAAGTAGTAATATGACTCAAAATGGAGTATATAATTTAGGCTCAACTCTCACTTTTTGAGCATGTATTTGCATTGAATTAGGCTCAAATTCAAATTCTAAAGTAGTATAAGAATCTATTCCAGTGATTGTTGTACAGCCTGTTGTGCCTCGAGAGTGAGTCGTGATCTCCAGTTCTTAGATCTAGAGGGGTGGTACGTTGGAAATCTCATATTAACTAATAATATAACCAAAATAGAGTGCATAAGTGAAAGACAACAACTCACGTTTCTTGAGCTTGTTTTTAGGACAAGTCCCTAATTAGCTTTTCCGGGTTGTTTTAGGCCGAATCAAAATTCTAAGACCTCTCTAATTGTGTTGTGATTTTTTTCTTTTCTTCTTTGACCTATCAATACTTTCATATATCCAGATATTATGATTAGAGGCCAACCAGGCCTTCCCAATAGCTCCACAACCATTCTGGAGGTTGCTGCTGTGAATGACTCACCTGTTCAGGGTAAGTCAACATTTAAATCTGATTACTGCTTTGATGCTTCATATCTTCATTTGAATCTATATTTTTGTTATTTTAAAACAGTGCTTAATAAGACAAAGTCATAATCTCCAAATTACTAAAATCTTGTTTGAGAACATTATGTAAGAACACTTTTTAATAGAATTTGTTTTTGGAAGGATTAATTTTTAAAAACATTCCTTTTAGTAGGTAGAGTCCTCTGTTTAACCTAAAGTAATTTTTAAGAATAGTTTGTTTGCAAGGTATGATGTTTAATAATATCTTTGGGTGTGAAATTACCAAAATAAAAGTTAATGCATTTTATTTTGTGAGAACGTATATAACTTTAAAAATTAGTTACTAGAACTAGTAGACCAGTAGACCATGCTAACTTACATAATGCCATGACTGATAGCCCTAATATTCTGAGATTAGTTTTTGTTGTAAACTATAAGCAAGTTGAGGATAACAGCTACAGGCAAATCTATGGAATATTTTATGTGTTGTGAAAGTTCATATTTTTTGTCCAGTAAATAATATTAGCAAATATCTGCGTCTGTTCTTTTGAAATTGTAAGTTATCAAACAAATTACCATTCTTAGACAATTTGTTTCTTCAATTTTCACTTTACTTGCTTTGTAGCTTTATGTTCATCTATACTTTTTATGTATAATTGTGATAAGGATTTGCTTTCTTATATGCAGGTACTTCAGTGCGGGGATATGATGCTGTGCTTTCTGGAACAATTGATATGAAATTTGATGGTGGATATATAGTCACAGTGACTATGGGTTCTGAGGAGCTGAAAGGTGTCCTATTTCATGTTCCTGATAACTTGAGTTCTCATACCGAAGGCATGCCTAGTTCACAGAATCACAGTGAAGGCAGGTCTGGTTCACAGAGTCGAAAGAGAGCAAAATATACCCCACGTGATCCATTCCGGCCGAAGTCAAACAGGAGCGGTTACAACTTTTTCTTTGCTGAGAATTATGCCATGCTGAAGCCCTCTTATCACGGGCAAGAGAGAGCAATTAGTAAGAGGATTGGATTTCTGTGGAACAATCTGTCAGAAGCAGAAAGACAGGTATAGAAGCACTCCCTTTTGCAATGACAATGGTATCGCGCTCTTGTTTTGTTTTGCTGCTGATTACTTTTTCATTTTGTAACTTCACACACTTGTCTCTAACAAACATAATGAAGATGGAGTGAAAAGAAATGGAAAAGTTATATCTATCTGGACTAATTTTTCAGGGACATGAATTATTTTCCTTCTTTTTCCCCTCCATTTATCTCTTGCTAATCATCAAGCAAATGTTGGCATTGACTTCTGCTTTACGATTCAGAATATTAATTACATGTCTGCTATTTTTCTACATTAGAATTTCTATGCAATCTTACCTTGATGCTACATACTTTGTTGCTTGTTCTATTTGCATTTAATGTACCTATTATTCAAGTGGTTCCTAATCTAGATATGTGTTAGGTCTAAACAGTTTCTTTTCTCTTTTTTATACACACGGCTAAATGCTTAGCTAGACTGTTTTCCAACCTAGAACTAAGCTAAATTTGACATTTAAGAGAATGTTCCCCAACAAGTTCTATATTATGCAGCCAAATGTTTTTCTATTTGCTTACGGAAGCTATGAGTGATAATGTTAGGAGTCTCATATTTAGTAGGATAAGTTACTACTTAAGTCTTGAGATTCTCTCACCTAATGGAATAGTCTTTTGGATTTGATTCTCCTCTTGAGCTTAAGTCCTAACTATTAGTGTTTTTTATTGAGAGTTGAGTTAGATAGAAAGGGCTAATCTATGGGCTAGATTATGGTGGAAACTGAATACTGATAGGTCAGTGAAGCTGTTAAGAAAAGGACCAGATTTGTTGTAGCAATTCTCAGAAAAAAAAGTTTTGTATTAACCATAGTATAAAAATGCATTTCGTGCTAACCAAAGTTCAATTATTTATATGGAAAAAAAATTTGTTAGAAGATGCCAAACTCACTTTAGTGATCTTTGCGGCTTGAATAGGCTAGAGAAGATACCTTTATTGTGATGAGCTTACATGTTTGGACTCTGGAAGAGTTATCTATCTCTTAGATTTTCTCATGCTTTTTTTGTGTGTGTGTGAATTTGATGCAGGTTTATCAAGAAAAAGGGGTGAAAGATAAGGAAAGATACAGAACCGAACTGATGGAGTACAAATCCAACAATTCAACTCCAAATGCTCAATAAGCTGTTTTATGTAATGCATTAGTCTTATACACTGCCATTTCATATGCTTTATTTTTTGTTCTTTGCATTTATTTGTCTTTGTTTTAGCTCATTTTCTTATCATTCTACAGAGGAACTTAGAAGAGTAGGTTTGTGACAATTCTGGTGTAAATTATGCAGAATGGTTTTGAAATTTAAAGTGGCATGTTGTAGCAGTTCATTTACTGTGATTGTTCTAAAACAAAGGATCCTTCATTCAATTTAAACCTTTTCTTTGTAAGTTTACATTTCATTATAATTTTGGAACCCTGAGATGCTGCTCATTATATTTTAATTACAAGTTTTAGAGGTATTACGTTAGGCCTTGTTTGTTTATTGATTTTAAAAGCATTTTTTCTGTACAAGGTATATGGTGGTCTTTGCACCCCTAGATGCACATTTATAATAATTTATTTCTGAAATTAACTTAATTAATGCCTGATTAAATAAAAAAATTAACATAAATGAATCGAGATTTTTTTATAAACAAACATACACATTTTTCTAAAATAAACCCTTTTAATAAATAAGTTCATAACCTCTTTAAAATAATTTAATTATTTTTTTTGGATCACTTCATATAAATGCTAACACTTCATATAGTGTAAGGGTTGTCTAATAATGGAAAAATCACAAGATAACACTACTTGAGAAAGAATATAAGGACTTCTCCATTTCATAAGATGAGATGTTATTTTACTTTTTGTGTGATATACAATGCCACATTATTTTTAACACCTCTTCTATTTTTGTTTTAATACAAGGGTTTTATAAGGCCTTGTTTAGTGATATTTTACTTACACATTAATTTAAAGAATGTCTAATACAAAATCGGTATTTAACGTAAAATAATAATGTTTTGTTTTATGAACTAAGATCTTGTTTAAAATTCTGGGTTTTATCTTTATTGACATGTTAACACATTTTAATGCAAAGAGTTTTATAAAATCTATGTCTTAAGTTTATGACTTTATGTGTGACCCTTAGAGTGATAATGAAAATGTTTCACGTATATGTGATATTCCATTTAACATTTGATCCGAATGTCATCGTGGTAGCTTGTCTTTGGTGTTGAGTTTTATGCAGGTATATAAGCAAGAAAAAGGAAATAAAGATATAGGAAAAGGAACGGAAGCCTGAGCACACATCTTAGGAAGGGTAATTAGACTGACATGATAGAAATTTAAGGTACATTCTTGAGTTTCGTAAGTTCTGATGTGATGTGTTACACCAGTCCACACCCATGGTACCATTTAGGGTTGAGACTATAACAATCATACAAAGTAGAGGCTAACATAATATTGAAGTACTACACGAATGTTCTAGGTTATGCCCTTTATTTAATAAGGATGGGAATTTAGGAGAGGAATACTTTGTTCATTCCTGAAAAAATTCTGAGGGTCAAACTTTGTCTTAATTTGTGCCAATCTCCTGAAGTTTCCCTTGAAGTACTTCTCGCCCCAAACACTAGCTGTTGAGTAGCTTGTGTTGTCATGCTGGTTTTTGCCTAAATCAAGATCCTTATAATTGAAATAGGCAGCTCGTGGAGATTTTGACACATAAGGAGTCATGTATCTGTAAATCATTTTGGCCCAGTGTAGATGCCTCTTGGATGCTTCCTGGCTATTCCCTTCCCAATTGACCAAGTATTGTATGTTGTACAAGTTGCCCTTTCTGTGGGGAAAGGGGGTTTCAGATTCTGAAATTTCATTCATTCTACCACCATAGGGTTCCAATACCATCGTGGCTACTGCTTCTTCCTCTAGAAGCATTTTCCAAGCTCCTTCTAGGCCACATTTTGGTATTGGCTCCTTTACGAAGTCAGACTTGGCCTTGAAAGGGCTTTTAAATGTGGTAGTTCTGTTGAGCAAGAGTTCTAGAGGTCCGTGTATGTTGTATCCAGCAATGAACATAACTGATTGAATCCAGTTCATTTCAGTGCAGTCTTTGGCCTGCAATCCCAATTCTGGGAAACTCTCATTCATCAGTGGGATCAACCTGTCTATTCCCCCAAGGAAGAGAGAATTGAAGGTTGCTCCGAATGTTTTCGGCTTGTTACGACTATTTTGAGCTATTACTCTAATGACAAGATCCTCATGCAATTCATGTGCAATGTATTGCCACTTGTGAATGAGATTGTTGACTCCTTCTTCCACTGTTCTGTGAACGTTGAACCCTGTAACTATAGGTGGAACTCTGACCAACTTGATCTTCCATGCAAGGATGACTCCAAAACTAGTAGCACTACCTCCTCTAATGGCCCAGAAAACATCTTCTCCCATTGATTTTCTATCATGAATTTTCCCATTTGCATCAATGAGGTAAGCATCAACAACATGGTCTGCTGCCAGGCCATGCTTCCTCAACATGGTACCCTGCCCCCCTCCACTGATATGCCCACCGATCCCTATGCTTGGACAGGTTCCTGCAGGGAATCCATGCACTTTACTTTCCTTTGAAATTTTGTAGTAAAGTTCACCTACTGATGCCCCAGCCTGAACCCAAGCTGTTTCATCAGCAAGGTTAACTTTAATGGAACGGATGTGGATGAGGTCAACCATGACAAAAGGGGCCTTACTAAGGTATGATAGCCCTTCATAATCATGGCCACCACTTCTGACTCTGAGCTCCAACCCAAGTTCTTTGCTGCATCTAATGGCTGCTTGAATTTCTGATTCATGGAAAGGTGTCAGAATGAGAAGAGGCTTCCTTGAGGAATTCACCCATCTAGGATTTTGTTCCAATGCTTCCAAGACTTGGGGATATTGGGAGGAGGATGTGGTGAAGATGATTTTCTCAATGGATTCTGAATTTCCATCAAGTTGGGTTATCAAGCATTGCTTGAATTTATTCTCAACCAAGGTAGAAGCTGCACATGAGATTGGAAGAAGCAGTATCAGAAACACTGCAAGATAACTTATCTTCATGTTTACTTGTCTAACTTTGGTTGATTGAGTTCTGTTTCATAATTCAAACACACACATACATATATATATATATATATATATATATATATATATATATATGTATATATGTATACATACTTACATACGTGGAATACATGTTGACATGAAAAGATAGGATATTGAAGTAGATAATGCTGAAGCTATTTTGTCAACAAGCTGAAACAGTTGTTGATTTTACTTTGTCCAATGCATTTGATTTTCAAGAATGGCTGCTGGAGAAGTGAAACGTAATTACAATTAAAACCTTTAAATTAATTCATTAAAGAGTATTTATAAAAATCCAAACATACATGGAAAGAAAAAAGAAGATTAAAAAGTAAGCAAAAATCAATAGAAAATGTCAATAAATTTAAAATTGCATGCAATAACGAAAGTTCATAGATGTTCTTTTTTCTGTTGCTATGGTAATATTTATAATTATTGACAAAAAATATAAATGAATATGCTTTTTAAAAAATTAATCTTTATAATTTTAATAATTTTAATAATCAAACGAGTAAATTTATAACTGTGTAGGAATATTTTTTATTCTCTCTAATTGTATCAAATTTTGTTTGCATGCCTGGTAATATTTTGTTTTGGTTCCTGAAGTTTAAACATTTTGTTTTTACTTTCTTCTTTATAAGAATGTTGGCGTGGTTGATAATAGTGATTAGAATATAATAAGGAACAAAAACAAGTGACATTTGTAGGGATAAAACAGAAACAGAAACTTTAGAACTAAAAACAACCAACAACATATTTGCAGAGGAAAAGACATTTTGAAATTAAACTAAATATTAAAATAAAATAAACACTTAAATATTAGTATACCTTTCATAGCTTCTCTCTTTTAACTGATACAGAATTTAGAAAAGAAATTATGTAAATTCTAACCATTTTAACTTTACCTTGAACTTTATTAGTAATGGTGGGGTATTGGTATCTTATTTTTCTTATTCACTTTTTTATTAATTAACTAAATTGATACCCGGTAAAAAAATAATTAAATAAATAAGATGATAGAACATAAAATTGTAAAATAAAATTATATTAATATTATTAATAATAAAAACATATTTAAAATATAATAAATAGAAACTTTAAAATATGTCAAAGTGAAAATAATTCAATGTTATAAACTGCATGTGATGTATAGTTGTTTTAATTTTTCAAATATCTCACAAGATTGGTAGCACAATTTGCATTTTTAAATTGTCTTGACTAAAAATAATTATTTAAAAATATTTCATATCATAATATGTCTGTTTAGTTGTAAAATAATTAATATATAAGATTGGAGCTAAAATAGCTCTTTCACTAAAATAATAAATATTTTCAAAACTTTTAACAATATTATTAGAATAAATAAAATCAATAAAATCATTAAAAACATATTCAAAATTTGGAATAAGATTATTTGTATGTATTTATTGTTTTATCTCATTTTTTTTTCAAATCTCCTACAAAACTATATGAAATTTTTAAAAATCATTCATTATTTTATTGCAAATTGATGATCATTAATGAACTTGTTTTTAAGTCTCTTGTGCAAAACTTTATAGTATGACTAGAGATATAAGAATTTGAAGTTGAATACACAATGTCTTACCTTCAACATCTTTGAACCATTGGCAAAGATCTGAAATCAAATAACTACATTTTCACTAAACAATAGGTCAAGATTAAAAGATGTTGAGAATTGTAAAATATCTCTTAAGCATTTGTGCATTTGTTTAAAGCTTAAAAATCATACTTTACTTATTTCACCACATATTATTAGTTTTGTTTCTTTTCCATAACATGTGAATTCCCTTATTTTATACTACAACTCCACATCACTTATGGTACTTTCAGAAGTATTATTTCTTTGTTACTTTTAAATGGATGAAATGTATTCAAAGTTTAAAGTACTTTTTAATATCACAAAAGACTATCATTAAAGGTATAAAACTGATATTCATATATTCATTTACAATAACAATAAAAAAAATACACTTGAATAACCTAAAGAGTGTTAATATATGAAGATAAATTAATTAGTTAATTTTGTGACATATGAAGGAGAAAATAGAATGAGACACTTCACTTAAATAAGTATTGGAAAAAGCATTGTATTGAGCTTAAGAAAGAGAGATTGAGATTGTCCCCTATTTTGCAAAATAGGTACACTATATGGATGAGAATGTGAAACAAGTCTTACAAACCAAGTGTTGAACAAATTTCAATATTAAATCTTTTTACTCATTATCTTATCAACATCAATTTATATATTTAAGTATAAATTTATATTTTATTTTTTAGTATATTTTCTTATTTAGTTATGATAATAAATCATTAAAATTATTTTTTTCTTTCAAATGTTATACTCACATTAAATATTTGTTTTTTTATAGGACTTTCAAATTTAAAACTAAAAAATTACAAAAAAAAAAACTTTATTATTTTTTTCAAGTGAACCTGCATAAGGTGATAAACTCACTCATGTGAGAGGAGTCAAACATATTAGTTTCCACAAATATTATGCATACTAGTCCATCCTAGTTTATTTTTGATAGGCCAAATATGAGTGGCTGGTCCCTTTTATTAATGACAGTGGGAATAACAGTCCCTTGTTGACTTGGAGTTGTAGTATCTGTCATAAGCATTGCAAAACATCTGCAAGATATTCTGGCATTCTTATGAGATTTCTATCATGACATTACACAAGTCCACACCAGTATCAAAATACATAATATTCATTTTGAATCTGCATCCCCTACCTTTGAAATGCTTTCAAAAGCACACGGGTTATTATTAGCAGTAACACAAACCAGAAAGTGAACATAATAGTGAAACACTACAAAATGTTTAAGGTGCTCCACATAATGTGACACCCTTTAAGAATGACGTGAACTAAGGAGAGGAATGCTCTGCTCATTCCTGAAAAAATTTTGGGGATCAAACTTTGTCTTAATTTGTGCCAATCTCCTAAAGTTTCCCTTGAAGTACTTCTCACCCCAAACTCTAGCTTTTGAGTAGCTTGTGTTGTGATCCTTGTTTTTTCCTAAATCAAGATCCTTATAGTTGAAATAGGAAGCTCTAGGAGATTTTGAGACATAAGGAGTCATGTATTTGTAAATCATTTTAGCCCAATTTACATGCCTCTTCGATGCTTCCATGCTATTCACTTCCCACTTCACCAAGTACTGTATGTTGTACAAGTTTCCCTTTCTGTGGGGAAATGGGATTTCAGATTCTGAAATTTCATTCATTCTACCACCATAGGGTTCCAATATTAGCATTGCTAATGTATCTTCCTCTACAACCCTTTTCCAAGCTCCTTCTAGAGCAGTTTTTGGTATTGGCTCCTTTACATAGTCAGACTTGGCCTTGAAAGAGCTTTTGAATGTGGTAGTTCTGTCGAGCAAGAGTTCTAGAGGGTCATCTTTGTTGTATCCTGCAATGAACATAACTGATTGAATCCAGTTCATCTCAATGCAGTCTTTGGCCTGCAATCCCAATTCAGGGAAGCTCTCATTCATCAGGGGGATCAACCTGTCTATTCCTCCAAGGAAGAGAGCGTTGAAGGCTGCTTTAAATGTTCTTGATTTGTCACCACTATTCTGAGCAACTACTCTAACGAAAAGATCCTCATGCAATTCATCTGCTATGTATTGCCACCTGTGAATGAGATCGTTGGCTCCTTCCTCCACTGTTCTTTCAACGTTGAATGCTGTAACAAGAGATGGAACTCTCACCAACCTGATCTTCCATGCAAGGATGACTCCGAAACTAGTAGCACTACCTCCTCTAATGGCCCAGAAAACGTCTTCTCCCATTGATTTTCTATCATGAATTTTCCCATTTGCATCAATGAGGTAAGCATCAACAACATGGTCTGCTGCCAGGCCATGCTTCCTCAACATGGTACCTTGTCCCCCTCCACTGATATGCCCACCTACCCCTATGCTTGGACAGGTTCCTGCAGGGAATCCATGCACTTTACTTTCCTTTGATATTTTGTAGTAAAGTTCACCCAATGATGCTCCAGCCTGAACCCAAGCTGTTTCATCAGCAAGGTTAAGTTCAATGGAACGGATGTGGATGAGGTCAACCATGACAAAGGGGGCCTTACTAAGGTATGATAGCCCTTCATAATCATGGCCTCCACTTCTGACTCTGAGCTCCAACCCAAGTTCTTTGCTGCATCTAATGGCTGCTTGAATTTCTGATTCATGGAAAGGTGTCAGAATGAGAAGAGGCTTCCTTGAGGAATTCACCCATCTAGGATTTTGTTCCAATGCTTCCAAGACTTGGGGATATTGGGAGGAGGATGTGGTGAAGATGATTTTCTCAATGGATTTAGAATTTCCATCAAGTTGGGTTATCAGGCATTGCTTGAATTTCTTCTCAACCAAGGTAGAAGCTGCACATGAGATTGGAAGAAGCAGTATCAGAAACACTGCAAGATAACTTATCTGCATGTTTACTTCTCTATCTTTGTTTGATTGAGTTATGCTTCATAATTCACACACATTTATACACACACATATGTGGAATACATGTTCACATGAAAACATAGAATATTGAAGTGCAGAACGTGCTGGTTTGACTTTTCCAATGCATTTGATTTTCCAGAATTGCTGCTAAAGAAATGGAAGCTGAATAAAATACTGGTTTAATTAACTCTCTATGTTGTACACTTTTCACACTTTTTTCTTTTAGTTCTTATGCATAGAAGTTCTATGTTTTTTTCTCTATACAAACAAACTTTCATTTTGTTTCCATGCAAACATTTTTTTTTCTATATTTAAGTATTTGTTGTTGTGTGTTAAGTAATTTTGTTAACTTTAAGTGCTATAACACCATCACAATAAAAATTGACAAAATCATAATTTTTTTTCTATTGTACCTAGAAAGAATATTCTAAATTGTCCATAAAAGCACAAAATTTTAACTAGGATAAAGACTAAAAAAGATAAAAACATTTTTTTCAGAGACCAAATAGTAGGGTTTTGTGTGTAGGACTAAAATATAAAGTGTGTGAAAGTATGAATTAAATAACTAATTAAGCATGAAATTAAAAACTTTTAAATTAAAACATTAAAAGTTATTTTATTAAAAATGAAAGGTATACTAATTATGAAAGAAATAAATGAGATTTTTTTTCAAAAGAACATTTTCTATTTCTATTATTCTTGGTCCCTGTAACAAACGATTTTGCCAATAACCAGTTTTTAACTTTTGTCTTTATTTTAAATTTTAAAATTAATAAATATTTTAAATTATGTAAATATCTAATATCAATTATTAATTATTTGCTAATGTATTTTTAGGCACTAGTTTAAATATTAATTATTAATTAGTGCACATGGATCCTGTAATTCAAATTTCATTATTTTATAGTGGCTGCCGATCTGGGTTGTTTAATATTTATAAATAAAAAGTCAAATCAATTTTCAACCCAGATTTCTGACTGTTGACAAAAAAAATGTAAAATAATATTTTCCACTAATTAGCTCAAGTTTTTACCTATTTATTTAAATTATTTATCTATATTGATCTTATAATTTTAAGTACGTTTGTGTTTTTTAAAATTTACTAAATTTAAAAATAATGTTCAATAATTATTAGATAACTAATAATTTAGTGTCAAGTTTATTAAAAAAGATACTGTTAAATCTGTCACTAAAAAAAATTTACTCTGAATTATATTTTCCCCTTTTATTATACCTATAGAAATCTAAAATAAAAAATATAAAAAAAATTAAACTTACTTTACTTTACTCTGAACTATTTTTCCCCTAAGTAGTTGTTAGTTAAGACCTAAGATAAAAATTAAGATTTTTTAAAAAATATTTTTTATTTTTTTAAAAGATCCAACTTCATTTGTCTATATTTTTCTCTGTTTATTAATTTCTTCTTATTCTGCTTTGTGGTACAACACACATGATTTTTTAATCTGAATCTTTATTTGAATGAATTTAAAATTTCAATTTACACTTGTAAATTTTAAAGTGTGGATTTTCTCTTGCATTAGCATTGATGAGATTATGCATATTTGTCTCCTATTGCAATGACAAGAAGTTTCTTATCTGTAAAATTTGCTTTATTTTTTGTTGCATTTATTGAATAAATTAATTGTCTTTTTAAGAGGTTTATAAGATTTATGATAACAAAGTATGCAGAAAGAAAGATTCATTAGATTAAAGAAAATATATAAAAAATTATTTTAAATGATAATCATTAACCCCTTGTTTAGAGTGATTTTTATTAGTTAAAACTGTAAAAACAAAAAATATATATTACATTTATAGAAGATAAAAATTAAATTCAACAAAAAGTAATGCTTAGATGATGAGTGTGTTCATAGGTTAGAAACAATGGACTACTAAATAAAAAAATAAATTTTTAATGAAATTACTAATAAAAAAGTTAAATTTTTTGGTCAAATATTAATTAATTAATTAATTAATCAAAATAGACATTATTATATTGACTGGGCTGCTAATTAATCACATACATATTATTTTTAATATAAATACACATGGGCTGCTATTTCACAAGCCATTAATGCTAGTAAAGTCAGAAAACTGAAATTAATGCAGAGAATACACTCAATAGAGATCAAAATATTCCTCTCTTTTTAAATAAGAGTCATTTTAGGAGAATAAATTTATTTTATATCATCTGTCATTTGCAAATTTCAATAATGCATTAATTATTTTTTACCAACTATACCCTTATTTTAAAAAATATAAAAATAATATTTTAAAACTTAAACTTTATCATACAACTTATTAAAATTTATAGAAAAAATCATTTGATTTGAATTAATATTTTATTGTGCAATTTTATTTAAATAGTATTTTAAATTAGTTTTCTTTATGTAAGTGTATATTTTAAAAGCAATTAATTTAAAATAAAAGAAAAATTAAAAAATATCTACAACTACCTGCTAATATAAAAATATTCACAATTTATTTTCATGGATATATAATGATACAATTTATTTTCAAATGAAAGTAGTAGTAGTAGGTATACATGGTCTCATCCATTATCATCCCCAACTTCTACCTCTCCATATGTTTTATAAGCTAAGTTTTATTAAATATTTTTTTACTTACCAGTTAACAGTTAGTACTACTAATTTATCATAAATAGTAAGATATCATTAAATAAGTATATTTTAAGTCCATTATATACGCCTTATTCCATGCAAAAAAGCATTAATAGATATAATATTATTAGGTTTTGATGTAGCATAGTCTAAATCATTCATATACCTTGTCAAACAAGCAGTTGCCAAAATAGATAAATTGAAATTAGGTTTAAAATATTCACTTACATTGACTAAGCAAAGCAAGAAGATAACAAGCTAGTTTTAATTATGGTGTTAAGATATTATTTTTTGTATCATTTGGAGACTTAAAAAAATGATGTTCACCAAACAAACCAAATTATAACTTTTTTTTTTACAAAAGTGTATTATATTATATTTTTCTACTTAAAAAATTCCCATGCATTGCACGAGACATGAACTAACATAAAATATTTAACCATGTGTTGTGTGTATAGATATATAACTTAAAATCTTTTTTATTTATGCAGTGTATAAAATTTGAATGTGATCAACGAAAAATATAACCACATGTAAAATTTGTATCTATTTATTTCAATATATACATTTGACATTGTGAAATCAGCAGTTTAGTAAAATATCATAATTTGTTTAACAATAGAAAAATAAAACCAAATTTGTACATTTTAATAATGTTTGCTTATATGATAATCAAATTGTTTTATTATATCACAACTTTATAATAATAATCAATACATTTTATTTAAAAAATATAAAAATAAAATTCATGTAAAAGCATATTAAAATGTAATAATATGATGAAAAATATGACAAACAAACAATAAAGATATAAAGTCCATTTTATTTCTGATACACTTTTTTAACATTTTTACCTTATTATATATATTGTAACTGCAAGAGATTCTGATTTGTCTTCAGGGGAGGAATACTCTGTTCATTCCAGAAAAAATTTTGGGGGTCAAACTCTGTCTTAATTTGTGCCAATCTTCTGAAGTTACCCTTGAAGTACTTTTCCCCCCAAACCCTAGCCTTTGAGTAGCTTGTGTTTTGATACTTGTTTTTGCCTAAATCAAGATCCTTATAGTTAAAATAAGAAGCCCTAGGAGATTTTGAGACATAAGGAGTCATGTATTTGTAAATCATTTTTGCCCAATTTACATGCCTGTTTGATGCTTCTATGCTATTTACTTCCCATTTCACCAAGTACTGTATGTTGTACAAGTTTCCCTTTCTGTGGGGAAAAGGGATTTCAGATTCTGAAATTTCGTCCATTCTACCTCCATAGGGTTCCATTATCAGCATTGCTACTGTATCTTCCTCTACAACCCTTTTCCAAGCTCCTTCTAGAGCAGTTTTTGGTATTGGCTCCTTCACAAAGTCAGACTTGGCCTTGAAAGAGCTTTTGAATGTGGTAGTTCTGTCGAGCAAGAGATCTAGATGGTCATCTTTGTTGTATCCTGCAATGAACATAACTGATTGAATCCAGTTCATCTCAATGCAGTCTTTGGCCTGCAATCCCAATTCAGGGAAACTCTCATTCATCAGGGGGATCAACCTGTCTAGTCTTCCAAGGAAGAGAGAGTTGAAGGTTGCTTGGAATGTTCTTGTTTTGTCACCACTATTTTGAGCAACTATTCTGATGAAAAGATCCTCATGTAATTCATGTGCTATGTATTGCCACTTGTGAATGAGATTGTTGGCTCCTTCCTCAAGTGTTCTGTGAATGTTGAACACTGTAACAATAGGTGGAACTCTAACCAACCTGATCTTCCATGCAAGAACTACTCCAAAACTAGCAGCACCACCTCCTCTTATGGCCCAGAAAACATCTTCTCCCATTGATTCTCTATCAAGAATCCTCCCATTCACATCAATGAGGTAAGCATCAATAATATGATCTGCTGCCAAGCCATGCTTCCTCAACATGGTGCCAAACCCCCCTCCACTCATGTGCCCCCCCATCCCTACACTTGGACAGGTTCCTGCAGGAAAACCATGCACTTTACTAGTCTTTGAGATTTTGTAGTATAGTTCACCTAATGATGCTCCAGCCTGAACCCAAGCTGTTTCATCAGCAAGGTTAATTTCAATGGAACGGATGTTGATGAGGTCAACCATGACAAAAGGGGCCTTACTAAGGTATGATAGCCCTTCATAATCATGCCCACCACTTCTTACTCTGAGCTGCAACCCAAGTTCATTGCTGCATCTAATGGCTGCTTGAATTTCTGATTCATGGAAAGGTGTCAGAATGAGAAGAGGCTTCCTTGAAGAATTCAACCATCTAGGATTCTGTTCCAATGATTCCAACACTAGTGGATACAGTGAAGAGGAGAAGCTGAAGAGCATTTTCTCAATGGATTCACAGTCGCCATCAAGCTGGGTTAACAAACATTCCTTGAATTGCATATCAACCAAGGTAGAAGCTGCACATGCGATTGAAAGAAGCTGCATAAAAAACACTGCCTGATAACTCATCTCCATGTTTTCTTCTCCACCCTTTAGTTGATTCAGTTATGCTTCACATTACCTGCACATATACTTGTCCACATGAAAACATGGAATATTGTAGTAGAGAAGATGGTGAAGCTAATTTTTTTCCATGAGTCCAAAAGATCCCAAATGAATAAAGTGGGGGCAGTGATATTTCCAACGCAGAGAGAGAAGCTAATGTTTGATTTTTTTTGGTAGTTGGCATACTTTGATCTGCAGCCACATATTAAAATACTATTACGCAACATTTTCAATTTCCTGCATGTTTGGTTAAGCCTAGTTTTAGAAAATAGTTAATCCTCTAAAGTTGATGGAAATAATTAAAGGAAAATATGACATTACATCTACTTATAATAATAGAGATGAAAAAATGATAAATAAAATAAAATTGTTAAATAATTGTATCTAAAAAGTGAATTGTTAAAATATCATTGTCCATGATTAAAGTATGTGAAATAAAATAATCACATACAAAATTATAATTAATTGCACATGGGCTGTTCTTAAACAAGCATTGAAGTCGAAAATGACATTAATAGAAAAATCCCAATTAACTAAGTTCATTAATGTTCTTACCCTGCTTATCTCACAAAAATGTATTTTTAGTTCTTGTAATTTCAATTAAACTAGATTTTGGTAATGGAACAATTTATTCTTTTTTAACTTTTAATAAAAATATGAATGTGGTTAATATTTATGGTAATAACTACTTTTTCTAAACCAACATACTTTTTCTAAACCAACATACTTTTTCTAATCTTCCTTTTTTGTCATCTTTTTTACTGTCACTCGACTTTTTCTGGATCATATCACACCTCTCTATAAATGATGAAAGATAGAACTAAATATATAAGAGAAGGTATTTTAGGTTTATTTGCCTATTTTACATGAGACAAGCTTTTGTTCAAATCATGGTTTGGGATCTTCTCAATGGAAATCTCAAAACACTAAATTTGGGTTCTAATAGATTGCTTATTCAATTAATTTTGATTTATCAAAAAAGGTCATTTTTATGGTGTTTTAGTGAGATATGTTTGTTTATCTGGGAAACATGGTGATTCATTACCATATTCCTCTCTCCATCTCAAAATATATAATATTTATAAAATTAATTTAATCATCATTATTTTTTTTTAGTTTTTGTTGTCTATTATTAATATTAGGAATATAAATAAATAAATATTTTTTATTACATTAGGAAAACGTAAAATAATGTTGATTTTAATTTTCTTAACGATAGTTAAGATGTGAAGGAGAATTTCTTAACCACAAAATCAGTCTCAACATTCCTAAACCATGAGTGTGACCATGATGAATGCAAACGCTTTTTTGTCAATGTTGTAACTGAGTAATACATTTTGAGAATTCACTCAATCAATATATTTAAATTACATATTTAATTTATGTAATAATTGCCATAAAAATCAAAACTAAATGCAGGAAGAAGAAGAAGAAACTGACAATAACAATTGTTTTGCAGAGGACAAATTACAGGGGCTGTGCACAAAATCATAAAAAACAAAGAGAGCAAATACAAGCTCTCCCCCTACCCAGAGAAAGAAGGGTCAGTTTTATATTATAACAACGAAATTTTACATTCAAAGATCAGCAAAAAAAAGAAAAAAAAACTTTTGAGATTGCACAAAATGAACCTAATTTTGCAGACCTAAGTGGGTACAACCATCCCAGAATCGGGTGATAACTGTGACATAAAACGCAAAAAGAAGAAAACTAAAAACACGATCTGTATGAAAAGATAAAATGTAACCTTACATACTCTTCTCTGCAGCACAAAAGACTCCTCAACTACTACACTATCACCACAATATTTTTCCAACTCTTCTGCTTTGTTCTTCAGCACTGAAGCCTTATCCTCTGCTTCTACAAGTTTGTGAAGAACCTGCGCTTGACTTTCAGAGAGTTTCTCTTGTTCTTTCAATAATGTCTGTTGGAAACTTGCTCCATCCTTCAGGTTCTGTATTACCTTTGAGATGGCTAGGTATTCAACCTCAGCTTCAATCTTTAGCCTGAAAAGGCCCTCGAGCTCAGATTCAACCCCTCTGCATTTTTTCTCAGACAAACCTACCGTTCTAGCAGATTCTTCCCCAGAAATTTTTACACTACTGAAGGATGTTTCAAGTTCAGCAATCCTGGAGTCCTTCAGAGCAAGCACACCCTGTAATTCCTCCAACTTGCTTTCCAAAATATTTATATTTTGTGTCAGGCTCAATACCTGAGGATCCGAGGAACTCGAAGCAGTTTGTTTAATGTCTTCAGCACCAGACTGATCAGAATGGCTTGATTTATTAAGTCCAAGATCAACAGTAGTACCAGCAGAAGCAGATGCGCTGCTACACTTGGCAGAGTCATCAACATCCGGTGAAATGGCTTCAATCCCAATCTCCCTGAATTTCTGGAGTTCTGCAAGAGTAAACGTGGATTGATCATCAGCAATGGCCCATCTATATTACTTCTTGTTCCTTTAAACCACTTTAAGGAAAAGAAGGAACTTTAACATACCATAAAAAATTACAAGAAAAAAATTGTTTCAGTATTATGCAAATAATCTACTTTCCACATCAACAAACAAACCCTAAATAGATTGAAGAAAAGGTTACAATTTAGACCTTCATTAATTATTTAAGTAAATCATAAATTTAAATATTAATTAGTAGAAAGCAGCATATGCTGTTCCAACAAATAATAGTCCAGATAGGGTAGGGAGGTAGAATTTTAGAAAGTAGCTTAAAAGTCAATAACCTATCTTTCGGTGTTTCCAGTTGCTGATGCCATAAATGATGTATTTGACCAACTAATAGGACCAAGAGCTGATCTAGAATTCATATAATCTCTGAATACATGGATTTGACTCAAGCAAGAAAGGTAAAGTAATCTCAGTTGCTAATGAAAACATTAATGGTTGATCTTCATGTGCATCCATGATTTATTATGCATGCACACTAAACACCAACCATTAAGCATAAATTTTCTAATTAACAGCTAAGAATAATTACCTCACCCTCCACGGAGGAGTTGGTGACTTTTAGAGGTGCCAGATCATGAATAAATAATCAACATCAATATCACAAGTACCACGACATACAAGCTAGTTTTGAAAAGAAACAGAAATTAATACAATATGCATGGTGGTCCTACTAAAAGAAAACAAAGCTTTACTAGAAAAATACATGAAAACTGTGAACATATGCAAGAGGACAACAGTCTTTAAATTTAATATTAGAGGATTATTTGATTTATCAAGATGGGTTTACAAAGGAGACTAGAGTAGACCATCAGATATTTAAGGTATATAATAAAATAATCAAGAAGTTTAAAAGAATAAAAGCTATAAGGAAACAGAATATTGATCATTCAATGATTTAGTTCACAACATATTCAGATCCGTTGGATAAGCCTCAACCACATGCCACGTAAAATGTATTAGTGAAATATTTATGGAACGTCAAAATTATACCAAAAACTGGCAACTGCTACTCAAATTTTTTGTTTTCAAACAAGAAACAAACTCCTTCATGCAATAAGACCCTTCACTATTCCACATGCACAGTGCTCAAGGAACCAAATCGGTTAAATAGAACCGAATCAATGGGTTCCTCTTCTTGAGTTTAGAAAAATAAAAAATCATAAGGCTTAAAAAGTTGTGAGGTTCAATTAGACCGAAACATATTAGGCCAGTCATTGGATTGATATGTAGTGTTGCCAGCTTTATTGACAGCCGAATTAAATCATGCAGCAGAATCCAATAATCAAGAAACTGCTATAATAAGGTAATACTTGTCACATAAATTTTCTCAAGGATTATAAAACAAAGAAAAGTAAGAATATCAGTTGCAAAATGATAAGGTGCACAGACAAATATTCACAGAAAAAATCAAACTTTCCTAAGAAAAAGGACAAACCTTCTTGAAGTGCCTCCTGGACAGCCTGAAGGCTACTAACTGATTCAATTAAGGGATCTTCAATGCCTGATGATTGGTTGTTCACACTTTTTTCTTCTGTAACATCCCAAGACAGGTTTGTAGCCAAATTCTCTGGTAGAAGATCTTCATCCTCAACAATGTTTTCGTTGCCATAACCAGCTTCAACTCCCTCAGTGAAATGTTCATTAACGTGTGCTTCACCACTATTAACTCCATCATAAATATTTGTCCTACCACTGTGTTTTCCATTACTAGTAACCGATAAAACACCTTGCTTAATATTAGAGCTTCTAGAATCAGATTCCAAACTAGAGAAAGAATTTTCCTTCTCAATTTTGACTCTTCCACCTCCTCCTGGTTTCTTACTGCTTTCAGTC
The DNA here is from genome assembly GCA_030347555.1 of Lablab purpureus. Taxonomy (NCBI): domain Eukaryota; kingdom Viridiplantae; phylum Streptophyta; class Magnoliopsida; order Fabales; family Fabaceae; genus Lablab; species Lablab purpureus. The sequence continues at coordinate 29,453,671 of CM059258.1, read as the reverse complement.
CGTCCCTTCCCCTGTTGAACTCGTTGAGCCGAGTTTGCTAAATGCTTTGAATTCACGTTCTTACCACGGTTTTTCTCTTGCCTCAACTTGGGCTCACTAGCTGCCGTAGAAGACTTGCTACTCCGATCCTCGCTGTTCTCAGAATCAGTTCCAACAACAAAACCAGATCCAAGTGCGTATCTAGAATCGGAACTTGAACCATGAATCACATTGCCGTCAGAAAATACTACATTCCCAAACATATTCGAAGATCCCTCGCTTCTCTCCTTAACATCACGCAGAAAAGGTTGTTTTTCACTCAAATTAGCATTGCCAGACAACCCCCTCTTCAAGGCTTTACCCGAATCAGCACTTGAATTCGGATCCTTAACAACATTTCTCCTAATTCTCTTCCATTTCTTCAACCCAACCCCCTTTGTCGGTGTCCCTTTGCAATTCACACCTTCCCCACTATCCACTTCAACTTCATCAACCTTTCCCTTTTGATCCAACCCGTTGACATCCGAATTTCCCTCCAATCCCAACCCAATCTTCTCGTTACCATAGGAACCACCGTTTCCATTTCCATCATGATTCACTTCGTTCTCTTCCACGGATTCGCTACCCAAATCCATGATCAGTTTCAACCCTTTTCTCTAAATCTGAACATGGAGATCAAAACCCACTCAAAATTAATTGCCGTTGAAGCAACAAAATCAAATGAGAATTCAGGAACTTCAATACGAAGCAAAAAAAAAAGAACTAAAAAAATGATGAAAAAAAAAAGGCTTTTTAAAATAAGCAATCGAAAAATTGAATGAGAGAGAGAAAGTGAAAAGGAAGAGGATCTATGAATTAGAGTAATTACCTTCATAAACGAAGTCCTTGGATTGGACACGGAAACCCTAAAATTTGGGATTTTGATGGGAATTGTAGTTTTATAGGTAGAGAAGGGATCAAATGAAGGGAATGGAAATATAACATTTTAAAAATATTTATTTATTTATATACAAATAGTTGCATTCATTCCTCTTTTTTACTAATATTTTCATTTTTTTTTGTCTGAATTTCATATGATTTATTAATTGTAATAAGAAAATATCAAATATTAGAGTTTTATTTGAAGTTTAGTTAAATCTCTTTCCTTATTATTTATTAAATTCATTTTTGAAAAGCTAAACAACCATTATGAGAGCGTAGTCAACTACAAAGCAAGTAAATTAATACTTCTTTTCTTTTTAATAAGTATAGTTCTTAATAAACCTTATTTAAGATTTTATTTCATAAATTAATTAAAGTATTAATTTTTATATTTTCTAATAATTTTTCAAAAGAATTGTAATAATATTTTTAAATAATTAAATATAATTTATCAATTAATAAAAACGTAAAAACTAATTGATTGATAAAAATAACATATTACTTAAAATTCATAAAAATAATAATTTAATTATTTTTTATATTTTTAAAAATAAAAGTATAATTGATAAAAAAAATTAATATAATATTAAAATATACAAATGAAAAATAAAAAAATTAAATTTTTCTTCTAAAACTACATGAAAAACAGAGGAAGTATTAATGTATAATTAAACATGGTTATTATTCAAATCAACATTTATCACTAAATTGCACTGTACAAAATAAAACATTAATTACTAATTACACATATTTAATCATCAATATTAATAGAATCAAGTTTGGGAAATAAAAAGTTAAATTTGTACATCCAATAAATTATGCTTTAAATTCTATTGAACAGTTTAGTAGCAATTTAATATCTAATCACAGATTGAATAAATCATCTTTATACTTATAGTTATTTATATATATATATATATATATTAGAAAAATTCTTAATAGTATTTTTTTAATTAAATAAATAATAATTGATTTGATGAAAAGCTGAAACAGCGAGAGTAGGGAACGTGGGCCACATGGAGATGGGGGCCCACTGTCATATCATATCATGGAAGCAGTGTACCTGGATCACACCTTCTTCACTGCTACATAATTTTAAAAAATATGCACTTTTAATCAAATTTAATCTCTTTAATAGAAAGTGTAAACTTTTCAACAGTGCAAAATCGAAATTTTATGATTTAGAAATAAAATTTTAATATATTGTAAAATTAACAAAAATTACGATAATTATAATTGAATGGCCACTGGCAAAAAAAATGTATCCTCAAATGAGAGTGTGTAAGATACTTATCAAATTAAAAAATGAAATTATAATTTAAACATATATGAAAAGTATTTGTATAGCGTAATATATTTCCTCAGCTTTTTTTATAAATACCAAGTTGTATTTTTTTTATTAGATTTACTTTCTTCTTCAATCTATTAGATAAAATATGGCATCACTCTCTAAAATATTAATAATTCACATTTAATGTCTCAACTTTTGTATTTTTTTTGGTTTGTAAAATTAAAAATGTGTCTAATTTTGTCGATTAATAACTACAAAACTTAGTTAACCAAACTGATAATAAATATTCGAGAAAAAGAGTAATGAAAAAGTATATGTATGACATATAATATAATAGTTATTGTACGAAATTAAGTACAAAATGTTAACATTAACATTTTGTTAAATAGTTAATTGAAAATTACAACACCATAACATAAGATTTGACAGAAAACACGGTGTTGTGTTACTGTAGAGAATTTTCGTCACTTTTCTTCTATGGAAAAAAATAGCAATATTCAATAACAAAGCATCATCTTCCTTAGTGAAACTCTATTCCTAAAAGAACACTAGTGAAAAGAACATTCATCTCTTGTAAACTGGTATTTTATTCATTTCAAGGCATGAACACTTCTATAATTCAGAAAGGGAAAAAGGAAAAACATATTCCTTAATGCTAAAATGGAATGCCACAGTGAGAAATGAAATTTTCTCATTTCTCTTCAAGAAAGAAAGGTCTCGTTGTTGGTTTACAATGAATCTAGAATTAAAATCTATCATTACACTTGTTTTAGTTCACAAATTACAATCGTTCTAATAGTAGGGTAATTTCATAGTGCTAGAGTTCTCAAGAGGTTGAACTTGAATCCCTTTTAATTAACTTAGTAGTCTTCATATATATGTTAAGAAAGGTTAACCTCTTTGAGAATTGCACATCAATAAAATTACTCTAAATGAGATATAAACTTATCAGTATTTACCTCAAATTCTTTTTTTTTTCAGAATATTTACTGTAGTACAAAAGTAGAAGTACTCAGAACAGAAGAACTGATATTAAGTTGTTCAGCCACCACTAATTGGAGGTATTATGGCCAACTCATCTTTCTCTTTAACAATGCTTGACTCGGTTGTATACTCTTCATTCAGAGCCAAAACCATGCACTCTCTTATTTCTACCAAACCTGGAAACTTGACAAAAAGCTTTTTCAAACAATCATGAGTAGTACTTCCAGATGACACCTCCAATGGCATCTCACTCAAGCCAGTAAGATCACGGGCTCTAGCAAAAAACAGCACTTTTATCTTCACTAGAGAACTTTCATTCTTGTTCCGAGTGTCATCTTCATCGAAGATCTTAATATCTCCTTCCATCATATCCCTTTTCTGCATACAACAAGTTGTTAGAGACAAACTAGTAGTTACAAGGCATGTTCCAGCAAACTGCAGAAAATTCAATCTAACAACATAAATCAATGTTTATTATTTATTCATTCACTGCTAAAATAAATCAGGGGAAACAATTCCACCAAAATCATCTTTGGCTACTAAATATATTAAAATGAAAAATATCCTAGTCATCTCTAACTGAAAAAATCTATCTATATACAGTGAACATGAGATCGTGCTTCTGGAAGTGGATGTCAATGGACAGTGTTACAATAGTTTCTTTTTTCAGGGGGCGGGAGGGGGGATTTGCTCGAGGAAGGCAACCAAATTTATAATTCAGAGGCTGCCACTAACTTTTATTTAATATAGGAGAAGACTTGAAAAAGAAAAACATTTTATTAAGAACTCGTCTTTACACCTTTCCCTGTACTTAGATTTAGTGCTCTGCCAAGTGTAGGGAAAGATAGAAACTTATAGGCCGAAATGGTTACCAGAGTTAGTGGGGCAAACATTCAGTTATTTCATCATTATTGAATTCATTCCACTTAAAGGAAATAAATAAATGATAGTGGAAAAAAAAGACAAGTTATGAGCAAAAGTACAACTCTTGTTCAGAATACAGAGTAATAATTTGCAGAACGTAGACCCGCTTTCAAAGCAAACTGGTATACAACGGTATGGAGTAACGGGCAGCCTAGTGCAGAAAGTTCGCATTTAGAGGGGTCTTGAAAAGTTAGATATAAGCAGCACTACCCCCTAAAGCAGAAATTGAACCCATGATGTCTAAGCCACAAAGCAGCAACTTTGTTGTTGTGCCAAAGCTCATCTTCTATAAAATATAACGAAATTAAAATGTGAATCTTTTATGGTTTAACACTCCTGCTTGTTTAAAATGGCACTTGATTTCGAATCCCTAGCGCACGCTACACAATAAACAGTAAATGTTGTTCAACGGTTACAATATGTAGACTCAAACTTTACTTAAAAAAGTTATAATAAACGGGAGAAAATCAGAAAACTTTAAAAAGAAAGCCCTACTTGTTAGGTTTCTGGAACAATTAACATAATGCAATCTCAATTAATGTAGCGCAGGTTAATAGATAAGTGGTGGCAGAAACAAGAACTATGCATAAATAGCACTGGTTAATTCTAGGAGTTTCACAGTTAAATTGAAGGCTTATATCTAACTCTTCTAAAATATAAAAGATCCAAATCTGATATCCATAAGTGTTGTGATCATAATCAAATGTATTACAAAAAATAACACAAGATGCAATTCCAAATAATTTATGGGTAAAATTTGAAGCAACATCACTTTAATTTTGTAGAAGTTGGCTTGATGCTAAGACAGAAATAACTCTTCATGCACAAATCTCAGTCATACAACTCAATATAACAAGAACGAATGAAAACTCTCGTAACGAGACACAAATCCACAAAATTGATGCATGACAGCCTCAAACACTTTAAACCTGACTTACTAACCAACCTTCAATCAAGAAATCTGAAATTCTCTTCAAATGCTATCATCCCCATTTCAACTTCAATAAATTAAATACAGTCAACTCCAGGTAAAACAAGTACAGAAACAAGATAATCACATTAACAGAATAAACTCCACTTTCACCAACATCGTACTTTAAGAACCCAATAAAAAAAATTCTCCTGGGACAGAAATAGAAACATCAATAACCATTACATCCCTCTTTTTCTAAAAAAACAGGCCAATCCATTCATCAATCATCTTACAAGCATATACAAGCCTAATCCTATCAAAATTACTTAGACAAATAATTTCACAAATATAATCGTTTCCATTTATCATGCAGCAAGAGAAAATGATAAAAATAAAAAATAAAAAACAGTCACAAGATGATTCAATTCAATAAGCAAGACCCCATATATATATAGTCTATCAAGCTTCCTCCATATGCCGCAATACCAACTGCCATATTTATATGATGGATTTTTGGCTGGCCCCCATTATCCGCCATCTATTTCACTGATCCTATGAACACAGTGTCAAAGTCCAGTTTTGAAAATTCATTTTTGCTAACTTTTTCAGTGAGTTATACTACGAGGTATGAATTAATCTCACACCAAAGATCTATACTAATCAAATGCTGATATAACAATAATCATACATAAATAAAACAGGTTGTTTATTCTTCACAAGGAACAACAAAATCCAAACTGAGAAACCTAGAAATCAGTATGACAAACTGTATAAACAAAAACCAAAACCAAGGTAGAATACAACATGAACAAGAAAACCCTAGATTAAACGAGAAAGAAACGAACCAGGAGAGAGAAAATGACGTTGGCGCAAGGGATCGTTCGTGAGAGAGATCGTCGTGAGAGAAAGTCGAGTTGCAAAGGAATTCCAAAGTCGTCAAAAAATTAGTTTACCCTGTCAATTCGCCTTATCCAAACACGCCGTTAAACTGTGTCATAATTACATATATATATATATATATATTAATTACAAGTAAACTCTCATGTACCAAAAGTATTCTTACTATGTATTTATAGTATAAAAGAGACAAATATGCACATCGTGTTTGTGTGTAAGTTAGTAATAATGAAAAATATTCAAAATGTAAAAAATATATTAAGAAAGCAGTATTTATGTTTTTTAAAAAATTTAGTTTAATATTTTGTTCATATTAAAAATAATATATTTTGAAATATTTAAAATTTTATTTGTTTTAAAAATAACATTAACAAATATATTTATCTTAAAAGTTTAGTTTTTTTTAAAAATAAAGATAAAAGTAGCACTAGTGGTAGGTAACCATAGCAATAGCCGTAGTCTTAACAGTAGCAGTAGCCGTAGCCGTAACCGTATATTTATCTTAAAAGGTTAATTTTTTTTTAAAATAAACATAAAATAGCGGTAGCTGTAGCCGTAGCCATAGTAGCCGTAGCCATAGTAGCCGTAGCCATAGTAGCCGTAGCCGTAGTAGTCGTAGCCATCGTAGCTGTAGTCGTACTAGCCGTAGTCGTAGTAGTGATAGTCGTAGTTGTAGCCGTAGTATAAAATTATCTTTGTTATAGATAGAAGATGAAAGAAGAGAATAATAATGGTTTTTTTTGGAATGAAAAAGTTTTTAAAAATATAGAATGTGAAAAATTAAAAAGAATATAAAGATGAAAATCAATTAAATTTATTATTTAAAAAATTGAAAAAATAAAATAAAAATATTAAATATGTAAAAAAGAATTTTCCTTTTATAATGCTATAGATTATTATTGTTTAAAAATAATTTCAAAAAATAAAATAGAAATATTAAAATATGTACATAAAAAATGATAATCTCCTTAGATTATATTAAAATTGTGTTATAATTAAGAGTTTAATTATATAAAATTAAATATTCTAAATGCTTACAACTCAATTACTGATAAAATGAGTAATTTTTTTAAAATTTACGTATATTCTCATTATCTCTTAGTTTATTTTCTGTTTTTCATATTTTTATTTTATTTACTTTTAGAATGTGATTTTAAAATATTATTAAGAATAAAATAAAATAAAATAATTTATTTATGAGAAATTGAAATTTCTTCTTTATATTATAGAGTTATTGATAAAAGGGAAAAAGAATAATAATAAGAATTGTTAAATGGGATGAAGTATTGCATACGTTAAACTTTTAAGTGAATAAAATATATTTTTTAATTCGAAACAAGATTTGAATAATTTAAATATGTGTTTAAAAAGGAGAGTATTTTATTTTGTGTTTTTATTTTTTATGATTAAAATAAGTATTAATTAACCAACAGTATTGTTAGTTTGATTACTTAAACATGCTAATATGAATTTAATTATGTAATTGCATTAGATAAATTATTTTATATTTATCAACTACTCCATTAGATAATTTTATCTAAATATTTATAGCATTAGAAGAAAGTCTTCATTTGAAGATTGACAAATCAATAGATGCTGTGGTTGCAATACATTAGACATATTAAGAGTAATGGTAGAAAAATTTCAAAAATAGATAACACACTATTTTTTCTCTAAAAAATAAAAGACTATCATATTCTCAACATAACACTGACAATTTGCTTTGATTACCATATATATATATATATATATATATATATATATATATATATATATATATATATATATATATATATATATATTAATAATTATGCATACATGGTTTTTAAAATTTTGGATTAAAGTGACTGTAACATAACACTGAGGGAATAGTTTAAAAAATGAACGTGATAGTGTTTGAAAACAACTATTAGATTTTGCATTGGCACTATAATTTTCTGCAACATTACAGTAAATGCCTCTAACAAAGAACAACATTTTTCCACAGTAATGATTTTTGTTGCTGAGGCAGAGAAGAACATTAGCAGTACACTCATACACAGTAATGTTTATTGCCACATTAACATTTACACAACTTCACAGCAGGTGTTGTTTGTATGAAGTTTTAACAGTAAAAGAGATGACACAACAAACATACTCTCATATCTTGCTCCTCATTCTCACCAACCTTGCCAATGTGTCTTGAGCAGCCAAGGTCTGTGCATGGTTATGGCCAAGCATCACAGTTCTGATACTAATGCATGTTCTGCAGAGTTCCTTGGCACTGTCAAGATGACCCCCTCTAGCTAGCAACTTTGCTCTTGTCTCAAGCAGTGTTGCCTTCAACAAGGTCACATCCTGCCACACATATTCATCTACTTTTTGGCCTCTTTGCAGCCTCCTTTTCCAACAAATTGAACCATGGGAAGACCAATCTTGGATTTGAGAAACAAAGGACTTCTCAACTTCCTCCAGTGCATTGGTGCACACCCTCAAGAGCTCCAAGGATGAATTGCATCTTGAGAAAGCGGTGAAGACTTGAATTGCTAGAGGGAGAGCTGTTCTCTTGATGTACAAAACCATGTCAATTGCCTTCAGCTGCACCAGTGGGGGCTCAGATTTGAACCCAAACACAAGGAAAGCTGAGGCCCACAAATGATCCGACTTAACATGGCTGCCCATTTTCCTCACTCCTTGAATTGCAGCCTTGGCATATTGCAAACCACCTTTTCTTTTGGCAAATGCTTGTGTTATGGGGTGGAAATGAAGCCAACATCCATCATGTTGATTATTAGCCCTTCTAGCCAGTCCCATTTTCACAAGAAGCATTGCTGAATCTTCTTCGTTTTTCCACGTCCGTGGTGATAAACAACTAGTTGTTAGGCTCAGAGATTTGGTGAACTTCTTGAGACGGCTTTCCACTGTAGGGATACTCTTTGCTGCATTGGCTAATAAACTGGCTGAAATGGGAGAAGGGGAAAACCAGCCACTCACAAGCAGCATTCTTATGGCCAAGAGGTTCCCTTTAGCTTTAGTTTTCTCCAAAGTTTCCAAACAAAAGAGAAGGGTCTTCATGAGAAAAGGGTTGGTCTTGCACCATTGCCCTTCTGCAATGTTCATATAGCAAGAGTTTGAGTCTTCATTGAGTGGCACCTGGTTAATGGCCTCAAAGAGAGAAGAAGGGCCTATTGAAAGTTCAGCCAACAATGAACCAATCATCCACAAACCAAAGCTCAACCTTCCAAGTTTCTCATTGAATTTTTCAAGCAAGTCTATCTCATCTGCTGAATACTCTTTCCTTTTTCTTCCTATCATCAGAATCATTGCATCAGATAATGGCAAAGGTGGAAGCTGAATGGTATCATAACTCATTACTTTGGACAATCTAGTAGTAACAATCACATGTGTTCCTCCTGTGTTTCTCGGGATCAAGTCATACAGATCCTTCCCTTCCAACCATTCCACTTCTGTCTCAAGATTGTCAATTATCAATAAGTAAGGAGTCTCACCAAACAGTTCCCTCTTCACTCTCTTGAATGCCTCAAATTCTTGATCCTCAAAGCTGCGAATCCTACCCCTTTCGATTTCAGAATCAGCACCAACATCCAATCCCAAATTCAGAGACAAGTTCAATAAGTTCTGCCTCAGATACCTGGCTTCACCACCAACCCACAATACCATTTTGTACCTCTGGTGATATCTATGAGCAAATTCTAGTGCCAGCTCTGACTTTCCAATCCCAGAAACCCCATTAATGCAAATCACACTGCTACACACGCTCTTGTAGTTTCCACTCTTTGACTTCTTATTCTTCAACCTCTTCAAAGAATTGTTTCCTATGATCGGCTCCACCCAAGCCTCTAAAGTTGGTTCTTTGCTCCTCCCCATCTCTAGACTAATATACCTCCCACACCTACCTATCACTGGTTCACTTTCCTCATCTGCAAGGCCTTCAGATTGTCCACTTCCACTAGCTTCTCCTTTGGTGAATGCCCTACAATGATCTTGGATTTGTTCCATGCAATTCCCTCGACCGAAAAAAAGACCTTCAATCTCCATAATTTCTTTCTCTCTTCCTACAAAGTAAGTGTTCCTTGGAAAGGGTAAGGTCTCTAGTCCTTGCATATTATCCTTCTGCTCAGCATTCTTCCTACCAAGTCTCGCTCTTAAAATACCCGCAGCTTTCGCTATGCAGCTTCGCCAATTACCATCATTAGCCTCTAGATTGAATTCATTGCACTTCATAAGTCCATCTATTGCCTCTTTACATTCTTTGTCAATTGATTTGCAGTTAAGAAGAGCCATAATCTCTGCAGGTCCTGTGTCAAACAAGAGAGGAATCAAGTTCTTCTTTTGAGCAAAGAATCTCACCTCCTCCATGCTAAAATGGTTGAGGAAGCTGGAACTTGTAACAACCACCACTCCAAAAGCCACTGAGCAAATGACTCCATCAGCAATCTCATGGCTCTGACTGTCTGAGTACTTTGCTCTATCAGCAAGCATGCAATCGATCCCTTGAAGCTCAAGCTCAGACTTAAGCCACTTGCAGAAGCGCACCAAGTTGGGGTTCTGGCCATGGAATCCAATGTACACATCACAGCTTCTGAGTTTGGCATTGGTAGCAGGTGAGATAGGGCCTTTTGCAAAGGAAATTCTAGGGACTGGAAATGAGAACGAGATGCGTGGAGGAGCCGGTTCAGGAACACATGTCACATATTTGAGCCTTGTGTCAGCAGGGTCATCAGAGAACTCATATTGATCGGAAGGGGGAGTGTAAGAACTGCTTGGTACATCTTCAGGAGTGGAAGGGTTGGTGGTGGAAGTGGTTGTTGTTAGTAGGGGTGGTTGGTTTTCCAAAGGAGATCCATTAGGTGGGTCAGGGATTATGGCCCTTGGAGATATATATGGAGACTGCAATGCTGAAACAAATGCCGATGAAGGTGGTGACACAAGAGGAGAACCATAAGGTGATGACTCTATGCCATTGTTTATATTTGGTGAAGTTAAATTTGAGTTGTCCAAACTCTCCCCACCTTGTTTGCTGCAGCTTACAATCTTAATTTTAAGTGTGCTAGAGATGGCAGCGTGTGCTGAATCGGTGCCTTTGTTGTTGTCCTCTCTTTCACTTTCCATGAATAACAACTCTTCAAAGATGGCTAACAAATGCAGTTGTAGTGGCCTTTAGGCTAGATCTCACTATAGATGTACATAGTATATTAGTCTACACTCTGCAACATTTGTTTCTTAATAATTAGCAAAGGCTCCTCTATTGTTTATGTGGGTCATAGGTAGGTCTTAAAAAACCTATTATTTGCTGCTAGAATACCCCCAAGACCTGAATAATGTATCTGTGTGCCTCTGATTGTGACCCTACAGCATTTGCTTGGTCCTGGAAACATAAATGCAATCCAATAGTAAAATGCTAAGACACAAGAGTTCTGCATGTGGTGCACAAACTCATCACTTGGACTTTAGTATCTGAAGCTGTGTGTTGTACTACACCAATAGAACTTGTACAGCCACTACTGATTGTTGTGGTGTGAGTTGTGAAGCATCCAAGCTGTGTGCTTGAATGTGAAAATGGGGAGATGAGTTTCAGCTTCCACTTTTGGCCACGCTACAACTGCTGTGGCAAGTAAACAGCAACAACATCAGCACAGAAAATGTAAGTTTATCAGAAATCAGAAGTGTGACTCTCACATCACTAAGCCAATCTTATCTGATGATAATGCTAATGCTTCTGCTCAAAAGACAGTGAAGTTACCTTATTTTACCACCATTTTTTGCTACCACCATTTTTTGCTGAAAAAAACAAAAATGTTAATGCCCTTTACTTCTCTATGTCTGCTTCAACTTCAACTTCAACTTCAGGGTACCCTTTGAAAGGGAGAGAAGAAATGACCCTTGTCAAAGTACATGACACCCTTTCTCTCTCCTTCATGAAGATGTGCAGAGTATCTAACGTGGGGTTGGGTTCTCCCAAGTTTGAATTGATTATATAATATTGATTTCTCTGCCAAAACAAATGGACACAGAATAATAAAATAAGCACTTAACAAAAACAAGAAAAAGAAAAGCTAAGTATGGTGTAGTATTTCAATACTAATAGTTTTTTTCATGAGAGAATCAATGCTAATAGTTTAATACAGAATAGTGAAATTTTCATTTTGTCTTATTCGCTTGGCCCTGTATGCTCACATGCTGTAATGCTGTAATTAAAAACAATTGCAGCTAAACTTCTCAAGAGCAAAATCACCAAAGCTTTTTCATTGGTTTTTTCATTAATTAATTAATATTTTAAAATTAGTGACACTTTGTTGTTAAGTGGTGACATAATAATTCTAACAAATTTTAGTAGAATAAACATTTTAATATAACTCTAATATCATTTTAATATGTTGCTTTATACATAATTCAATTTTACGAGATTTATAAACTAAGATTTGCAATCTATTTTTATATTATGATAATCTATTACTTTGAGATTTACAGATTTTTTTTAACTTACTGTAATTATATTCGTTTTTTAATAAAAATGATTTATTTCAATTAAATTTACATATTCTATTTAAATCTTGAATATTTTTTTATATACAAATACCATTTCTTTCTTTTAGTCCATTTTTTAATGTCACTTTTTATTTTTATTTTTTTATTAATATTAGTTATTGTTAAAATACCTCCTAGAGTTTTAACAAAGTGTTGATTTTAAGATTTAAATAGTAGCAAATTCTTGGTAGAGTCCTTACACTGTTTATATTCAAATATACAATAAAATTGTGATGTTGTATTTAATGTTTTCTTAAGATATCTTGATAATAGAGGAAAAAAATAAACATTTGAAAATATTAAGAACTAAGGCTAAAAAAACACAAACAAAGGTGTTAGATTACATGGAGAAAAATGTTAATCAAGGAAAGAAAAATATTTTAGTATTTTTGGGCAAATATTAAAAAATATTTGTAATTGAAAAAAATATAATAATGAAAATAAATCTCACAAAAAAGTGAATTTGAGTAAATAAGATTTTAGTTTTGAAGTGCAGAATATTATTAAGTTGGTATTGTACTGTAGCTGGGAAAAGAATCTATTGGAAATTGGACCAAAGACTGGTCAACCTGAACCACACAGTAATAATTTTATAAAAACTACAAAAAGTTTTATCCCATAAAAGATGAATTTGTATTATATTTAAACCAATTAAATGGCATATATATTTTTAAAATATATTAAAATAATTATACATTTTTTATCTTAATATAATATTTTATTTCATAAGATATTTTTATTTATGATAATAAATTTATCTTAGAATATTATATGCAAATTTATCTTAGGGATGATTTTAAAAAAATAAATGTTAAAATTTATGATATTTTTAATTATATAGTAATTTATTTTGTAAAATTTATTATTTTTTTAATATTATTTTCTCCTAAAATCTAAAATCTAAAATTATTTAGCATCTTTTCTTCTATTACAAGGTGTGTCATTTAGAAGACAATAAATATTTTGAATAATTTTTTTTTCTCTTATATCTTAAGTTATCTCTTTTTTTAAGCTTGGATTTTTTGTTTGCATGTGAAATTTGAATTCTCTATTAGTTTAGATTCATAAATATATGTTTTGATTTGTGAGTAAACTCTCTTAAAATAAGTTAGAAGTTTCTTAATTTAATCTAACTTTTAGATACTTTCATGCAATAAGATAAAATGAGTTAATTAATTTTCCCTAATCAATTAGTCTGATTTAAAAATGTGAATTAAATTAATGCTAATGATAATAAAGTTGGAATTGAATGGAAGTTTAATTAAGTAATGATATTTGACTTATATATGTTAAATTGAAAAGAACTATTTATGTTGTGATTATTTGGAAATATAAACTCTTCTTTTAGAATGATTATTATTTTAAATAATTTTTTATTAACTATGATAAGAATTTAATTTAAAAATACTAATAATTATGTGAAAATAATAGCAAATGTGGTTTTTAATGTGTCACTAATGTAAAATTTGTTATGCTAACAATATATAACTTTTCTTATGCAATTTAAATAAAAAACTTAAATAAAAATAAATAAACGCACTTATAAAGGAACAATATAATATTACTGTAATAAGATTTAAAAGTTTTTATAGTCATAATAATAAAATGTTCTTAACATAATTTATTCTATATTTAATCTGGTATAATCAAGATTTAAATTCTAAATCAGAGGTACAATGCAAGTAACTTGTGTCAAATAGAGTTAAATAATGTTAAATAAATTCTCAAAAATTAAAATAATTAACATTGATAATTTTCTTTAAAAGAACTTGTTATTTTAAATAATATTATTTATTATGTATTGTTAAACCTTAAATCTAGTTATAATGAAATATTTGGTCTTTGTGTATACTTTTAAAGTTAAAAATTTATAAAATGTGTTATTTTAAACTTCAGTATTATTAAATTATATTTCTTTAATACTACTTTGCATATAAATTTAATTATTGGACTTATTTTATTAATATTGATTCAATCACTAATGAATCTTAAAACTAGTGCTTTGACCTATTTACTTGTGGATTCAATTTTAAAAATATAATTTAAAACATAAATATTATCTGAAATGAGTTTTTTTTTCAACAATTTTTTATATGTTATTTTTATTTTAATTAATAAAAATATATTCTAGATTATTTATAATTTTAATTAACTTTAAACTGTAATTTTTCTTTTAGTTCAATTATTATATATTTTATATTGCGTAATTTACTACTATTATCTTCCAAAAAAATCTGATTAAATTTTAAATAAAGTAAAAATGACATTTATTTTAAGTAAAGATCATACTTCCACAGCACTAAAAATAAAATAAAAAATAATGTAAATAGTGCAATGGTGGAAAACCTGCAATATTAAAAATATTATATAGCAATAAAATAAAATAATATTTCCAGCTATTAATATCAATATCTTAAAGTATAATGTTTAAATAATAAAATAAATAAATATCGTAATAATATAATCGTTAAAATAAAAAAATGTAATATAAATAAAACAACAAAAAATAAGAAATAAGAAATAAGAAATAAAAAAATATTATGTATTATTATCTTGAAGTATAATGTGCAAATAATAAATATTATAAATAGTATAATAGTGAAAAAGACTATGTAATATAAAAACATCCAAAGAATAAAAAAAATTATTACCTTTCATTATCAATATGTTATCGTTAAAGGGATAAAATAAAACAAAATTCTACCTTATTGTTAGAAGAAGAAAAAAAGAATATGTTACCTTATGAAAAATATTAAATAGATTTTATCTTATGATTTGTAGAAGTTGAAAATGTTATATTCATGTAAGAGTTAAAATATTTTCTAAAATAAATTCCAATTTTCACCTTACTTTATTTTTAACTAAAAAAGTTAAAAATCTTCAAAGAATGATTTTTTTTATCAAACATTATTTATAAAAAAAATATTTTAAACATTAATCTCATGAATATTATTCTAAATATAATTAAATCTGATAAACACTCCAAATAAGCTTCCCATTTTATTTTAACATTGATTTGAAAAAAATAAACAAAATTCAGATAGAAACCAAAAGAAAGTTGGTTAAGTGAATAAGATATAATTACATGTTTATTATTATATAATATGATAAAACTACCCTAATATATACTATTCTCTCCTTTCAGAGAATTTCTTATATTAAAAGAAAAGTGAGTTACATGATAAAATAATTTTTCCTACTTTTCCTTCTTCCTTATATATATAATATTAACAATAAATTTAAATTATAATAATAATTGAAATATAAATTTGTTTATTTTATTAAAATATTATTAAAGAAAATTATTTCAATTATAATAACTTTATAAATATTATATAATTTATTTATAGTTTTTAAAAAAGTAATTAGAAATAAAATAAAAAATTATTAATTTCTATGATAATATATGTATATTTGTTTGTTTAACATGTTATTTTATATGTATTTATAATTATTGTAAAAAATCTAACTTATATTATTTATTATAATATAATATAAAATAAAATAATGATAATGATAATAATTTGAATATTAATTAAAATTTTAAAATATTGTACACTTTTTATAATATAAAAAATAGTTATATAAATAAAATATATAGTTGTAATTTATTTAAAATTATAATTTTCATAATTTATCAAAAATTTAAATTAAAAATTATTTAAAAAAATATCATTTAAGGATAATTCATGAGTGTTTCTTTTTACACTTCCATATTTTTTAAGACATTTTCCAAAATTTAAAAAATATAAACTATCTGGTAAAAAATGAATAGTTTACTATGAATCTAACTAAAATATAATTTTTCAAAAATTTAATTTTTAGATTTTATAATATAAAAATAAATTTTTTCTGATATAAATAACTTTCAAATTTTATAATAAAAAATTATTTTATATTAAATAAAAAATTATTTTATACTAAACTCAATTTAAAAGTTATTATTGAATTATATGATCCAGAAAATCACTAAAAAAGTTTTAATAAAAGAAATAAAAAAATAGAAATAAAAAAGAATTTACAGATGTTGCAAGAAGAAATATTGGGAGGTGCCGGAAAAAGGATCCAATTCATATTATATTATGTTATCTGGTGGAGAATTGATTTTCCTAGCCCTCATATTTGGTAGGTTATTAAATTACATAATTTCAAACAATTATTTAAAAGTCAATTTAAATTTTTGTATTACAAAATTCAAAATATCAAAATTATATTCTAAATTATATAAAATAAAAATATCTTTTATTAAAAACCCTACTTCCAAATTAGATAACCAAAAATCACTTTTTTTTACTAAAGAATGTTTTTAGATCATGTAATCTACAAAATCTTTCCAATTAAATAAGCCGACATAAAAAAACTTGTGAATTATATCATCTAGGAGTAACTTTCAGATTAGATAATTTAAAAAAAAATCATAAAAAAGAACTTTTAGATTTCACAATTTTAAGTAGCACAGATCCAAGATGAAGGACAATTTTATACTTCAGGAGGAAACCTTGAAGTGGGAAAAATTTTTCCTATCTGGTGCCCCATATCTTATTTTGTTCCCATCCTATCATATCATGTCAAAAATAACACGTGTATTTGCAAACATTACAACATTTGTAAGCTGCATATTCACAGGTGTTTATTATGAATAAATACTTTAAAATGACAAGAAATTTGTAGTGATCTTGTGAATTTTACAATAACTTAGAAGAGAAAAATAAATTAAAGAAATAAAATAAATTAAACTAAAAATATTTTTTAATAAAAACAAGATGACATGAAAAGACACCACTAAGACTGCAATACTCTAAAATCAACTTGTACTAAGTTATTCATAAATTAACTGATATCTTCCGGCGTAAAATAAAACTGAATGAAACTCATCAAGCATGTAAATTCAAAGCCATTCTATTAAATAATGGACAGATACTTGGGCAAATGTGTTACAATGGAATATTTTACAATTTTGCATCATTAGACACAATTCTCCTCTAATAACCTAGTAGTGGCAGAGGCATTAAAATGAGATAGTAGAACATTAGACAAGATAGAATTCAGCTTACATAGTACATAATTCCAATCAGGAGACAAATTATAAAAAAGAAAAAAGAAAATCAAAGCAGCATTTCATTTTTGTATAAAGCTGGTGACTGACTAACAGAGAACCATGGTTGACTAGTACAAAACATACCACTACATAATGTCTCCTGAAAGGACTGAGTGACCAGAGATCAAAAGTGCTTCTGATAATCCTGTGATGGAGGTTGCTCCCATGGCCGCAAAAAGCCTACGCAAAGAGAGCAATCAGTTTAAGTACATTGCAAATGTGCAATCTGCACACAAATATTTTTATATTATTGTTTTATAAATTCTACAGTTTAATAATTGCATAACACATAGCTCTCCATAATCAATTATGTTTAAATTCTTCATTCTGCCCATGCTTCAAGTAACAATCCATGATTCATATATGTTCAGCACTTCATGCACGTGTCTATGCAAGCTATGTTTTAACTTTTAATGCACTCATATACCCCAACTCCCTCACAAAAACACGCAGAAAAGATGTTTCTATGATTCACTTGTTAAACTAGTCTAAAATATAACTGTTGAAGTTATAGGACAAGTAAGGAAAACAAGAAAGTCCTCAGTAAACTAAAGCTTACTATGCTCTAAGCTTGTTACAATTACAAATACAGACATGAAAGAAAGTAATCCTTAAAAAGATGAAGGCTTCATTACACATACATCCTCCCCTTCTGAGACCAAAAACCAAGTCCCAACAGCTAAACAGGCAATGATTCAAGACATGAACATCATCATTTTGCTACACAACCGACTCACTTAAAAATATATATTAGGAAAACAAAATGATTTTATAGATAGATTACCATCTTGACTTTTCCCTCAAGTTAGCACATATAAATCATAAGCACATGTAAGTCCTTGTATCAGACTTGTTATAAACGTAGATCATCCAAGGACCACCAACTGATTAGTAAGATATCTTGTTAGTCATTCAAATTGCAAAAAAGTAAACAATTACTATAGACAATATCTATTTCATGAAAAGGCAACCTAACTCTATTTGTTTGGTTGGTCCTTGCAGAAAAAATAGTTTACCTTGAATAGATGTGTGCAGGGCTACTTGATTGTCAGTTTGTCATATATCAATAGTTTTAGACAACAGAGTTCACATGTTGCCAATGCAATTGCTCAATAGTTAATATTCTATTTCTGCAACTGACAAGGCAATAATACCCTGATTCATACTTTTCCAATATACAAGATTGCCTCCGAAGTACCCTAAAGTTATATATATCTATTTGAAGGAGATCTGGAAAATATATAGAAATCCTTCTCCTAGTGGTTTTAATGAGAATCACATCATCCCAGTGGCTGGCTGTCACATGGTGCCTGATGAAAAAAATATACCATGCTCACAACAAAGGAAATATCTGGTCACACGATAGTGAGCTAGCTCAAATGCCACCTGGTTTCTAGCAATGGCTTTCCCTTTTTAGATAGAAACATGACATTTGGGTCACAAGTGTATAAATAGATAATCAGTTTGTCATTTCAGTATTCTCAAGTACTTCTAGTCCATATTTTTAACCACGAGATCGCATCACCAGTAATACTGAACCACTTCACAATCTGCGATGACATTGTGACATTACCCACATAGACCACCACCAAATGTATACTCTTGGAATTATGTAAAATGACAATAGAAAATAGAGAGATCTTGATCACCATAAATCATCTCAAACTGATGAATAACTATGCTAAATGTCCCCAATCATGGCTAAAATACTGTCTCCAAATACAAGGAACATTAGGCAGGCGGCAGACTAATCCAAACTTCTTATGGTGTTTTCTTCATATAAACCTCTAGCAATTTATAACATCAAGTTGTGAACGTAGACAATTGCCCATGGCATCCATAAAGAAAAAGACAAGACAGAATTTTTTTTTACCTATAGGCCAGAAGGTATGACCTTAATCCCAACCCACACATCTTTGTCTGGAAAAAAACAACCAGACCATGCTTTGAGAAAACCAATCCCGCCACTTGGCCAACTTTAAGTGTGTACGCACAGAAACAGCCAAATGTATCTTTGGCAAAAGATCAAAGACCCAGCCACCAAGTGCCAGTAAAACACAAAGCAATCATCTTGTCCAATTCACCATTGTTTTAGCAACCCACAATGGCACAAAGCCTTATAAGTAATATTTGGTAGGATGAAGATAGAAACGGTGACTCAAAATCATCCATGCAATTCAGACCAGAAGTGGAACAAATAAATTTGCAAGAGGAAACACAAAGACTGTTTACTGTAGATGGGATTGTGAAAGGTAACCGAATTGGAGAAAGAGTAAACAGGTGCTTTAAGAGGTCTGGCAATAGGATTAGGATGTGAACGATAACAATAAAAACCTGAACTCTGCAGAAGAAGAACCAGTCAAGGGAACATGAAGAACCTCATACAAAGGGAATGCTCAGTAGAACTTTTGAAGGTTACATTTGCATCGATTAGGATAACAGTTTGGAAAAACATCAATATCCTTTTTGAAGCCAAGAGTAGTCCTTTTTAAAGAATATCATGACCAAAAATGAGTGATCCGTGTAGGGCACACAACCAAGTGCGTCTGATTGGAGAACACATCCAAACAGGACCACTAGAAGGAGAACAGAAGAAGAAAAAAAATTAGGGTTAATCACCCCATTCCGATATCCTAATAAAATGTAGAAAATAAAAGGAACTTAGAGAGAGCCCACATACGGAAGTGTCTGGCAATATATATGTGTGTCTTGGTGTTATTAATGACAGGAAAAACGTACGCTCACATTCTAAAGTTCAAGTGAACAGCTATGCCTCTATTAATATAGAACAAATTGATACAGTTATATCTCAACCACCTCCAAAGTCCACTAAGTATTAGTGCAGTAACCTAACCAATCACCACAAATAACTACAGCATCAAATATCCACTTAAACGAATTACAGGTACTTTTAACAAATACGAAAACAAACCATTAATAAAAATCTGGCATACTTAATTCTCCAAGCGACATATATATTGAATCATCCTCAGCAAGTGTCCCCTGGAACCAAAAAGAATGAATTATGTGGAAATCATCAAGTATGATTATCAATAAATATCTTATCAGGATAAAGAATCATTTCACTGTAGATCAAAAAGGCATGCAGCAAACATCAAGTCAGCAAAGGCTGTTCAAAGAACTGGTATAAAAATATATCTAGATTTGAAGGTAGTATGGTACCGGTCCACTATGAAGGCCCATTTCGTTGTGCACAGAGTTTATGTCACCAGGTACAGAAGAACAGTTTGTGAAATCTGGCCCAAGCAACTCTGATATCATAAGCCCGTATCCATCCTGAACATCGTGTATGTCAGCAGCATTTTGAGCATGGTTGGAAAAACCTTCAAGGCCAGGAAACATAGTCTCTGTCCTGTGATTTCAAAGACAACATATTACAAAGAGTGGCAGGATAAATGAAGGATGTTTAAAACTACATGCTCCAGCTGGTATTTTCACAAAGTAACTGAAAGAAGCAGTGAAAAATAGGAAGTTGGAAAGCTAACATAAAACATGAGGAGGGAAGGAAGTAGGAAAAACATACTTTCTATCCATATTGTCAATTGACTTTTCTTCTTGAATGGAATCATTTTCTAAATCAATTACTTCAATCTCTTTGCCATTTGTTGCATGAGTATTGAATTTTCCTGATACACTAGCATGACTCATGCTCAGATCTATGTCAATTGGCACAGCTTTCTTTGCTTCAGAGACAGCGGGGGGATAAATAAGAACTGGGTGATCAACATGACTTTCATGCACTTCAGACGCTTCAATGAGATTCAGATCACAGGTTCTAAATGAACTAGGCAACGAAGGCTTCTCATCTGAACACTGAAGAAAGGGTCTATCTCCACCTACTGTGAACTGAGAACCACTACCCATCAGGGCCCCCTGGTCAGAAGTCATAGTAACTTTGTCAATATGTGAAATTCCATCTTCTACCTGGCTCTCTTTCACTTGAATTGGATTACCATGCAAAAAGTAACCCCCAGTCTTAGGAACAAGGGAAGGCAACCATTCTCTCAGTCTCTTGTTGTCCTCCCTCACATCATCATCATCATCTTCCGCAACCCGCTTTTGAACCTGTTCCCCAGCCAAGGAACTGCAAACTCCATACCCCGGTAGTGTAGTACTAGACTCTTGGTTGTTATCCTGAATAAAGCCTCTATCCTGACCAGTCTGACATCCTAATTCGTTCACATCCTCAGCTTTAGAAACAGCATCTAATTCTCTCACATCCTCAGCTTTAGACACAGCATCCAATTCTCTAACATCCTCAGCAACACAAACAGGTTCTACCTCGACAACATCCGCATCAACATGCACCATGTCATAATTTTTCTCACCTAGTAACTCACCTGATGAGGAGCCTTTAACAGACTCATTTTCAGCCAAGACTTCCTCAGCTGAGTCAGTTCCTTGAAGATCCCCAAGATCATTTGCACTCCCAGTACCATCTCCATTGTTCCCAGCTTTCAAATTCTTGCGTGTAATCGAAGAGCGTGTCCTGGTGGGCACCTTCACAGACTTGCATAGTGAAACCAAATCAGCAACAACCCCACCAGAGCTACTATTTTCCTGAACACTCAACTGGGAAGACAGATTCCTCGATCTCTCACCATCATCATCGCCAGCACCACCATCCTTCACCTCCTTAACCCCAACACTAACAGTCTCCAAATCATTACCAACACCAACCCCCATATCCACATCACCCACATCTTTCCCTACACCACTCTGCTTCAACTCCGACAATTCAGCACTCACCCTCTCTTTATCCTTATCCTTATCCTTATCCTTATCATTCAAATCACCACCATCCTCACTTCTGGAAGAAAATTCATTCGAATTTGATTTTACCAGAGCATCATCACTACTATTCTGGTGTTGGTGCTGGTGCTGGTATTGATGCTGGTCCTCCTCATCTTGGTGTCTAACACTAAATCCACCACTTTCGTAACCATCATCCTCACCATCCCTAACATCGTTGGCTATGCGACCAGACCAAGATCCATTCCTCCTATACTCCCTCCCCCAATCCATCCCATTGCTCCTGCTGAAGCTCCCTCTCCTCCTCCCCTTCTGCCCAAATTCATCAAACCCCAATTTCCTCCTCCCATCCGCGCTCCCAAGTCTTGCCAGTGCCGACTGCCGCCCCCCACCCTCCACGGGAGCCTTTTGGTTCTGCCACTTCGTCGGCAACGCGTTGGGCGGCAGCAGCCCCTGGGAAACCAAGTACTCCGCCGCGAGCCGCCCCGCCTCAACGAAAATATCCCCTCTCCGGCCTCTACCCAGTCCCCCATCACGCTGCCTGTACTCCGACGGGTAAAACCCTCGTGGACTGCGTTGCCGAGCCTGCATAGTGACTTTTATTCTCTCCCTATATCTCTGCTGATCAGATCAACCCAATTCAAATTATTCCACACAAAATCTTCAATCTCTAAGCCATACCACAAATCAAGGTTCACAGAAAGCGATGGATGAGTCAGGTTTGAGGGTTCTGGTGAAGTGGTGGCCGATCAGCAGTGACAACAACAATTGGAGAGCTGATTCGTCACGATTTGGGTTTTGCAGAAGATGAAACTACGATCGCACGTGAACGGAACGAACAAATTGAATTACTGAAATGGATGGTTTGATGGTGTTGATTCACCCATCACTACTCATTATGTTGGAACTTCCCTTTTCTTCCTTCCACTGCCCTAAGTCAAATTTTATATATGTGCTTCAAAAATGGAAATGTTTATTATAAAGTAATTAATAATGTATAATTTTTATTTTTATCAAATTTTCATTACACCTTTACTTCTTTCATTTTCTAAATAATTAATTTTGATTTACATTATGTGTCCTTCTCCTGATATAATAATAATTATTATTAAGAACTTTTTTTTTCTATTTTCCAAAAATTAAAGTGTGTAAATTGATTCAATTTATAAAAAAAATTAATATATTTTATCATGTTCTAATGTCATTAATTGCTAGGTGTATTAATAACATATACTTTTATTCTTTTCTTATTATGTATTTATAATTTTAAAAGAGAATTGCAGGCCTTCTTTTATTTTTATCTCATTGTTATCATAGTTATTATTATTATAATTGTCATTCATTATCTTTATAATAATCTCTACACTATCATTATGGCTAATATTTTTATTATTATTATTAATAATAATAATAATATCATAATATTATTATTATAGTTCTTATGATTATTATAGTCATGTAACATTATTTTAATAATATTTTGAATTTTTCTTCTTCTTATTATTGTCTTTATTATCATAATTATTTGTAATAATTATCATTATGTCATTATTATTTTTACTTTTACATCGTTATTATAATCTGTGTGGTTTGTCATTGTTATTTATACTACTGTTTTACCTATAATTATATCATGTATATTATAATAATATTGAATTTTATTATATTTTTATCTATTATAATTTTATTGTTAAGATCTTAAATCATCTAATATTTAAATAATCAAATAATGACATTAAATTTTTAAAAATATAGACTTAAATTATAGTAGTTGAAGCTTATGGTGCTTTTAAATGGTTCTTTTATTCATCTAATTATACTCTTTGATAAAGAATAAAGTAAGTTGAATTTTGTTGATATTTTTCTCATTTAATAGGAAACACAAACTGTGAACACATAATTAACAAATAATTTAAATATGTGAAAAATATTTGTTTGGAGTCAACCCATTAAATAGATTTAAGTATTTCAAAGTATTAATTATTAATTTAATAAAAAAATATCAAAGAAAAAACACAAATTAAAATTAGTTATTTATATATTTCAATGAATTTATTAAAATAAAAGTAAATATGACTAAATAATAACAATTAAAATATCTAAACAATTAAAGAAAAGGTTTTTATAAAATTTGGGTCATATTGTTTCTTAATAATTTGATGAAAATCATTGGATAATATTTATTCATTATTGTTGCTTTCAGACAAGTTTACTATATGAGTGATAATAAATGTACACGAATATTTATGAAGACATCAATCTCAGTATTTTTGTGTGACATTTTTTGTCATCATTTAAGGAGACCTAGGTTGGTATTATTGTGTTGGTTTTTCTTTTTCTTTCTCTTAAATACAATAGAAGAGTAAAGTTGTCCAAAACGGGGAGCAATAAATGTAAAAGTGCATTAAGAACAACAAACATAGAAATAAAGTGAGATCTTCTCCCATTTTGTTGATGGAGACACTTTCAATGGACTAATAACAACATTGTAAAAGAAGAGATGTCAGACAAAAAATGAGAGAAAAGTGGAACAATTGTGATGTCGATAGTGGCATCAGAAAAGGGAGAAGGGAAAATTGTCAATGAAGAAGTAAGAAGATGTCCCATTTATATTTCAAAGGTAAAAAGTTGTATCCTACAATCAATACTTACATTCCTCGTGTACTTATAAAAATTGGTTTAGGGGTTCGTAGTGTAGTCGAATGTTTTTAAAGCAAAGGTATGATTTTTTGTTGTAATATTTGTAAACTTACATTTAGATTTTTCTAAACTCACATTCAAGTATTTGTAAAACATAAATTCTTAATTTGTTGATAAGGTGCCAGTGAAAATGCTTCAACCAAAAGTTTTTTCTTAAATATGAGTATTTAACAATGTATTATTGTTAAGGTGTTTCTTATCACTATTTGTCAAAATATTCATTGAATTTTTTATGAGTTAGGTTGATCAAAATTCTTTATATGGTTGAACATATTTTGGTCATGTCTATGGTATTGAACACAAAACTAGTAATGTGTTATTATGGTAAATCTAAATGGCTGAATAAGTTATTTGTGTTTATAGTTTATTAAATGATAGTTTGAGCATGTATGTATCATTTTCACATTTAGACAAGTGGTTTTTGTGCCATGTATGATGAAGCATAGTTGTGCAAGTGAACTAGGTCAATAGGATACCAGGGGTAATAGTTTTGAATGTTCTTCCCTAGAATGACAATTGTTAGTTTTAAAGGTTAATAATGTTTGTAGAAATGGTTAATTAAACGGAGTGTTTGTAGAACTATGTCATGCATGTATGTTGTCTTGTTTAACCCAAACCCAATTAGCTTCCCATATCATTAGTTAATAATAACTTTAGCTTTGTCAGCCTCCAAATGGATTGGAATCAATGTCTCTCACCAATGGATTATGTGTGTGAATGTAGTTGTTTCATTTTTTTACAAAGTAACTTTTGGTTGTTGCCATTATAATTTTCTCTATACTTACCATTCTAGTGGAAATAGGCTTCCAATAATGTTATAACAAAGTTTGGTTAGTCATGTATTGAAATTTGGTCTATATGTTCAAAAATAGTTAAATGAGTTGTTGGCCATGAGAAGTTTGAAAAATTATCATATGAATAGTAACTACCCTTTGCTTGACTTCGTATAATTTATTTTAATGGAACGATTAACTTAAATTGTGTTAATATTAACATATGGACATTTTTAGAATGGTAATATGTGTATTGACTACACATATATAAGTTAGTGAATTAATTACAATATAATTTTCACATGAATATTTTGCAAATACATTTAAAATGTACATGCAAGACAATCCACATTGGAAAAGTTAATAAGAAGTTGACAAGTACTCAAAAGTATTGAATTATGGCTACACCATTTAAGTGTTTAATGGGTATGAGTGAAGAAATAAAATGTCTTCCATTATTGTGGGAATTATGTTGTGGGCATAATGAAAGGACAAGATTTAGAATAAGAAACAAGACAATGCATTTTACCCATTTAGTGTATGTTTGATCTTGGATTTGTCTATAGTAAGTTAAAAGTTGAATTTTAATTTCTTTTTCTAGTTTCTTTTTTTTTCTTTGGTTTTGGACCTATGTTATTTGTTTATAATCATTCATATACTTTTTGGACAACAAAAAAATGTTAGGGACACTTATAAAATTGAATTGAACTTTATTATTTCAACCAAACAATCTAATTCAACATAAGTGATCAATAATGCAAAATATATAAATAGATAATCATAAATCACGATAAGACTTTTTGTTAAAGTCCAAGTTAATCTTTTTTCATTTGAGAATTCTTAGAGACACTTTTAGAATAAGTCTGTTCCACTTTTTCATTGTTGTCACTTTCTTCATCATCTTAATTATCATGTGAGATTGAAAAAAAAGAAATCAAACATTGTTAATCAAAATAAAAAATATTAGTTAAATTTAAATAAATGAATTACCTTAAAAAAAATATGCTTCTAATTAGAGTACAAATAGTGGTTTACATATTTTTAGGCAAAAAATAACTTGTAAGCTTACTAAGAATCCTAAAATCATAATTGGATACAAATTTAGATGCAACTCTAGTAAGGATACCTAACAAGTCCTTAATTATTCAGTGAAAGATTTGAGAAATGTTAATTGTTACTTTTTCATCATTATAGAACATTCATATATTTTATAAAATAAAGATCCAATTGACTCATCTAAATATATATCAAGTTTATTCCTTCCCATTTTAATAGCAATTTGAAGCTTGCATTTTTTTAATTCCTCATACAATAAGTAAAAAAAACATTTATTTAATTAAAGATAAATAAATTAGAACAAAATAAATAACTTCATAAAAAAGGTTTGGTTTGGTGGAAACAAATCTTTTTATCATTTTAAAAAATCTATAAAACTAACTTATTTTTTTATCATTTAACTCAATTAATAATATATTCTAGCAAGGATTATAGGAAGTTGAACTTTATGCATTAAATACAAACATAACTAATGAGTTTTACAAATACCAACTATTCCTTAAATCTTTATGAACAACATAAACATAAGTGAACAAAGGAAATACAATAGTTACATATGAAACCTGATTATGTTATTATGAGATGTCTTTATTATGTTCTTTTTTCCTCCTTCCAACTCAACATTAACAATAATTTGAGGAAAAGTAGTCTTCTTTCCAACTATATGCCATAACAAATGAAACAATTTTATGTTCATTATATACCTTATGTGTGTCCATTACTCAACCATTAAAGATATGCATACAAAAATAAAAATTACAATAAAATTAATACATGTCATATGTGCTTTTGTATCCTTTAGATTGTGATCATAAAAAGGGTCTTCAATATTTTTTATTCAAACAAATGTATATTCTTAACATAAACATTTGATTAACTTCTCAAAATTTAAATAAGACCAATATTATAATAATAAACACATGAACAAACTTTTTCCTACAAATATTTAGGTTAGTAATATTTCTTATAGTAACTTACATTACTAGATCAACCATTTGACCTTTACATTAATTAACATTTACAATTCAGTTGACCATTCATATTTATAAAAAAATGTTATTACTTTTATGTTTAGGACTTCAACACATTCCATAATTTACTAAACAAAATTCACATCCAATTATACAAACAATTAATACAACAAAATCACACAATGATTGTAGAATAAATCAATTCCTTTTTATCTTATATTTAAATTAACACATCAACACAATTAACAAAATTCTATAACATAATTAACCACACATTTCAATTACCAAATTATAAAGTTTATTCCACTATTTGACACAAATATAATAAACTCTTTAGTTGTGTGCATACATAAACAATTTTTATGGGAATATGTAAGATAAATTGATGAATTAAGAAGGACTTTTTTATTTATATTAGCCAAAAAAAACATGTGATATAGACATTCAAAGTAGTTATATCATGTATCCTTTTGAATCAATTCATTTCATACCAACTAAAGTACCATGGAATCATCTAGAAACACAACTAACCAACTTTTACACTATACATGCCTAATTTCATGTTTAAAACCATAAGCATTGACAAAAAATCATGAGTAGATTGACAAAAAATTACATGAAAAACTAAAAGATAGTGTTTGTCATTTTTTTTAAACACAAAGTTTTAAGTTTTGGTTCAGGAGATTAATCATTTACAAAGTTAAGAAAAACTTGTGTAAGTTTCATCTTTTGGAAAAAAAAAATTAGCACAAAGAACACTTACTAGGAGTGTTTACACATTAAGAAACATGAAAACAAGTTAATAGATAAAGAATTATTTACTAAACTTGATCACTATTTAAATGCATTCTTGAATATATTAATAGGTAAAAAATTATTTATCAAACTTGAACATGATTAATAAACTAAATACAATCAAACTTCCAAACTCAACTACGAAGATCAATGGATGACATTAATTGTATGATTCTTATGCTTACCTAGACCATTCAATCATGATATTATTTAACCAATTAGATATTATATAATAAATTTATTGATATTGAGAATAACATGTTATGTTATAAAAGCTAGTGAAATTTTCCCTCTCAATTACATTTTTTAAATTCATACAATTCAAATCCCAAATCTTATTAATTGAAATTAAGTCTGATATAACTCATACCAATAATTTGTTAGTCTTTTCTAAATCATGTGGGTATGCTATGTTATTATTGATAATTTTGGATCACATGATTTATTATATACCATAATTTAGTGCAACTTTTGTGACTGTCTTAATATTTATTATTGGAAGTTCACATTAAAAAAAGTAGTTAATTGTAGTTATTGATGTTTTTAACAAGCGAAACAGATTGTTTTTTTATAATGCAAGGTAGAAATTGAATTTTATAACATTGTTATACATTTGAAGGAACTTACAAATTGATGAAGATCTTACTTATTATTAACTCATTCTCTAAAAAACAAAAGATTATGTCATTCTAATATTAAGTGTTTTCTATATATTCTTTTAATATTTAGTAAAAAAAATGCCAAAATCCTTTGAGTGTGAATGACTGAGTATTAAAATGTAATTACACAATAAAATTATAATTAAATTATGTAACAATTATGATACAACAAATTTTGAAGTGGCATAAATTAGAAATTATGAAAAAAAAAAGAGTGGACGTTGTTTTCAATTTTGGTGAAAACACGGTTTCTGGGAAGAGAAGAACGCAACGCAGAGAAGGTTGTGTTGTGAGAAGTAAAGAAGACGCAAACAGTGTTTTCGATTTGATTGGATGATAAAACAAAGTGATTGGAAACGTGCCTAACGCTACTTCCATTTTATTCGCCACAGGCAGCAGTGACCCCGCGAGATCCATTCGTTCAGCTTGGTTCATCTTAATGGGTTTTGAAATCCACGAGATTTGAGACATGGGTGTTTGAATTCACACGATTTGAGACGTGGGTTTTCGAAAGCGAGAGCCTTTGATTGATGGGTGTGGAAGGAATCTGAGGGAGTTTTTCGATGTCGGAGAGCGATCAGCGCCGTCTTCTGGGGCCGTCGGAGGATGACGTGGAAGCTCGAGGGACGGAATTGGCCGTCGTCAATGGCGGTGGCAATACTGGCAACAACAAAGGTCTGAGGGATCTGTTAAGGTTGTCGGGTCACCGACATAGTTTCAAGCGCATTGAGAAAGAAGAAGATAGAGATAGAGACAGGGATAGGGATAGAGATAGAAGGGATCAGAATCGGCATCACCACGATGTGGATCTTGCTTCTTCTGTTGATGTGCTTGGCGACAGTGCACCTCCTGAATGGGCGTTGCTACTCATTGGTTGCCTCATTGGACTCACAACTGGTCTCTTTGTTGCCTTTTTCAATAAAGGGGTATGCCACATTTTCTGTCTTTTTATCTTCATCTCTAAGTTGTTTTTTGATTAATAGATCACATGATGGTGGACATAGTCAAGTAAGTGAATAGTTACCGAGGTTTTAAGTTGTAGTTTAACTGGGATCCTTGACATTGTAGACAAATGTGGCTGCAATTATGGTCGTAGAGCGTCCAAAAACCATGACGCTGTGGCCAAATTATCTGTCAAGAAATCTTGGTATTTATGGAGTTTTCTAAATAACCCTGTGTATTGCCTAGCACAATTCACCACAGCACTTTAGCAGTTTTATAACGGTGAATGGCCGAAGGCTATATAAGCACGCCACTGTGGCCTATGGTGCCGCCATATTGGTCCTCCCTTCTCAAATATGCTTTTGGTGATTGGCAAAATATCCACCTTGCCATGGTGTTTCTGCCATAACAACGTTGAGACTTAGTGCATATTGGATTCTCTTTAAAGGAAGTCTTTTAATAGTAGTGTAAAACGTGATGAACTGGTTACTTACAAGAACCATATGCCTGTACCAAGTGCTTGCGGAGCATGTTTGAATGGTGTCATTTGACTTGTGTTCCCAACTCCTTTCATTGAGGCTCGATGGTTATTGCTGTTGTTAATCTCTCCCTCAAGAACAATTTTTTAGTTGCTTTGGTAGGGTTGATTTCAGCTTGTTCTTTGCACTGGTTGCATATAGTGGATTATGGATGAACATTGTGGTGTCATTTGATTCATGTAGCCATTGGTAAAGTGATTGATGGTTGATATTGTTAATTTCTCACCAAATAACATTTTTTGAGTTGCTTGCTATTGTGGATTTATGGATGAACTCAATAGTGTCATCTGATTCATGCAGTCGACTCCATCCATTAGTAAAAAGCTTGACAGCGGTCGCTGTTGTTAATCTCTCACTATTTTGAGTTGCTAGCTTTTCCTTACCTTTGGTTGCACTTTGTTTATCTGTTTCTTATACAAGTTTATTTAATGGAGCAAAATGTTCAAGTTCTAAATCCAAGACACTTTCAGCGTGCATGTAATGTGAGCGTGGATCTCAGTGGATAGGAACAAAAATATACAATAGTATAATGCTAGGAGAAAGAGTTAGTAATAGTTGAGTTTCAACAACCCAGATCTTATTTAAACTGTATTTTTTTTATTGGACTGCCACTACTAGAGTAGAGCTCTCAAAGTTCATAACAATTTCCCTAATGTTAAAACTTAGAAGTGAAGTAAGCAGTGGCGGTTGGACGCCGGATAGGACTAGAATAGGCAGAGCAGGATCAACCCACTCTAATACTAACTTGAGAAAAAATAAAGGAAGAAAAAATGTTTCTAGAGAGCTTAATTCATCTCTCTTACCTTCTCTTATTTATAATGAAGGTTTACATATACATTAAGAAGATGGAAAGCCAAGAGAGAAATTCTAGAAACTAGAACTATAAACTCTAATACGACCTTATAAACTCTTATAAGGTAAGATTTACACCTACTTATAAATTCTAATACGACCTTATTTCTAGGTTCACGTCGAGGACTGAACATCTTGAGCGTAGAACTAAATATTTGTGAGTGGTTTGATAGCAGTCCGATAAGTCCAACAATCTTACTAGGATAAACTTATGAATGACTTTGATATATCTCAAAAAATCGGCTTGTAAAGTGAGGTTTGCACTTACTTATGAATTCTAATATACCTTATTTCAACAATGACACGCTAGAGCTTTGGTAAGTTTGGTTTGGTATACTCTGCATAAGTCATGACTGACTGAAATGATTACAAAATCTCTTTTCCTACAACTCATGTTAGCAGCTATGTCATCTACAAGTCTTTTTGTAGGTGTTTTCTTTTGTTTACTACTTCAATCATTGAGTATTGCTTTAGGTGGTTTGGGAATGTGGAGAGAGGACCTACTCCTACACAAGTGGTAGTATGGAGAATAGATTGGATGGAGGTAGCCTTGTGTTTAGAGGCAGATGGAGACTACTAAAATTTTTAGGAGAAACAAGTACAATGGAACATTATGATATCATTTGATCCATGTAGTCAACTCCATCTACTGGGAAAATGCTTGCTTGTAGTTGTATATTTTTATTTTTTGAATGTTGCCATAAAGTTGCCAAGCCATCTTTGATAACTGTCTTTTGTCTGTTTCTATCATACATTAAACATCAGAATCATTTGGTTATGGGCTATCTAGTTATACATATTTTACTAACAATCTTTACCAAACCTGTTGAGGAAGATGATTTGTCTTACGTATACTGAAATGTGGAAATCTAGGTGCATATTATACATGAATGGGTATGGGCTGGTACTCCAATTGAGGGTGCTGCCTGGCTTCGTATTCAGAGATTGGCTGATACATGGCATCGAATCCTTTTAATACCTGTCACTGGAGGAGTCATTGTCGGAATGATGTGTGGTTTACTGGAAATACTGGACCAAATAAAGCAATCCACTGCTTCTCAACCACAAGGTTTTGATTTTCTTGCAGGAATCTTTCCAACAATAAAGGCTATTCAGGCTGCAGTTACTTTAGGTACTGGCTGTTCATTGGGGCCTGAAGGTCCTAGTGTTGATATTGGGAAGTCATGTGCCAACGGATTCTCACTTATGATGGAACACAACAGAGAAAGGAAAATAGCGCTTGTTGCAGCTGGTGCAGCGGCGGGGATCTCGTCAGGTAGCTGGCAATATTGTCAAAGTCACTTTTTAAAACGCATTTGGTGTTTGTTCATGTTATAATTATAGAAATAAGAAGTTGATTCTATATAATCAGATTATATATATTAAAAGCATTTTATTTATTCTTGTATCATATTTTTGTTATTAGAGGATATCAAATCTCCTCTATTTATTGTATTGATTCTTTTTTCTCGATATAAATAAAGCATCTGTATGGTCTCCTAAACATACGGTTTCAGCTTAATGTTTCTCTCTTTCCTAAAGTTTAATAGTTCATTTCATATTCTGGACATCTAAACCTCCTTGAATGTTTTCAATGGTGATTTAGTCAGTGAAAAATTACTAAAGAAGGAAATTATTTATTGGTTCACCATAATCCTGCCAAGTTGTACTAATTGTAGTTTTTCCTTAATATATCCTAGTATATAAGATATGTTATTTGTTTTTTTATTCTTTCTTTTCATAAAAGAAGAACGATGGCTGCCATATCTTGACACTTGACAGTGACACCCATAGCTGAAAATACCCTGTATAGCATTTTGCTATTGCAGAGGGAGATGCAATCACTATCTGAAAAAATCCCAGCCCTTGCAACTGTCAATTCTTCATAGGCCAGTATTTCCTATTTACTGATTAGCTCCCATAACACTTGTTGAACCTTTGCTTAAGAATTTGCTCTGGATAGGGAAGAACCAGACCACTTAAGTACTCCACTGAATATGTCACACTTTTCGATATGGGACTTTGGCATCCCATAAGACCTATGTCCTTATCATAGCACTGCCCTTGAGAACTAACTCCCAATGGCTGCACTCTGATGTTTCACTCAGCCTTTTGGTCTGACCCTCCATAGGCAGCCATTTCTAACAACTAGTTTGAGATTATCAATTTTTTTTTATATAAAAGAAACTTCTAAGGAAAAAGAGAATGTACAATTAAGAAATTTAAAACATCCCCCTTAAAGAAACATAACTGTACTGAGAGCAAACTAAATACATCAACAAACTGCCCCAATCCCTTGTAACGATGACAAGGAATCCTCTTGAAAATGACCTTGCATGGACTGAGTTTTGGGACTAAGGAAACCACCCCTATCTCATAAAAGAGGAGAAGAATTTTTTGTTGTAGTTTTAGTTTCTTCTCATTTTTCTAATTCTAGCTTAACTCTCTGCTCAATATTTAGTTACCTGTTGCAAAAGGACAGGGTCAGACAAGAAAAGAAACTTAGGGGGTGCTTATATTAACTATTTTTCTCCCCTTCTCCCTTCTTGTGCCCTAAGAGGATTCGTGGTTGATCCTCCTGTTCCCTTTCTTGTCTGAAATTGTTCTTTTATAGAAAAACTTTGTTGCAGAAGCCAGGGTCCTAATAAGATTTTATCTCATAAGAATGATTTTTTTTTATAATAAATTTGTAGCCATGTGGACATCTAATCTTGCTGTTATGTCACAGGAAATAAGTTGAACAGACCTTAATAAATTTTTAATGAGCATTAAGTTTACACAATACTCTTTAGTAGCTTCTTAATGATTTTTTTGATGGAGCACTGAATTAAATATAAAATTTTATATAGTGTTTGGATTTTAGCTTTCAATTTTCTTCTCTTCAGGCTTCAATGCACCAGTTGCTGGTTGTTTCTTTGCTATTGAAACAGTGTTAAGGCCTCTTCGTGCAGAGAACTCTCCCCCATTTACAACTGCCATGATTATATTGGCTTCTGTTATCTCATCAACTGTATCAAATGTTTTACAGGGGACCCAATCAGCTTTTACAATACCTGAGTATGATTTGAAATCTGCTGCTGGTACTTTTTTTAACCCTGCTTTGTATTAATAATTAATAATATATAACAGTTTTCGGTTTGTCATCATGTCTTTTCAAATCTATTATCTCATATTATTGATTGTATTGACGAGGTTAATGACACATTATTCTAGGAGGATTTTGTTGAAAGTATTGTATATATGAATTATCAAAAATACTTAAGACTTCCTAAGAATTTCACATTTCTTAGCATTGTACATATTTTTTCTCTCAAAAAGTGATTTCTATAATTCGGACTTAGGACCTTTGATACATTTTAAGAACACTTAGAGAATAAATATATGAGAAAAGGTACTTGAGAGATCTTACTTAGATCTCTCTTCAGATCCATACACACACACACATTTATAGAGAGATGTGTATCTTGCAACAGAAGAACAAAGAGAGAGACTAGGACTTTAGATGACAAATAGGTACAACAAAAAGCAGCGTTCACAAAGTTACTCAAAATATAATTTAAACTATTTTAACACTCTCATGTTCATTATATTCTCTTTTCTCTCTCTCTTAAACAACATAGAATGAATTATTTTACTTTATTTTCCCCCCATCTTTAAAAAAATTTTATTCAAAAAAGCCTTAAATCACATTGTATAGAACTCAAACTCTTTCTTTACTATGGCATAGTAGATAGTCACTGTACACAAGCTCTATTATTGATGATTAGTATTAATCTCAACTATTTGTTTTTCAATACAAGAGAACCTTACCATGATTCTTGAGTCTGATATTTGATCATGATGTTGCTTGCAGAGCTACCCTTATACCTGATATTGGGAATGCTTTGTGGTGTTATAAGTGTGGCCATGACTCGTTTGGTTGCTTGGTTCACCAAATTGTTTAAGATTATTCAGGATAAGTTTGGCATTCCTACTGTGGTCTGCCCTGCTTTAGGTGGCTTTGGAGCTGGGATTATTGCTCTTAAATATCCTGGAATATTGTATTGGGGTTTCACAAATGTGGAAGAAATTTTACGTACTGGAAAGAGTGCTTCAGCCCCCGGAATATGGCTTCTAACTCAATTAGTAGTTTCTAAGGTTATTGCAACAGCTCTTTGCAAGGGATCTGGGCTAGTTGGTGGTCTTTATGCACCAAGTTTAATGATAGGTGCTGCAGCTGGTGCTGTATTTGGAGGCTTTTCTGCTGAAGTTATTAATTCAGCAATTCCTGGAAATGCTGCTGTTGCTCAGCCCCCAGCATATGCTCTGGTAAGATGACTTTAGTGTAAGAGTATGTTTGGTTTGGGAAAGAAATTGAAAAGAAAGGAGCGGTAAAGGAAAGGAATCAAAGTAAGATGGTTTTTTAAATTGTTTGGTAAGGAAGAAAAGAAAAGTAAAATGTAGAATAAAAAACAATTATTTTAATGAATAAAAAGTTCATAAATAATACTTTTATAGTTTCATTATTTAAATATTAAAATATTGAGTCTGCAAATAGTATTATATGTAATTGTTTTATTTATTAATTATTTTTTATTCATATATGTTTTCAATATAAATTCTAAAACTAAAAAAATTATTTTATTTTAATATTTTCAGTTATATATTATTCTTAAAAAAATTGCTGCTAGATGTAAAGTTTTGACTGGCTGCTGGAGACCCTTCTTTCTGCTATCCTTCTGTCCAGTGTAGGAAGGATTTTTTTTAATGGGTTCCTCTCAGTTCATTCTTTCTTTTCCTTTTTATGTGTTCCAGAGTGTGAAAAGAAAAGAATGAATATTTGCTAGTTTTCATTCCTTTCCCGTTCTTTCTATTTTTTTTTTGTACTAAACACTATGTGTGTAGGTTATAGAATAGAAATGGTACTGCTAACAATAATATTGATTTGGCTGATGAAGATTCAGATATTTACAAGTTAGTATAACTTATGCAGGTTGGAATGGCTGCTACATTAGCATCTGTTTGTTCTGTTCCTTTGACTTCAGTTCTACTTCTGTTCGAGCTGACAAAAGATTATAGGATACTGCTTCCACTCATGGTAGGTAACCCTTCAATGAAATTCTCTTACGAAATCAAGAAAATTACAGTTTGTTGCGTGTGTAGTTTTCTGCCGTTTTGCGAGTTTCTATGACTAAGAAAAATGAGTCAATCTCTGTTGTAAAAAAAGGGTCTAGTGTAAATATCTTTCTTTTTGGCAGCTGAATTATTAAAGAGGATTGGTATACTTTGACATAATTCCTGTGTCATAGAGATGATGGCTGTACATAGTTCCATAGATCTTATATTACACCATGGCAAGAGAAATTGTTTCCTTATGACGCCATGGCTTTGTTGTGTTTTCATATGAAGTTGAAAGTCAATGTATATTAGCGTTTTTATCCATGCAATTGGAGAAGAATTTCATAATTTTCTGTTACTTCAAATTCATATGTAGACATTATTGCTTAGACGACTTTCTTTTTTTATGCAACCTCTTTTTTTCACACTAACAAATTTAACCTTACAACTCATTATGCCACGGTTGTTCAATGAAAGTAGTATTTTCTTTTTCAACTCTAATTGAGTGATGCTGTATTGAATATTTTAGCAAGGGATAAATTATTCTAGTTTTTAATTCTTATGAAATTATCCCAAATAGCAGATATTTGTAATTAGAGTAAATACTTTTGTTTCAACTACTCTGGCATTTGTAATGCATGTAGTATTTTCTATGAGCCAGAAGTCGTGGCTTTAACCTTGAACCTCAACCTTCTTGTTTTATTGTAATTTCCCATAAATTGGGCATCTTTTTATTGTAGTGAAAATTGCTAATATTTTAATGTTCTCATGTTTGTCATTGTGAATCTTGCCCATAGGGAGCTGTTGGATTGGCAATATGGGTTCCCTCAGTCACAAACCAGGCGAAGGAGAGTGATGCACCTGATACAAGTAGCTCATCAAGAGGATATTCTCCAGTTTCACATGCTGGAGATGATAATGAGGGTAACTGGAGACAAGCCAATGACGGGAATGATTTAGAGCTCCTAATTGTTGAGGATGGCGCTGATCTTGAAACAATTGATAAGGAACTGCTTCTGGAAAATCTTCAGGTTGAGAAAAGATTTCTCGCATTTCCTTTTGATGATTGGCATTGTCCATCTTTCGCTGATAACTCTGCATCATGTTGACTCTATTATTATTGGTTATCAGGTTTCTCAGGCAATGTCAAAACAATATTTTAAGGTTTTGTCATCTGCAACATTGAAAGATGCAATAAAATGCATGCATGACAGCCAGCAGAATTGTGTGCTGGTGGTTGATAAAGAAGATTTTCTAGAAGGAATATTGACCTATGGTGACATAAGAAGGTGTCTGTCTCAGGAGTCTAATGACCCTTTGAAGAGTGATTTAGTGGTTCTGGATGTATGTAGAAAATGCCCCTGCTATTTATAGTTTTGAGAGCCATGTCTGTTTGCAAATTGTTTTAGAAACATTTGTTTGCCTAAGTTCTATAATTCATGCAAAAAGAAAAACAATTGTTGCCAAGAACTGTTTTCTGAATACTTTTTAGCAACAAACTGGACTGAGAAAACTGTCTTCAAGATTTTGGTCCAGCAAAAACAGAATTGCTACTGTCGCTTTTTTCTTTTGTATAATAATGCTTTGATGAATGGATTTTAAATGAACTCGAGAGAATACAGTACTGAAATTCATGTCTGGATCTTCATGCTATACTGCTAGGATAGAATTGTCACTAATTTATTCTTGAAGCTGTTATTTATTATACTGTCTGTGCTCCATTGTTGCTAGTCTCTGAATCTCTAATGATAATTCAAATTGGATATTTGACAGGCAAACACATGCCTTGTTTCGTCGGTTTGTACTCGAGGGATGAGCTATCGTGGCCGAGCACGAGGAATTTTGACCTGCTATCCAAATACTACCTTGGCTATGGCAAAAGAGTTGATGGAGGCCAAGGGCATTAAGCAATTACCAGTGGTTAAACGTGGTGGAGATCAGAGTAGAGAAAAAAAGAGGAGAATTATTGGTCTTCTTCAT
Source organism: Lablab purpureus (assembly GCA_030347555.1). Taxonomy (NCBI): domain Eukaryota; kingdom Viridiplantae; phylum Streptophyta; class Magnoliopsida; order Fabales; family Fabaceae; genus Lablab; species Lablab purpureus. The sequence goes on along the minus strand of CM059258.1, from coordinate 29,414,999 downwards.
TATGATGCACTATGGCAATGTCTCAGGTTTTTCCTAGAATCCGATACTTGTTTATTATACTCTTACACAACACCAAATCTGGGTTTCCCTTTGCAGCTTATAAAAGGCCTTTTACCTATGCCCTTTGGATCTTTACTGTTGTTACAGTAATTATTCTTTCTCCATTCTAAAACTATATAGTTTAATTAGTAGTCGAGCATATGGAAATGATGCTTATTCCCATGGTACTTTCTATTTTTTTGAAAAAAAAACTGGTTTTTGAAGAATGGCTTGTTGGAGGAAACTTCTCCTTGAGCACCTTTAGGTGAAAAAAACAAGAAGAAAAGAGAAATCAATTTGTCCGAGTTAAAATTAATTTATGCAGAAGTTAAAATCAGATTTTGGAGAAGCTAATATAAATTAGTTTATGCAGAAGTTAATTTTATATATTTAACTTTTTATTTTGATATCTTTTGATACATTTGAAGTAAGGAGTCATCGTTGTACTTTTTGATTCCTATTTTCTGAAGTTTTATATGGAAAAATTGAACACGGAAAATAAAAAATGTTGCTTTCAGTGTTTCATATATGAACTTTATGAGAAAGAAAACTATGTAAAAAGTGAAAATACAAAACCAACCTACCCTATCCTTCAATTTTTTTTTTCTCCTTTCTACCAAAATCGTAATTCACTCTTTTAATTCTTTTGCATTTCACCAAGTTGAGCCAAGTGAAAAGTTGTCTTTTGAATATCGTTTGCTGGAAACAGACAGAAAATAAATCAATCTTTTAAAGCTTTATAGCCTTTTCTTCCCTGCCGCTATTTGTTAAAGAACATCATAATTAAGTCACAATTTCTTACATTTTCCTAGTCATGTATATTTATAGGAAGCACATTTATTTAACTATAGTAGTCACAACTTCTGAGATCTCACATTGGTTAGAGATATAACCAAATTATAGAATATAAGTAAATACATATCTCACCTTATTAAGTCAGTTTTGTGAGATTAAATTTTAAATTTCAATTATTAAGTCAGTTTTATGAGGTTAAGTTTTAAATTTCACAATCTTAATATCGTATAGAACCATTAAAAGTCTATTCTAGTCGAATTTGTTGTACCTATCGTGCTATCCTCTATCGGGTTTCTTTTTATTCTCTCCGTCGATGTCTTTGATTTATAGGAGTGTATTTGGAGATTTCACGTTTGTGCAAATCTTATATTACTAAGCTATTTTATTGAGCTGATTTTGTAAGATCAGTAGATTTAAATTCTACAATCATAATATAGTTGGTGATTGAGTATGATACACACTTCTCTTTGAAGTCTCAATTTTCTTCTAATTACAAAGTCTAAAAGCAATTTGGAGTATTTTGTGTGTTGATGTATATATGTTTTATGTGCAGGAAAGAGATTAATCACAGGCAAACAGCTTATCAAAATATGACAGATAACAGTTTGGCAGTGACAACAACAAATGGTCATTAATTATGTGGTCAATCTTTTTCGTTGCCACTATGAAGAAAATAGTGAGGTTACCTTCAAAAGTGAGACTATATAATTCATGTATATTCTAGTGCCAAAAAATTGGTCATTTGATAAGGAAGAAAATATTTCCCATCCCCACAAGTTAAGATCATCAGCAATTCTAAATCATAACCTCAGATTCTTTTGCATAATTTAGGACACTGCAGCGTGTGAAGTATCTCTTTAAGAAGCAAAGAACTAAGGAATACAAAGGGAAATAAAGTGTCGTTTAAACACTGAAATTTATTCCTTTTGTAATTCTATTTTTCCCTACGTAATATAGGGGCAAATTATAAGCTATTTTTTTAAAAAAAAATTGTTAAGCCATTATCTTTTTTGGAGAAGTTCAAAACATAACCAATTAAAAAAATAATTTAACTTAAAAAAATAAAGAAATTGAACAAAAATTGGATATTTATTGAGTTTTAATACATTTTTCTCTGTTAAAAATAAAGAATTGAATTAATTTATTTCTTGTATTTAAATATAATATTATATATTTAGGTCAATTAATAACTGTTAAACATATGGGCATGTTTATATGACATAATTGCATATTTATTTACCGCATATTTATTTACTGTATATTTATATTTATCAAAACGTGATAAAAAAAGTTGTATTACAACTTTTATTTATAAGAATAAGAATTTTATTAATTAATAAGTGATAACTATTGAATTCTTGATAATAAATAATCTTTTTTTTCATAATACATCTCTTTATTTACATAACAACTTTTTTTATTATAAAATGTTTAGCCAACAAGTTTTTTATACAATTATTTTGATAACTTCATTTTATAATAAAATATTACGCTCAAAGTTAGTTAACAGCTAAATTAATAAAAAAATATTTAAAATTTAAATAAATTGTATGATAATCTAATAATATAAAGTTTTCAACCTATCAAGAGAAAGAAAACCTTTTTTTATGAGAATTGCTTTTAGTGTAAAAATAATAATTTTTATTTCTATCATTTATAATCTTACTTAAAATTTGAGTCTTAAATTGATGTTCATATCAATATGTTTTAATGGTGATTTAAATCTTAAATTTATGAGATGCTTTAATATGGAAAAATGAAATTAACTCCACACATAATTGAGATTATTTATTATTTGATTGTTGAAATAATATATAAGTTCAAAATTATGATAGTAACAAATTATATAATAAAATAATTTAACATGAAGAAACTCATATCTTATAGAAAAATGATATACCTTATTGTGTATAAAAATACTCTTCTGATATCAATATCTGGATTTTATTTATTTATTTTATTAAAAATATAAAGGTTTGTTAAGGTGGAATTTAAAATGTATAGATTGTAATGAAATAGAAAATAAATAGGAGAGGAGAAAAAGTGAGAAGATTGTGACATCCTCCATGTTTAGTTTTAATATTCTTTCATGTTGTAATTAATTTAATTTCTCCTTAACATTTCATTTCATGATCATGTTGTTTCAATTGATTATTTTAATCTACTAAAATAAATTAAAAATGATTTTAATATATTAAAAATGTATTTTAATTGATTAAAATTTGGCAACTAGACACGACTTCAATTTTAGTGGATTAAAACAGGTAATCTATTGAAAATAACAACTTTATATAAGAGTTTGCTTAATTTATCATTGATCAATCAATTTTTAAAAAAAAACTATAAATAATTTATTAACATTGAGATAAGTTTTAAAAATTAGAAAAATATTTCTTAAAGTTATTCTAGTGAATCGAAATCAATGGTTTCAAGATTATACATTGAACAAATCACATTGGGGATCACTTTTGTGTCTTTTCTTCTCATATTGTGTTACAACTTTTACAGGTCATCTTCTTCCTTTTTCAAATTTTATTAAAATTCAAAACTTTAAAATATATTTTACCCACTTTTTATAATACAATCGAATATAGTTGAATATTATGTTAAAAAGAAATACTTTCTTTCTCGTGGCTTCCACTACCTCAAAAAATAATACACCGAACTTGGTTAGACTAGAATAAGCCATTTTATATATTATTATTATTATTATTATTATTGTGAAAATTAATTGTATGGTAGTTAATATTTTAATTAACTTAACTTTAATAACAAAACTAATTTTAAATCATTGTTATGAAACATAAAAAACTTTAAAAATAACGTTAAATAAAGACATGTGGGATAATTAATCCTTCTTCCCGCACACGATACTATATAAATAAGGAATACCAATAACATACTCTTGAACATTTTTTATTTTTATTTGAAATTCATAATAAATTATAAAAGACGAGCTCAACTATTGATTAAAAAAAACTTGTGCCTAAACTTTATGTTAACCAAATTTAAGTGTAATTTAGGATGATTTGTAATGTGAGTGGCCTTGTTTCCCACGCCAATGTTTATTTAACTATATCTTCTGCCCTCAAATTATATCACCAAGATATGCACTTAAGCATCACTTTCCACAATTATGCTCAACAAATCAATGCTAATCAGCCACTAACATTAATTAATTCTTCACTCCTTCTAATTAAGTTCAACCAAATTAACCTAACCAACCTTAAACATACATATAAAACCACCTCAACAAAAACAAAACCAAAACAAGGAATTAGGTTTTAAAATGAAACAAGAAACACTGGTGTTGTATCCAGCCCTAGGAAGAGGCCACATTGTTTCAATGGTTCAACTTGCCATGTTGCTTCTCCAAACACACCATTGCTCCATCATCATCCTCCTCACCGATGCTTTTCTCCACCACCCCACCATTAATGATTACCTCCACCGCATCTCCACCTCTCACCCTTCCATCTCCTTCCTCAACCTCCCCCACTCCCCTCCACCCACCTCCCCCACCACCACCGTCAGCTTCGTCGCCAAACTCATCAACTTCATCAACAGCAACACCCATAATGTAGCCACCACCCTCTCCCGAATCTCCCAAACCACCGCCGTAAAAGCCTTCATAATCGACTTCTTTTGCTCCTCCGCAATGGAAGCAGCCTCTTCAATGGGAATCCCAGTCTACTACTTCTTCACTTCCGGCGCCGCCGTTCTCGCGCTCTTCTCGTACTTTCCCAAACTCCACCAAGAGACGAGCGTGTCGTTTAAGGATATGGCCGGGGTGGAGCTGCACGTGCCCGGTAACGCGCCCTTGAAGGCGGTGAAGTTACCGGAAGCCATGTTGGAGAGGGAGGACCCTGCGTACTGGTACGTGCTGGACTTCTGCATGCGCCTCTCGAAGGCGCGTGGGATAATAGTGAACTCCTTTTCAGAGCTGGAGCCTGCGGCGGTGCAGGCCGTAGCAGACGGCGCGTGCTTTCCAAACACGAAAAGTGCACCTCGTGTTTACTGCATCGGTCCACTCATTGCGGAACCTCAAGAATCAGGTACGGTCTACGCCAGAGCTCTCTCTGTCACTCTCCCTGCAACTTATTTTACCAAACACTTCACATTATAAAACACAAGAAAAAAATAAATTACATAAAAATGAAAACTATTAATACTTTTATTTTATTTTTTAATTAAGACATTTAAAATCTCTAATTAGAATTTACAAGAAAAATTTAAATACATTAAATTATGTTTGAGATATTTAAGACCGTTTCAAGTGCTACCACTTCATTCTAATTAAAAAAAATTATTTCCTAGATAAAAACAATAAATTTCATAATAAAATTAACAAAAATTAATTAATAAATAACATTAAAATAAAGTAAAATAAAAGTATTTTACATAAAACTCACCTTTTAATTAACTTTTCCTATTAATTGACTTTTGTTTATAACACCAAAATTGAAACAAGTTACAATAATAAATTTAATATAAAATTGAGATAATATATATCAACAACAATCTTTCATATCTTAAAAGGTCAAATCAACAATTATCACTCTAAAAGCAATTCTGCAATTGAATAAAAATAAATTTAAAAGTGATTTCTTTTAATTTTAGTTCCACTTGTCTCAGTTGATGAAACAAATAATAATAATTTATTTTTATAATAAGGAGTGTTCTTTATCTTTTACATATATTTCTTTTTAAGTTGTTCTATTTTACTTTTAAACCGTAGTAAGACTTTTCAGAAAATAAAGTTGGTTAAGACATTTTTAAGAAGCCTATTAATTTATTAAAAAGATAGTTTTATATATTTCAATTAACGCGTTGATTGATTGTTGTATTTAAGTGAATATAAAAATTAATTTATTAACATATTATATTGATTTTAGTGTTTAAAAATATGTATTTATTTTATTATGTTACTGTATATTTTAATATTAACTAAAATTATTTTTATCAATGTTAGTAAAAGGAATTTTTCATATCAGTCACGGTTAGAGGTGAAGGTTATATTAAAATCTGATATCATAAAAATTATTATTATGCTTTGTTTCTTTTCAAGCAAAAAATAAAAAAAAAAGAATAGGAGCGAAAATTGAAAAATAAAAAAATTAAAATTAAAATTACAAAAAACAAAACAAAAAGATGTTAAAAAACCTTTTTAGCTGAGTTCACAAAATTTAAAAAAAAAACTCATAAATCAAATTTCTTTTAAATATAATATTATTTTAAATTAATTTAATGAATTTTTAAATATTATTATTAATATAAATTATTATTATAATATATATAATTATAATAAATATATTAATATTTTATAGTTAATTATATTATAATACAATTTGTAGTCGATTATGTATAACGATTATATATTATACGATTATAATATAATTAATGTTATTAATATTATATAATAAATTAAATTTTATTTATAAATATTAAATAAATAATAATATAAATAAATTTATATAATGATATTATTAAATAAAATATTTAATATAATTTAGTATTTGATTAAAAATATTTTTTATATATTAAAGATTTATATTAATATAAATTTTTAAATTTAATTTATATTTTTAAATTATTTTTATAAATTATTTTAAATACATTAATTTTAATTAAAATTATTTTATTATATCAATTAAATTATTCATAAATATTTATAAATTTTCTTTTTATTTATTATTATTTTTTAAATAAATAATTTCACTTTTTACTTATTTTCTTATTTTATTAATTATAAAATTAATTTTAAATTATCAACTCATTCACACCAATTTTACAAATTTTTTCATTATTTTTCAATATTTTATTTTAAAATAAACAATTTTACTTTTCAACCTCTTTTTCTTCCTAATCTACCAACTACCTAATCTACCAACACCGAAAGTTTTTGTTTGTAAGTAATAATTGATGATTGATTCCAACATCTACCAAGAGTCACTCCAATTTCATCCACCATTCATCATTCAGCGTCGCATGGCATCGAAGATTTGACCAACCCAATCATCCAAAATGGAAAAAGACACAATTGTAATGTTTCCAGCACCAGGCATAGGCCACATTATTGCCATGGTTCAACTCGCCAAGCTTCTTCCAACTCACCGTTTCTCCATCACCATCCTCCTCACCACCGGCTTCCTCGACCACCCCACCATCGAACCCTATATCCGCCGCATCACCGCCGCCCACCCCTCTATCTCCTTCATCAACCTCCCCCGCATTCCGCTCGCCGCAGCCCCAACCACCACCAGTCTCGCCGCCAGGGGCGTCGCCTTCATCAACGCAAATGCTTCCAACGTAGCAACAACCCTCTCCCAAATCTCCCAAACCACCACCGTCAAAGCCTTCGTTATCGACTTCTTCTGCACTTCCGCCATGGATTCAGCTTCTTCCATGGGAATCCCAGTCTACTACTTCATCACTTCCGGCGCCGCCGTTCTCGCCCTCTTCTCGTACTTTCCGAAACTCCACGAAGAGACGAGCGTGTCGTTCAAGGATATGGTCGGCGTGGAACTGCACGTGCCGGGCAACGCGCCTCTGAAGGCGGTGAACCTGCCGGAACCCTTGTTGGAGAGGGACGACCCTGCCTACTGGGACATGCTCTGCTTCTGCACGAGCCTTCCCAAGGCGCGTGGGATTATAGTGAACTCCTTCCAAGAGCTCGAGCCTCTGGCAGTTAACGCCGTGGCGGAGGGCGCGTGTTTTCCAAACGCCGAACATATACCTGACGTTTACTACATCGGACCACTCATCGCGGAACCTCATCAATCAGGTTCGGTTTCGTGCTTTTTCCGTTAAATGCTCTTCTTTCTGCCGTCAAGAATGCGAAGGTTGAGTCTTGTTTTATTTTTTTTATTTGAAGTTTTAAATTCTTTTGATTTTAATATATGTTTTTGAAATTTGAAATGAGAATGAGAGGTTGAATAATATAAACATTACCCAAGGATATATAACTCTTGATCGTGAGTTCTACTCATTGCTTATATACACTTTAGCATGTCAGTTATTGGTCTTTATATACACACACACACAAGATAGAGTTCTAAGAGTTGTTGATGACGTAAAATACATGAATTTGTTTTCGAAATGAGATGCAGGAACAGACAGCAAAGAGTGTTTGAGATGGCTGGATGAACAACCGAGCAGAAGCGTTGTGTATCTGTGTTTCGGAAGTCGAGGGTCGTTCTCGGTGTCACAGCTGAGAGAGATAGCAAAAGGGTTAGAGAGGAGTGGGCACAGGTTCTTGTGGGTGGTGAAAAGGCCAGTGGAGGAGGAGGGAAGAAAGCAGGCTCACGAGCCACCAAAACCAGGGGATGAATTCGACTTGGCTTCAGTGCTGCCGAATGGTTTCCTGGAGAGAACCAAGGGTCGGGGCATGGTGGTGAAGGCGTGGGCCCCACAGGTGGAGGTGCTGAGTCGTGAGTCGGTGGGAGGGTTTGTGAGCCACTGCGGGTGGAACTCGGTGTTGGAAGGGGTGGTGGCGGGGGTGCCGATGGTTGCATGGCCGCTGTATGCGGAGCAGCACGTGAACAGGGAGGTGTTGGTGGGGGAGATGAAGGTGGGGGTTGCGGTGGCGGAGAGGGAGGAGGATGGGTTTGTGAGTGGGGAGGAAGTGGAGAAGAGAGTGCGAGAGGTGATGGAGAGAAAGGAGATGAGAGAGAGAAGTTTGAAGCTGAGGGACATGGCTATGGCTGCTGTCGGAGACTTTGGATCCTCTGCAAGAGCTCTTGCCAGCTTGGTTCACTCCTGGATCTAACATGGATTCCTTTTCCACTTCTATGTACTGTCTTTAATTTCTTTTTTATTTTTTTTATTTTAAAATAGTACTTCACTTATTAATTTAATTGTCATGTGTATCATTATCTTTTATTTATTAATATAATCAGAAAAATAACTTTAAAAAGACTACAACAACATAAAGGGTCACACAAGTTGCCACATGAATCAAACTCTTTTAAATATATCAAAGCTTTCTCTTGAAGAACTTGCTTTCTTTTAAGTTTTTATTATTTCTTTCATGCTTAATATTTCTTTAATGTATTTTTAAATTTAAAAGTACTTTGGAGATCCTAATTTCATGCCTTCAGCTATGAATTTAAATTTCGAATTACTCTCCTCAAGAAAAAAAACAGATAAATATTAAGGATATAGAAAAATATTCGTTGTGATTTCAATTATACTAATCAATTAGGTTGCCACTACTAGTAATATGCAAGAGAAGAAAATCGGAGAAGATTAAAAATCATTAATAAAACCATTTAAATTCTAAAAGTAGAATAAAGAAAACTCTTAAAATATGAAATGAATCACTTAAAAATATAAAAAATAAATACTTATATAAAAAATACCTAAAGAGATCATAATTTGAGGACAATTTCTATTAAACAAAACTTCTCTCTCTCATTATGTCCTCGTGGCCTCCTTGCTGGTCACAACTCCCTTGTTGTCGCCAAAATCATCTCTCAATAATGTTCCAAATGTGATTATTTTCATTTGTACAATCTCAACAAAACTTCTAAAAAAAAAAATTATGACTTGAAAATAAGTTTTAAATTATACAATTTATATACTTTTTCATGAAAAAAAAATCACTTTCAAATTTTATAATTGTTTTTCACGTTACACATTTCAAAAGTCTTTTAATATAAAAATTTACGTATAAATTGTATAATTTAAAAGCTATCTAAATATCTTTCACATTACATAATCCAAAAATAATTCTTTTATTTAAAAAACTTTCAAATAATATAATTATAAATATTATTTTAATATCTGAACATATACGGTCTAAAAGTCAAAATTAATGTCCAAAATACTATTCTAGACGGTGTAATCCAAATATTAATTTTCACTTTCAAATTACACCCTTCAAAAAGATTTTGGAGATAAAATAAAGGTTTTCATATCTATGATGGAAGTGCAAAATGAAAGTATAGAGATGCCAATAGAAATACCCCCTTTGGAGATATCAGATTATACACAGGTAATTTTATGGCAATGATTCTTACTATAAAAAAATGTAAAGAACCATTATGGAAAGAAAAGGTTATAACGATGTTATCATTAGTCTTTAATGAAAAAGTTAAAGAAAAATTTACAAAATAAAGTGCATGAAAGAATAATTTCTCGATAGTAAAAAATATAGGCGTATTTTTATACAATAGTTTAAAGATAGAAAATCGAATTAAAAGTAAAAAGCAAATGAATAATAACTTCAAAAAAACAATCCAGTAAGTCAAACCAAAATAGTGTATTACAAATGTGGAAAACTTGGACAAGTGAAAAAGATTAAGGTAAAATAACTAGTAAATAACTTAAATATGAGTGAATAATTTAAAAGACGGGTAACAAATAATAGTAAGAATTGTCTAAATATTTAAAACTTCTGATATATCAAATTCTGAAGAATTTGATCATGATACCATTGTGATGGTGGTGAAAAGTGTGTATATATATATATGAATAATGCGTAGAAATAACCAGGCACAATTTTTTTTGTCTATGAATAAAGACTAGGATAACAGGACACTGAGCAGAATTTCAGCATTCAAGCAAAAATAATGCGAGTAAAATGTGAATAAACAAAACTCAGTCATTTCAAATAATTCCAGGATTACATTTCTTTCTGAATAACCAGAAGAAGAAATTCACAGCCACAGAAAATGAAGAAACAAATAAGTCTACCTGCCATGTTTGTGCAAAATTGAGGCCAATGTCCAAAGTCTAGAATTAAAAGTATAAATCACTTCAATCCTTCACTAAGACCTGGTGGCATTCCTAAGCTCTGTGCAAGATCATTCATCCTTTCCTTCATGGCCTATAAACATAACCAAAATAATATTCTCTTTCAATTCAATAACCACAAATGCAAATAAATATTTGTTCTTCCTCTTGAAAATAAGGATTTTTACCAGGACACTCTTCTGGTGTGCATCCTTGTATGCCTCAGTGATCAATAGCGAGAGTTTCTGCAACACACAATAAATAATAGTTTTATTATAGGCATTAAAGACCACCCAGTTTGATTTATTTAGGGCCCTATTTGGAAAAGTTTCTTCACAGATACATAATATATAAAATGCGTTAAACTTCTTCCTTTGAATTAAAACCAACTAATGCACTTCCAACTTCTATAGAACTAGTTCATCTAACATCTCCAGAACTTGAAATGCATAAGTTTATTTTAATTTATAGAAACAAGTTCAATGCATTTTCTTTTCATATAAATGTTTATGGAAAAGTTTATTCAAACAAGGTCTAGATTTAGCATCATAGGCCCGTGACCCATTTGTATAGGATAAGGGAAAACGAGAGGGATAGGATTTTTATGATTTTAGTAAATAGTTCCAAACCAAAACATTGTTCTTCACAATTGAGATGAATGGAAGAAAGAAATTATAATAATGGTAGGATCTAGTATTTAATCCATTATCCTCCGATGGTTTTTGTTATCTTTGAATGTGACATTTTAAATGCCCAGTTCAGTTTCATCTGGCGAGTGTGCATCATTGCTATAACAGAAAATAGAGTATACAAACACCACATCACTTTAATTGTTTACTTACTTCAGATCCCAATTCCATAGCTGCCTCAGTAATTTCGGTTCTTACAGGTTGCTGGTTCCCCGATAGCGTTACCTGAAATTATACTTAATCAAAAGTAAGTGACCAAAGAAAATTGTACTTACAAAGTAATATATAAATATTGATAATGTAATGCAAAAAAAAATATATAATGGACATTTCTAAAGAAATAGAAATGTTAAATTCCAAGATAGTCGACACCCTAATGGATGTGAATGCCAAATTGCTACCAAATCAGGAGGAGTCTCTTTCATATCCAGATATATACAAACAATTGGTTGAAAAGTATAACTACTTTACAGTAGGTGTAGTAAGTCAGTTCCTCAATTCACCATGTAAGGAACATTGAGACATAGTCATTAGCATTGTCTGAGATGATCTTATGCAATCTAGGTAGGCACTCCATTGATAGAAGGTTCTCCTCTGGTTTTTGTATATTTTTCGAAGATAACCTTGTCTCTAGGAAAAACACAAAGCAAAATGTTGTAGCTAGGTCCAATGTGGAGGTGGAGTATTGAGCTATGGTTGTAGACAGTTAGGAGCTTGTATGACTCAAATAGTTGCTTCAGAAACTAAAATTTAGGGAGGTTACACAATTATCACTTATCTGTGATAATTATGCCGCCATGCATGTTGACTCAATCCAGCATTCCGTGAAAGGACAAAGCATATGGAAGTTCATCGTCACTTTGTCAAAGTGAAAGTTATGTCTGGGATGATCAACTGGTAGATATATTCACTAAGTTACCAAGGGGTCCTCAGATTAACTACATATGTAACAAGTTTGGCGCATATGACCTATATGCTCCAACTTGAGGAGTGTTAGAATCCTATAGATATAGAAACTAACGACACTAGGATCAATTGGTGATACTGGGATCAATTAGAGTGATTTCATATTTATGTTATAATCTTAGATTAGGGTAACTAAATGTTTTGTAAATTATCTCTCCTACAAATTTAATAGTTCTGATGCGGTTTAAACACAATTCATCATATGTCTTCCCTGTTTCTCTCTTCTCAACACTCCCAATTTGATCATCTGTTCGGAAAGATGGTCTTGGATCTGGTCTCTACAGTGACTCAAAAGTATCAAACAAATTTTATGACTAACATACCATGGTAACCTTCCAACTAATTTCTTTCACTGCAGGAAACATGTTTATCTTGATTTTTCCAAGACAAATTTGGATATCGGATTCATTTAGTCCGTGATTGTCCCAAGACAAATTTGGAACTCACAGCAGCTTGAAGACTCATCATTTCTACAACGTGAATGGTGCATCTTGGTTGCAGAAGCATGTAACAGGGGCGCCAAGGTCTATTGTTTGGAGTTGCATGCTGAATTAAATGGAAGCATGTAATGCATCAATTTTCAAGGATAAAGTCTTGACAGTTCAGTACACACTTAACCAAACCAATGTTGTTTACCGGATTATCAGGTCTGAAGACAAGAGACATAACTGGAAAATTCCACCTGACAGTGAGCTCGAAACATCCAGGGATCAATTCTTGAAGCTCGGCACAGATGGAACTTCCTTTAAGCAACCCGGATCTCTCAGGTTATGGTGGGATAATCAGATATTCTCTTTGACAGAGGGTCGCTGGGTACTCCAGTTTGTGTGGCATTACTACAAACAAACATAAATGCAGAGCTCCTGGTAATTTACCATGGCTTAAAAGTAGCATAGGATGCAGGTCATAGAAGCTGATTTTCAAAACCAATTCCTTACTGCTCTTCATCTGATTTGGCAGGGTGCACCTCCACATCACCCATATGCTCTTCATCCCTGGCAACTTCACTTTTAGCATACCTCATAGGAACGTATGGGATTCTTGCCCATCCTTGGCAACTCCACATCACCCATATAACTCGTGCAGATTGCATTGCAAAAATAAGTGCTTTATCTCAGCAGCCAGTGGTCATATGGGATTCTTGCCCATCATTTCTTTAGTGCAGCTATCTTAGCTGATTCCATTAGCACCTCTTTTGTTAGATTCTAGTTCGTAAAGCTTTCCGACAGTAAAAAAAACATGGAAGTAAAAACTAAAGGGAAAATCAAAGAATAAATTATTCTGCTGGGAAAAACAGAAAAAGGTTACAAATTTCAAGAGAGACAGATAGACAAACACAAACAGAGCGAAGGGGGGAGAGAGAGAACAAAAAGCATACCTTTACTAACTCACCCTCACAATAACCATCAAACTCTGCTCTGCATAGTAGAACAAAAGCTTGTTTATAAAAAAAAACAAGCAAAGCTAAAATTGTATAATAAGAGAGCCTTACGCTGCTAGTTCTTTCTGCACCCGAACTGCTTCAACTTGGACAACCATTTGTGCCTTCTTCACAGTCTCATAAAGATTTTGCATGTTTCCAAGAATTCCTGCCTAGAACGATTCCACGATAAACTGTAATTTGTCAACTATAACTGTCCGAGAATAACTTTTTAGAACTCATAACAAACAAAAATAGGAATATTACGTTCTGTATTCACATTCCCAAGAATAAACTTTAAATTCGTGAAGCAAACAATCTCTAAGCAGCATAGCATATTGCAGAGAAACCATCACAGCAGAGAAAGAAGCCACAAAGGAAAAACTTCACAAATTTGTAAGATCCATAATTTTGTGATTAAATTCAGATGCACCGGGCTTCTCCAACATCAATGTCACCATAGAAGAACTAACCCTCTGTTGCAGTGATGACACTATGAGGAGAAGCACAAGGTCTATTCTGGTTGTGACATTGTGTGTGAAAGAAGCCACATTAATTTTATGGGGACAATCAGCATTCAGCGTGATCCATAAGTGGTGATAACCAAGATTGCCAGGAATGGGAAATCTGATCTTGTGATTCCCCATTCCCCTCCTCCTAATACCCCTATTTCATATTGCCATCCTCCTAATTGAGAAATTAAGTATGTTGGTAATCATTTTGGATAATTGAGTATGTTATGGGATGATGTAGTGTTATAACCAACATACTTAGTATCCAATGCATTTAAAAATGCAAACCATGGAAGTTAACCAATATAGGCAGTTGTTTAAGGGCTTCTATAGTTGCTAGGAAGTACTATAGAGGTGTCCCTTCGACTTGGATTCCTTATTTCTTATAAAAGGAGCAGGTTTGTGTAGGGAGTATCCAAAACAAGAGTATTTCTATTTTTCACAAATATTACCTCTTATTAGAGAGTGATGTGTCCAAGTGGACACAGCATCAAAATGGTGTGACTTTAATGATTACAATGCTTAGTTCAAATAAACATTTCAAATAGCATGATTATGCTCTGTAACCATTATGCGATCCCGTGAGTATAAACATGACATGATATTGACTGCACAAAAAACACTAACCTTAGAAGGAGTATCATCACTTTTCCCATTATTGTCTTTCTTACCACCAAATAAGGCATTTAATTGGAAACATCTTTGGCCATGTCCAACTTTCCGACAACCACACCGAGATAATATCTTTATGTCAACTATATTTGAGCTGGAGCTTAGTTTACCTATTCAACAACAGCCAACTATGAGTAACTTTTGGATTACAATTTAACTTTGTGAATCAAAAGCAAACATGGATTCACCTTACATAACCCAGTTCTCTCTCTAACAATGTTCAAATTCATCCCTATATTATAGAAGTAAGGATATTCTCAGTCTAGAAGTTCAATTTTTCACTTGAGCCTTAACTGCATTCTGATTTAAAAGACAACTCTGTAACCTCACCAAACTCTCAATAACTCACATCAAAATAAACCTACAATTCATTTTCATAATCTCAAGATAGTTTCACTCTTAACAAAATGAAACAAAAAACGGGCACTTAAACACGGAAGACACTGCAGAGTCCCACTGTTCACCACACCCACGTCAATACAAACAAGATCCCCTCCCCCAGCAACCCAACAAACCACAAATAAATAAACCTAATGAAAATTAAAAGAAAGCAAAGAAAAGAGCACAATAATTTAGACAAACTAATGAAAACCCCAAAACCCAACCATGGTAAAAATACAAGAGACTGGTAGACAAGGCAGAAAGTTCCAATTTTGACGAATCTTGTGAGGACCCAAATGAAAATGAATGGAGAGAAAGACTCACAGAGGGAAGTTGACAAAG
Source organism: Lablab purpureus (assembly GCA_030347555.1). NCBI lineage: Eukaryota > Viridiplantae > Streptophyta > Magnoliopsida > Fabales > Fabaceae > Lablab > Lablab purpureus. The sequence goes on along the minus strand of CM059258.1, from coordinate 29,399,448 downwards.
GGGCATGCTTTCTCCAGTCACGGAGTCCAACAGCGTTTGACAAGGGACCAGTTATAGAAGGAGTGGTTGCCATTGGCTTCCAGAAGAGGAAACAAGAAAATTGGAGTTTGGGTTTTGAAGGGTACAGAGAAGAAGAAGGATGAGATTGAAATGAAAGCTTTGTGGTATGATACTGGATAAAAATGAAACAAGAGGTTGAAGTTTGGGTTTTGAAGCTTCAGCGGTGATTATGATTTTGGGGACAAGTTTTGTTTTTGTTTTGTTCCTGCACAGCATTCAAATTAAAATTTTCATTTTTTTTAGATCTGTTTAATTATATATTTCTTTTCATTATTTTTTAAATTTCATTTAATTTTCAATTTTTTAAATTATTAATTTCAATTTTTGTGTTCAAATTGGAGAAATTGTTTTAGCATTATAAATTTCAGCCATTTATTTTTCACATCTCTTTAATATAGCTTAATGATTTTTAGAGTGACAAAGACAAGACTCTAATATAGCTTTTAACCTAAAAAAAACACCTTATATGATATAGTTTAAGTTTTTGAATATTTTTCAGTTTCAAACATTTTAATATATTTTTGAAGATTACTTTCAAACATTTCAATTTATACTTTTAAAACATTTCAAACATTACACCTTAAGATCACTAGCTTTATATATGGACATAATCATATATATTAACTTTATATTAACTAGTTACCGTTTATTTTTTATCATTCTTACCATAACCTCCAATTTTTACTTTTTTTTATTGTTTTAAACATAACATTCTTACGTTCTATTTACTTCTAATTTTAAATTATTGATAAATATCATTATACATAAAATTAATAACTTTCTTCACTTATAAATGTTATTTTTTATTAAATTAAATATATTTTTAATTTTTAAATTATTTGTTAAAATTATATTTTATTTATAAAATAAATTTTAAATTTATTTTATTCTTGTATTTAAAAAGTGTAATAATTTTCGATAAAAAATAAAAATATTTATAATTGAAAAAAGTAAAAGAAAATAAAAAATAAAAAAATTAATATATTATTAAAAATCGTATATATATATATATATTTATAAAATTTAAAAATAAAATAAGTTTAAAATTTCTTAAAAATAAAACATAATTTTTTAGATTAAAAATATATTTAATTATTTTTTATTTTATTATTTATAATTTTTTTATATATTTATAAATGTTATTTTCAAATATTTTATTTTATTACTAAATATATTTATATTTTCAATAAAAATTACTTCGATTTTTTTTTAAACTTTACAATATTAGTTTTCCCCTTCTCCATGTTTTTAATATTTTAGCCATCTCTCAACTCTTAGATTTCTTTTCAAACTTTAGTTTTACATATTTAAGCGTTTTTTTGTTAATTAATTCATTATTTACATTTTATTATTATCATTCTTTTAATTTTTTTGAAAACTTTATTTTTCTGTTCTTTTATATTTTTCACTCTTTTATCGTTAAAACAATTATCATTGTTTTAAGCATTAGATTCTCATATTCTATTTTATTACCAATGTTTTTTTAATTTTATCCATTTCTACTTTTTTATATATTTATAAAAAAATATCTTAAAATATTTCAATTTATTAATAAATAACACACATATATATATATAATTAATTAATTAATTACTTTCTCGCATTATATTTATTTGTATAAATTCTTTTATTTGGCTTTTTTTTCACATTTTTCATATATTTATAAAAATCACTTCTAAACATTTTAATTTATTAATAAATGTCATCGTTTTTTGAAATTTATTTCTCAATATTTGATAACATGTTTACGGAGTTACTTTTTAACTTTTCCATATTTCTTATATTTTAACTTTCCAACTATTAGATTTTTATTCAAACAATAGTTTTATATATATTTCAACAAATTTATATTAATATATTTACAAAATAGCCAAATTCTTATCGTGTGTCATATTAATTATAATCCTTTAAGGGTTGATCTACTTGATAAATATCATATTTATATTTTATATGATAATCGGCATGTTGAAATCTGAGACTAAATGAAAATTTCATGCAACACAAAAGGAATTTACGATCCACTACGTAGCAGCAGAAGAACTAATCATGGTATCATTTGAATCAAAGATAAACTGTGATGTATGCAATAAGAAAATGCAGTTTTATGAGAAATGTTGTTAAGATAGAACTGCATGACAGCAAAAATAAAGTCTTGCTTATTTTCTATGCATATGTTTTGGTGACATGCTTGTTAGAGGTAAATTTTGCATTTCATTTGAAGATGTAAAACAAGGTAAGATTGTTGAAAGCAACAGGTGCATGGTTTATCTGGCATTTTGAAAAGCACAAGGAATTGACCAATCTACAAGCTGAACGAACTTCTGGCTTTCTTTTCCATGGTCTTATCTCTTGTGCAAACTTTGTGTTTGATTTATGAACTTTGGAAATAAACCCATTTATGACATTGATTGAATGTTGTTACAGATATTCTGCATGCACTGAGATATGATGTAAGGATTTGTTGGGGGGTGTGAGAGGAGGAAGTTTTAATAGGGAAGGGAATCAGTGATGATGCACATTATATAGATAAGTGGGGTTCAAGTCATGACATTGTTTAGGGGTGGTTGGATGGACCACAACTTCAGCTGGGTTAGGTTGGTGGGATTCACATTCACATTCACATTTTTTCATCATTTTATCAGTTTCTCCTCTTGCTACTTCAACTTTTTTCTTTTTTCTATCTGTATGTGAACTGTTCATACTTCCTACTATTTTGTGTGTGTGTGTTCAAATGAGTGAGGAATTTCGGCTTCTTTAATCAGAATTCTAGGATAGAGATTGATATTGTATTTGGAAATGGCATTTTAAAAGTGAGTTTAGAATAATAAATCATTTAGAGAAAATCACTTTTGAAGTGTGTATATATATATATTATTGACTTTTATACTTGCTTGACATCAATAAACTCCTTTTTAAGTGGAAAATGTTAAAAGAAATATTGCTCTCAAAATTAATTATAGTCACTGCAAAATTATCAAAATAAATTTTATCCAAATAATTTTATGGTAGCAAAACTAGAACACCTTTGCGACATTTGTGCGTGAAAGTTGGACTTTTTTGACAAAACAAAACTTGCCTTAGAAAAAGTTGTCAGTGGCAACCTAAGAAAACGTTATTGGCTCTCGTGATTTGTAATTGAATTTTGAGTAAAAACAATACAAACTAATTATTATACTCAAATATTTAACACCAAAATATTCAACAACACTGTGAATCTCAACTACGTTTTTTTCCATTTTCAGGTCAAACTATTCTACATTAACAGAATCCATAATGTGGACCTTTTTCCTAATGAATGATCTCAGTCAAGCAAATATTGCTATAATTTGTCAAAGATATTGCAAAACATAATCAAATTATTCTATAAAGTGTCTTGGTCAATGTTGAATCTAATGAATATAGTTTCTATCAAGAATAATACTCAAATTAAACACAATCTATCAGTATCATAGCCACTGTTTCTTAAATTGACCTGGATTTGTTGAATGCAATAAATCAGCAAAATAAACTACATATATCTTTGACATGTGATGAAGAATGTCAAACATTACAATGACAGTCTAATAATGAAAAAGTTCACCTATGTATGCCAGAGCATTACACATGTATATATTATATATATGTATGTTATAAGATGTAAACATTAGTGTTTTCTTTGAAGAAAGAATCAGGGAATGAAATTTTACATATGAGGTCCAAGGGGCATGCGACTCATGATTTCTTGGTACACTGATGAACCATTTGGCAGGTTAAGGCCACCACCACGTTCAGGAATAGCCTCCACATTTGGTTCTCCCTTTGGCATCATGAAACCGAAATCATTTGAAGTGCGTTGTTGTTGTTGTTGTGCCAAGAATGGATGAACTGGCATGACAGGGAGCTTTGCTTGCATGTGACCTAACCCTGACATTGCCAGATTCGATAGCATGTGTTGGTTCATGCCAAAGGAGAAGCCATGGGAAGGTCCTAGCTGCTGCCTTCCGGGTAGGTTGAACGAACCGAGGGACGGCCTCTCGAGCCTTCCAACGCCATTGTGTACTTGAGATGGTTCAAGTCTGTGAACATGGGACTGAAGAACACCAGAAGCTTGGCCGGTGTTGGAGGCATTAGCGTTGACATGGCTGCTGGCACGAGCAGCAGGAACATCATGGTTGTGCTTTCCCTCATAGGTAGTAATCACGGACTTAAGGTCGTGTGATGCTCTCTCCACGTGTTTCCTTACTGTGCAGCCTGCATTCGTGCACTTGTAGTAACTCCTGCAGCAAAGCAGCTACATTCAGATTTGTACCATAAATGAAATGAAATATTGTTTGTATAACTTCTGTTGTGCATGCACAGATCAGATTAAGAGGAGAATGACAACCTTGGGTTGGGATTTCCTTTGACAACTTTCTGTCCATATTTCCTCCATCGATAACCATCATCGAGGATATCTACTTCACTTGTAGTCTGTACAACAACTCTAGGCTCACGAATGGCTCTAGTAGCTCCACTCAGGTCTGCATATGATTCCAGTTTCCTGAGAAAATAAATCATTGATTTCAATATGTATGACAAATGAATATAGTGCTGAAAAAATAAAAACTAATTGTATGCAAGTACCTTCTCTTGGACTCTGATTCATCTCCTTCCCCGTCATAACCTAATGACACACTACCATGAGTGCCTTGATCGTCTTCATCTTCTTCATTAGAAAAGGTAGACGAGGCATCAACTGCCTCTCCTGAATCAATTTGAGTACCATTTTGAGTCAGCAAATTGGTGGACTGGTTACAGTATTCAGGGCCAACAGATGCTGATGATGTTGTTTCAAGGTTTTCGTGCTTCCAGTTTCCAGCTATATTTCCCTTTTGTACATTACTCCAGCCCATGTCGCCATCACCACCATTGTGTGATTCAACATGTTCAGGGTTGTCCACTTGCATGTCAGTAGTATGAGGGTTAACTGAACCTATACCTGATCGGCGATTTGGAGGAGGTTTTGGATGGTTGTGCGTTCCCTTATAGATGATCTCAGTTATATGGCCCTCATGGGATCGTTCTACTTTCTTCTTAACCTGACAGTTTGGATGTGTGCACTTGTAGTAACTTCGAGGGTACTCGCTGCCTTTAACTTGCTTTTGGCCATATTTTCTCCAGTTATATCCGTCATCAGATGGTGCACCCCCAACACCACCAGTCATTGAATCTCCATTGCCTCTCTGATCTTCTTCATCTCCAGGCTCTTCAACTGGTGCAGAATGTTCAATGCCACCACCAACAGTATCAAAAGCCCTTTGATCGGCACAAAACATTTTAATATCTTTTTCAGGAGGTGATTCGACAAAGTCTGCCTGAAGATGAAGACCACTTTTGTTCTCAGTTTGAACTTTGACAGCATCAACACTTTGGGAATGAAAAGAATTTTCTGACTGAGCCGAAACCTCAATACCAGGACGAGATTGTTGATGAAGTGTAGTTGGATTTATCTGCAAACAGAGGACAGACTAAATGACCACAAAGGAGAAATAGATCTAAATATCATTGCCAAGAGATACTGTCAAGTGTCAACTCACTACATACAACCCCATAGTGTATCTAACTTGAATCTGAATATCAATAATTGCATAACAATGTGAGCTAATGACATGGGATGTAGACTGGAAAGTAAGTTGTAAAAAAAAAGTATCTAAATTTCGGTAGTAAAAAAATAATTACTAGAATGTGCGTACTTTTCTTCCAGCACCATGATAGAAAGAAGAGCCTGAGTCTGTTGCAGGCTTGAAAGCAAAGGATGATGTATAGATATCATCGAAGCCATTATCTTTACATTTTTCTGGAGCATCGGATGATAATTCTGAGTGCCGCATGTTGCTATTTGACATGAATAGAAACTTTCCAGTTGTTGGTGAAGGCTGTGCCTGAAATTAGATAGATTCATATCTCAATAGGAGGCAGAACAATGTCAACAGAACCAGGTATCAGTTTCCTACAACAGCAGATAAACTACTATTGGTGCCTCTGGCAGAAAGTAAAAGGAAAAGTGATAACTCAGGAATCTAAAAACTATATAAGAGCATAGAAAAAGTGCCTCATTGCACAGCATGCAGAGCAGTAAGAATCTAAACAATTTATACTTTCCAAGCTAGACAATGTGAGTAACACTACAAAATGAAAATCACATCGAATTATAAGCACAGTCACATACCATTACCCAGACAACAGGGTCCTACCTACCATTTTTTTCAAAGTTAAAAAGTACTAACATATATTTAGATATAATTATATACTCTATGTCTGAATGCACGACCTACTGTCACAAAAAGTATATTGAAAAAAGAAAAAGTCACAATGAGACATGATATTTTTTTAACCTGTTCTAGAGGATACTTCAAAATTATGATGTCAGAAAAGATTTACCATATTAACCAAACAGCATGCCGCTACTGAAATTTGAGGAGTTTAAGAAAAGACAGAAAAGAAACATAAGGAAGAAAATGAAAGCATGAAAATTCCAGAAGTGAAACAGAAAAGGTCATCATGGGAAAACTTGAGATCACGTAACAAAACCATCACACAACAAAATGAAGAAATGAACTAATATGAATCCTCAGATTGTTTCAAATTACAACATAAATATTACATAAAAGAATTAAATACACAGGCATGCATACTGTTGTCTATCCTACTAAACATACACATCATGAGCAATAACGGTGTGTGCTTTGCAGTGTAGTGTAGCGTAGTATACTAACAGACAAATCTAGGATTCATCCTATATCCCTCCCTTCCTTCCATTCTTTCCCCCATTTTCTTGGATTTGGAAGAATAAATAACGAATTGGATAAACAAGCCAAAGAGCAGAAATAAACCAGAGCTCACCAGTGAATTTGCAAGGAACACTGGAGAATCTAAAAGTGTAGTAGGACTGAGACCTGGCGGGATGGTCAAGTAAGGAGACTGAATGTCAGAATTGAGTGAAAGGTCAGTAGATCTAATGCTTTCAGTGTTCAACCTAGGAGCATTAAACCCAGCTCTAGCAGCCATTCTTTCCACAAGACCTCCACGGGAGTTCGACTTCAGCTCGGCCTGAAAACTCAGGTCGGTCAATTGGGCTCCAGAATCACCATCTTGTGCCCCATCCTTCATGTTTCCCTTCCCTGTCTCACTAGGCTCATGAGGTCCTGAAAAGAACTCCCCAGTTCTACCACTTCCAGAATGTTCTGAGATTGATCTTGTTACATTATCTTCCTCTAACATTCTAGAGAAAAATGTTCTTGGACTTGGGCTAGCAAGACCCCAATCGCCAGTAAGAGCAGCATTGTCATCAATCCCAGCCATTCAGACCTCACCCTAGGAACACCTAACCTGAAAACAGAATATTTTCTTTCTGAAAATAATGCAAAAACATAGAAACCCCACCTTCAGCTCCTGCAACACAAAATGACAACTACTCAAAAGAAAAAGCAAATGATTTTGTTCACAAACATATATGCAATGTGCTGAATTGGCTGACAAAATAAAAAGGCAACCCTGCCAACATGAATCATCAAGGACAATGCTTTCAACAATAAAAATTTCAAAAATCCATGCCCCCCCACTTTGCTCATTCACCATTTGACAAAGTCACAAAGTTATCAATTAAAAAAAGATCCTTTTTTTTCTTCTTCTATCCGCTCCCGGCAACAAGAAAATAATAAAAACCACAGATGGGACAAAAGGGAACCCAATCCGAACACAAAAACCACGACCCAATTCATCAAACGCAACGAACAACAACATTGTTTCATAATCGTTTAAATCACCAAACAGACGAGGTAAAAAACACAAAAAAAATAGAGAAAATAAAAAACAAAAGCAGAGGAAGAGAGAGAGAGAGAGAAAGAGACAAAAGAGAAAGAATGATGAATGAGTTTACCTAGAAAACGATGAATTATTGAGATTCCTGAGAGAGAATAACCACGACGACTATAATCACCTCAACAACAACAACGGTTGGAACCAGAGAAACGGATCCAGAAAAACCCGAACCCGACCCAACCAGTTATCTGGGTTTTGTTGGTTCTGTTTTATTTTTCTTGGTTAATGGAATTTGATCCAACTTTGTTTTCTTACCATGCTGATGTTGTTGTTCCTGTCAGTTGTTTGTTGTGTCTTTGTGTTGTGCTTTGTTGTGTGTTTAGAAATAATTGTCCCAAAATATAGAAAATGAAATGAAATGAAATTAAATGATTGTGCTGTTGAAGGAGGAAAAGAAGGAGGAAGAGGAAGGAGAATAGTTACAAAAAGAGAACATTTTTATTATTAAACAAATAAAAAAATAAATAATTTTGAAAAGGTTAAATTAATGATGGCATTGTTGTTGATTTGGAAAATGAAAAATGATTAGCACTGTTGTTAAAGCAAAAGGGTAGAAGGGGTTTGTGGGGAAGGTGGAAGAGAAAAAAAGAGGTGGTGGACCTCAAAAATCAAAGGAATCTTTGACACACAAACATATCCTATCTTTAATTCTCTTTTCAGACACTTATTCATTCCCTTTCAATTCTTTCTTTTTCAATTCTAATTTTAATCAACAATAATAATAACAACAACACAACCAAATTCTTGTTTTTGTTTATGTTGCAATGATGCAGGATGTCAACAAATTTTTTAATATATTCTCTGTCATAAATTAAAATTTATTAATTATAAATCACCACATCTCATTAGTTTCATGGTTATTTAATGTTTTTCTTTCATGATTTTAATAAAGTTTGATCAATTATTAAACAAATATCTTAAATATATAAATATATATATATATATATATAATATTCAAAAGTTTGTTATTGTCTCTCTAAAATAATTCAACATGTCTTTTTAACCGTTTTTTATTATAAATAATAATGTATGATGAATTTATTAAATTTTTATGACAATTATCTTCTTGTATATTATTTTATTTATTCACAATTTGTAAATAATTTACATTATCATTTAATTATGGTTGAATGGCAAACAGAACAAAATAAGTTAAAATTTGTGTTTATTTCTATTTTCGATACTCATATGTATAAAAATATATCGGTACCCGTATTCAAACATTTATTAAATATTTAAGAAAAATTAAAAGAAAACAAAATATGTTATTATTATTATTAAAAACTTAACATTAAAAAAAATTTGCATTTTTTTCTTTTCAAAATTAAATGATAGTAAAAATATTACAATTATATAATTTTAAAATATAGTAATAAATAAATGACAAGTGTTTTAATAAATTAATATATATATATATATAATAAAAGGAGAAAGTAGATGTTTTACATGGGAGAAAGCAAATATTTATACATTCTTTTTTATTGTCGTACCAAATTTTAAAAAATTAACTATTATAAAATTTATAGTTGTATTCTATTAATGTGGGTATTTTTATTTATTTTTAAAATAAACATTTAATAAAAATCATCTTTAAAGTAATTTTTGTAAAGAAGGTGAAAAATAAATTAAAAAAATTGCACCAAAAACGGATCCTATTAAATTCTAAATCTAAAATGGTGCTTATGGATAGTGTTTGTTTGCACTCCAATTTTAGGGATTGGGTTGGTAGAACCTTTTTTGTCACTTTCACTGCAAAAAATAACAGCTGGCTTTGTAGTCATTAGTTTCGGATACGAGAAACAGTGTTGTTGGATAGAAGATCTTTGTTCATGTTTACTAATAAATTTTATTTTGAAATCTAATTATTTTGTTTAGAATAAAGGATCTATCAAGATTCCATTCCCTTGTTGTTATAATGGTAGATTTTGCACTGTGGTCTTAAATAATATTTTTTAATTTCATCAAATATTTTACAAATTATTTTTTCATTTAAATTATTTGATTTCTCTTTATGTTTTGATATATATATTCTAAGAGTTTGAGATTTTAGAAATGAATTTTTGAGTCCAAGATCTCCACCAAAGATATAAAGGAGTTAATTAACACTAATTTTTCATTATTAATTTTATTAATTATAATTACCCTTTTATTAGTGTTGCTTAATTTTATATTACAAAGCTTTTTTTCCCTGTAACTCAAAGTTAAAATAGGGTGAAATGTCATTTGTTTTCCAATGATTTTGCTTAGTAAGTGTGACATAATGTGCTACCATATTAACATTTTTATTGTTCAAGCCATATTAGGATTTTCATTATTTTCACTATTTTCATTAGTGTTTTTTTACTCAAAGAATATACTATTTGTAATGATTTATGTGATAATGAAATTTTTTATCTTTATTATTAAGAAAATTTATCAATCTAACAACCATTATCGTAAATTATATTAGTCTTTAATTTGGTAAATTTTGAAAAGACATATATAAATAAAAGAATAATAGAATCTTCTCAATAAAATTCGTGAAGATTCATTACCTAACTCGTAAGAATTTAAGGTAAAATTTAAAGTTGATAATATGTTAAAAAAAGCTTTTTCTCATCAAATTCAAATATGTTTTCTAAAACACATAAACATATGTCGAAATTTTAAAAAGAAAGGAAGAAAAATGTATACGATTAAGAAATTATATTAAAATGTTATGTTAAGGACAAAATTAAAAGTATAATTTATATTCGTAAATTTCAAAATCTTTATACGATTAACAACTTGAATTCAAGAAAAATATTGTATGAATAAATATATAACAAATGATATTACTAAAAAATATGTTACAGACAAAATTAAAATTACGATTTATATTTTAAAATTTTAAAAATTCTATACGACTAAGAACTTGGATTCAAGAAGAATGTTATATTGGAGCCTTATATTTTTAACCGATAAATGATGGATATTTCTTTTCAGTTAATTATAGGGAAATATTTTATTAAAGTTAAATTTAAATAATTAATTAAAATTTAAGCATATATGCATATAAAATAATTAATTACACTAATGAAAAACATCGATAAAAACAAGAATTATTTCTTTATAATTTTTTTTGAAAAATTAACTTTTCGATAAGTTAAAATTAATTTATACACAAAATTTTAAAAGATAAACAAATTATATAAAAGAATTTCTACAAATTAATTTACCCATAAATTAATATAATGTATAAAAAAAATCATTTTTAATCTTATTTTTCTTTCATAATACCTAAATGTTGCAATAATGAAGAAGATAGATGTGCTTATAAGTTAACTATAGTATTTATTAGTGCAATTATTTTGGAATTTTATGTAAAAACATGGTGAGTTTGTGAATAAAGACAAATTAACACAGCTAAATTTCAGAACTTCTCAAGACTAAACAAAATAATAAATTGCAAACCATAAAAGGTTATGTTTTCATTATATAGACATAAATAAAATAATTATTTATAAACTAAAATTAATTTATAGACAGATTAAAAGTCATCTTTTAAGAAAATGATATAAAATGGTTTCTGACAATTTTTCTATTTTCTTTCATTGAAGTAATTTTGTGAAAGTTTAAATTTAATGGTATATTTTATCATTTAAATATCATTATTTTCTTCGTCTTATTATGTAATATTTTGTTCTTGTATTTTACATCAACTTTTTAAATTTCATGCATTTATTAATTAATTAAGTTTCTAACCGAATAATAATATGCCATAAAAGTTAAAAGTAAAACAAAGTACAAAACAATCTCATTTTAAAAAATATAACAAATCATATTGTTTATTCAACTTTTGTTTATGATTCATTCTCATTTCATTGGTAGTTTTACACGTGTAAAAGTTAAAACTTAGACAATAAATGTATAACAAAACTTAAATAATAATATTTATGTTGTAAAACGTTTATTAAACAAAAAGATTGTATATAGGACAAGAAGGAGCATGTATAATTAACATATATATATATATATATATATGAATGGAGGAGTGTCATTAATATATAATAAGGTCCACAAAACTATAAATAAAAAATGACAAATAGATGCATCTTTTTGGAACAAACAAATCTATAAGAGAAAAAAGAGCTAGTTTATTTTTTTTTTCTTATTCATTAGTAAAGCTTTAATTCAGTTGCATGTCTTTAACTAATTATTGATACACAATAAAAATTTTATTAAATATAAATTAATTTAAAAATAAAAAATAATTAATTAAAATTATTTTATAAATAAAAATTATTAATATTTAAAATAGTTTATTATTAATAAAATAAATATAAAACTATATTTTTGTGACCATTTAATCTTAAAAATATAAATTAATTTTTATATAATAGTAATTAAATTAATTTTTAGATTAAAATTAAAATTAGTTTTTAATAATTTAATTATTTACTAAATTAAATTTTAATTAAATTAATTACTAATTTTATTATTTTAAAATTTAATTATATAATTTTTAAAGTTATTTTTTATAATGATTAATTTTTCTTTTACAATCATGATGTGGATTTGATAAGAATATTTACCAACTTTGTCTATTAATTTTTATTGGAAAATTTATGGACACCTTTAGTTAGGTATGAGTATAGATTTTCAATAAGTATAGAGAATTTAAAATGGATGAAAAAGAAATATTGTAAAACTTATATTAAGAAGTTATATATATATATTAATTTATTTAAAATTTTTAATTCTTTAATTTCACTTTAAGTTCTAAGATGATTGTTTGTTATTTTTAATTTCAGAAAAAGGCAAGACAATGGAAAAAGTATACCAAATTCAAATTTTGAATTATTTATTTTCTCTCTTTTTTAAAATATGATCGAGAAATATAAATTTTCATTAATATAAAACTATAGAGATATATTTAGTTTCTAAATCATATTTTATTGGAATATGTTATAGCTTCTCTACCTCTTCTCTATTTTTAGAATGATTATAACTGCATATATATATATATATATATATATTTATCTTAGTTCAAATTAACTTAACTTTTATTTTTATCCATATGAAAAGTGATATGATCTATTATGATACAAGATTAAGTGCTGGTACAATATCAGAGAAAATTCAACACAAACATTTTAAGAGAGATTTTAAAGACTTATAATATGTTCTATATTTGTTTTGTATAACCTTATGTCTTATGTTGAGTAAACTAGATATTTATTTTGATATTAAGTTCTTAAAATTTATGTACATATAATATAAGACTTTTATGATATGTGTTTATATTATATATATATATAGAGAGAGAGAGAGAGAGAGGAAGGTTCTTTTTATTTATATTTTTTTCATCTATAATATACCTTTTAATAATAGAAAAAAGAAATAGAAAAGGATAAATAAGTGAAAAATAAAATAAATTGAAAGATAAAATAAACATTGTATATATATAAAAAAATGTAACAATATTATTATTATTTTTATGATAAAGAGGTACACTCCCTGATTCAATGGGTTGATTAATTTTGAAGATAAAGTAGGAGTTGAAGTTGAGACTCTATGATTAAGTTGATTATTGAACCCTAAATATTAATTAAGGAATTAAAAATATAATCTTATTTATTGGAAATAATAAGTTGCTATGAGTGTTAAGGTTTGAGTGAAGAAGCAAGAGAGGTGGGTGATAGAGAAAGGTTTACTGAAAAGGAGAAGATAAAGAAAAAGTGGATGGAGATGGAAGATGGAAGATGGAAGATGAAAGATGAAAAGGGCATTAAAGGTCCCAATGTTTATTGTCTTATGGATCTCTCTCTATAATAGGGGAATAGTGCCCAATAAGATAGGGCCTATTGACCCTAAAGAAACAAAATATTTATTTTATTTCAATTACTTTTTTTTTTAAAAATCACCTTTTTTAGATGAAAACAAAAGTAAAAGGGATGAAGTAAAAAATAACTTACTTTGCAAAAAAAGAAAGGAAATTAATGATGCAAAAAGTAATGTGCCTTAGGTTTTTAAATTAAGAAAAGAGTAGTTGTGAATCGATTGTTTTATAATTATTTTGCCAATTCTTTAATTCCTGCAAATATTTTTCTGTAATTTTTACTTGGGAAATTTCAAGTTGTCTGCAGAAGTTCCTATCAACTTTTTTCGTAGAAAAACCCTTAACAGTTTCAATTTTCCTTTAAATTACGTTATGAGTTTTACTTGTAATTCTTTTTAAACTACACAACACATCTAAATTTAATTAACTTTAAATTAGAATATTTTAAGAAAAATATCACTAAATAAAGTAAAAGTAGTTAGAATTTGTTTATATTTTTGAAATATGATTGTTTCCTTATAAATGAAAATGAAGGTTAAACAGTTAAACAAACTGCTCTCATGTTTTACAGTAATTTGAAAAATAAAGCAGAAACTGAAAAGCTCTGAAGGACAAAACAAAAAACTTAAATACGATATAATAATGTGTTGTTGTCATTATTTTTTTATTCAAATTTAAAGTTTTATCTTTACAGAAAATAATGATGTTTAATAGAATTTTTATTAATCGAAACCAAATACAATTCTAATTATGATTTGACATCAATATTAACAACGCTTATAAACTTTTATCTAAGATTAATTGGACAGAAGATTCGGTAGATAATTGGTTTTTTTGAACTATAATTATAAATATATTAGGTTTGCTTTTAGTTACAACCAGGTATAAGGTGTGAAAAAAAATGAAAATTCAGTATATATATATAAATTGTTGACAAATATTATTTACATCTTATATTTAGAATAACTTTTCATTGATTGATAATATAAAAATTTGACAGAATATAAAATTAAACTCCAGAAGTATCTAATTTATTCAATTTATATAAATCTTATTTCAATTCGTTTTTACTTAAAATTCAATTTTGCATAACCCTTTGAGATGCATCAGATCACCATTTAAATCTTTTGAACTATTGTATAAGGCAGCAGTGTCTGATTTGAACCAGAATTGATTAATTCATCATTATGATTGCAAAATAAGGTAACACTGGGTCAGGAGAACAATTTCTGCAATAATTAGTGCAAATTAAAATCATTACAGTTGACCTACTAATGAGAGTCTGAATTATGAAATCATAAGTTTCAATGTCAGTGTAACTTTCCGTAAAAAATTATTATTAATATTATTATAGTGAATTATCTTTCGTTTAAATGGTTAGATTACACCTATAGACATATCAGAAGTAAGTTTCTTTTTCAAGTGAAATCAACCCAAACTACATTAATACAGAGTTTGGTGTAATTATAAGGAGATGCTTTGTTGGTGTATAATCTGTTAGTGTTCTTTGAACATTAAGACTTATCTTGTTTCTGATAAAAGTTTTAGAATTCAGTTCACCTAAATTTTTCACTAAAATAAAGGTCATACGAACTATAATATTCTGTGGTGAAGGATGTCTATAAATAAACTCAATCCCAGCAACAGTATCTGGTTAAGTCAAGATACATAATGCTAGAGCAAAATAGAGTCATCAGAAGGAGAGCTAGAATAGATTCTTCTACTGCAATATGTATGATGATGCTCTTTTTTAAAGTCCAAAATATACCAGTCAAAACTACATGATTCGCAATTTCGTCCTTAGATTTCAAAAGGAATAACTGTGTAAGATGGTTCTATGTCTTCTCAATGTATGCCAATTAGTCCTCCCAAATGACAGCTAATCAATTTGACAAAAGTGCCACATACCATTCACGGACAAAATTCTGACCAAACACGTTACTTTATGTGGGAAAGTCGATCAAACTTAGGACAACTGTTAGCCATGCATGATGAACATATTATCTTACATACGTTAGGAACTTTGAGTACCATCTTGCTTGTTTTAAAAGTTTTAACAGACTAAATTGCATATTTTTGTCAAGTTAAAAGTTTCAACAGACTATTTGGCATTTTCCTTCTCTTGAACTTTGAGCATCGCAAGCAGCTAACTATAAATTGAATTTCAGAAAGATTCTCTACAACATTGGTGCTCTCCAAAATTGTGAAAGTTACAACACTTCTTACTTGGACAAGATAATATTTCTCTCTAATCATATTTAAGTTATAATGATTTTTACTGATAACAATTTTGGTTTCGATTACTAAAAATTAAACTTAAATTCTGGTTAGAAAACAACAAAAAATTTTTTTTTAGAAAATTCACCTAAATCTTGTAGGAATAGGGATTTATTAAAGTTTCAAACTCACTCATATTTCACTGTAGTGTAAAGACAGGTTGCCAAACTTGAATATTTAAAGCATTATTATTATGAAGTTTACTGCATGTGCTTTGCGTAATGGCAATGGGTTAAGAGAATGACATAGTCTAAATACAAGTTCAATAAGCAAGGTACCAAACCCAGGGTCCACAAAGGGAATAAAATCAGTTCATGACTTCATGGTGTTTGGAAATATCAGTGAAGTGCAATTTATAACAAGTCATTAGACATTCATGGTATGCTAGGATAATTGGAAGCATCAGAGTTAGGGCAAAAACGCATTACTATTAAATATAAAGGTACAAGTGTAAGGAAGAAGAAAACATAGCTGCATGCTAGGTTAGTGCAACAACCTACTGAGCTCAGAGATCTAACATGTACAACCTCCATGTGGTTTTTATGCACTTCAATATTCTAAAATGCGACAAAAATGAAATGATAAATAACAGTACCACTGAATGCTGGTAGCTTCTCCATTCAAGTAATCGCTATAGCACCTGCACTGACATTCCCATAGCTTTCTCTCATCATATGAGCAATAGTTGGGCAAGAGCTTCGATTTTGCCCCAAAACCTTCCCCCACCAGCTACGGGAGAGTGCAGTTCAAAGCTTGGGGGTATCTGTGTAGACATTAACACTGTTAACCTTCCACTAGTGAATGATATTTAACCTCCAGCATCATTAAAATGTTAATATATGAAACCTTCCTCCTTATCCAATGAATTTATCAAATATGCATTGTTATAAAAAGCTTATAAGGTTTCTATTTAAAATTTGAGTAGTTGATAAGAAACCTATACAAAATGTGTCTGTTGATTGGAATTCAAACTTAATCACTCTTTTATCTTACAGAACATTGACCATTTGGTGTTAATCCGGATCATATGCAGTTATAGTTCCATACAACAAGTGAGGAAAAACATGCCCAAATAACCAGTAAACCCATAGCAGATTTCATTTATATTTACAACAAATTCTAGATTTCTACAAACAATAAAAATTGCCAGTTGCAATATGAACCAAAACACAAAATGAGCAAAACTGTGGTAATATCTGAACCCAAAGGAAATGGCAAACAAAATACTGACCGTCAGAAACAGTGGGGTTGATGATGGGGTGACAGAAGTTCATAGAAAAAAATGTATATATCTACCAATTTCAAGTGACTGAACACTATATCAGCACAAAAGTAACATACAAAACTCTGTCTATAACCTCAAGTCTCATCCTCCCATGATTGCCTTCGATCTCTTGGTGTCATTATGTGTCTTATATACAGAAATAAAAAAGGTGCAAGAACCCTTCCTCCAATTTTAGATAGGATCGATAAGTGTCACCAGAATTGTCAACTTTGTCCAGCAACGCTCCAAATGTTGAGAACCTTTCTATTTCCTTCTCCGCTGTCAAAAGGGCCTTGAGTCCTAGAGTAAAGATCCTATTTTCATGCTTCATCAATGACATTGTCTCTCAGAGAGAAGCTATCAAGCATATCATTATCTGTGTCAACCTGAAGCTCTTTGAACATGGCCATCACTTGTATCATGGTCGGCCGCCGGTATGGTCTCTCATCTAGACATTCAAAGGCAATTCTCAAATATTGAAATAATTCACTTTCACTAGATGTTTGCACAATTAAATCAGGATCAAGTATTTCATTAATTCTTTTCTCTTTATAAAGCTTCTTAGACCAACCAACAAGATTGTTGTCATCACCAAACTCAGAAGAGTCGATTGGTCTTCTCCCCGATAGAAGCTCAAGCAGTATGACACCGTAGCTATAGACATCCCCTTTAGCTGTACATCGAAAACTCTGGTAGTACTCAGGGGGTACATAACCCGGTGTTCCGGCAAGTGTGCTGACAGTGAGATGAGTATCAAGGGCATTAACCAATCTTGCCATGCCAAAATCAGAAACCCTAGCCTCGAAATTTTCATCAAGAAGAATGTTGCTGGACTTCATGTCCCTGTGTATAATGTGAGGAATGCAACTATGATGAAGAAATGCAAGACCTCTTGCTGACCCTATGGCAATCTTCTTTCTTGCACCCCAATCAAGATTTGAACCTCCTCCTTTTGCCCTTTCATGTAGAACAGCCTCAAGACTTCCCCATTTCATGAACTCATACACAAGAAGCCTCTCCTCCCCAACTTTACAGTAACCCAGCAGTTGAACCAGGTTCCTATGCTTAATCTTCCCAATAGTTTCCATCTCAGCCATGAACTCCCTATCTCCCTGACCCGTCACATGAATGAGCTTCTTTATGGCAACAACACAGCCATCTTTCAGCTTAGCCTTGTACACTTCACCAAATCCCCCAGAACCGATCAAACTCTCAGCACTGAAACCATTAGTAGCCTCAAGAAGATGCGCAAACGTCAGCTTCCGCAGAGGCTTCTCGAAGGTGGCAACATTGATGCTCAGAGGTTCAGGAAAGCTGGAAAGCTTCCAACTACTGCTCCCCGAAGTCGGAAGACTCTCTATATACTTTTCTCTAATGTCCTCCTTCCTCTGCGCCTTCCTCACCCTGTACAAAGCCAACACAAGCCCAAGCGCAAACAGGAGGAAGCAAAGCAAACCAATGATAACCCCAGCTGCTACAGGCTGCTTCTTCTTCCAACCCCCAACACCCACTGAGCGATTCTTCGAAGCACCACAGGCCCGCAGAGGCAGGCCACAAAGGCCAGAGTTGTTCTCGTATCTAGAAGCTGGAAAAGTAGTCAACTGGCCTCCAGAAGGAATGGAGCCGGTGAGATTATTATTAGAGACGTCAAGGTCACTGAGAAAAGAAAGGCTCTCCAATGAACCAGGGATGGATCCATTAAGGCTATTATGAGACAGATCAAGCACCCCAATTGCTTTCAAACCACCAAAACTATCTGGAATGTTCCCACTCAACTTATTGTGCCCCAAATTCAACACCTGCAGATAGCCCATGCCACCCAAATTCCCAGGAATAGTCCCAGACAACAAGTTGTAGGAAAGGTCAAGGTAGATCATGCTCCCATTGGAAGCAAAAGTATACACGGTCCAACCGGAGTAAATCCGAGTCAACGGGCATGAATGCACCATGGGAAAACCTTCAAGCCTCTCTGTTCTGATATCCTCAAACTCAACCAACCCACCAGCACCCCTGCAACTAGTCCCACCCTCGTTCCTCACAAACGCAAACTGCTTCCCCGAAACCCTGCCCGGGATAACCAGCCCCGCTTGATCAGCAAGCTCAAACGGGATGTTCCCAGTTAGGTTATTGCTATTCAAATCTAACCATATCAACCTCCTACACTCGCCCATCTCCGGTGGAATCCTCCCACTCAGCGAGTTGTTCCCCAGCTGGAGAATTGCCAATGCATTCAAATTCCCAATCCCAGAAGGTATCGCCCCGGTTAAGCGATTGCTCGCCAGCGACACCCATATCATGTTGGTGCAATTAGCAATTGACTTCGGAATGGACCCAGAAATGAAGTTATTGTTGAGAATCAGAGTCTCCAAGTTCCCTCCTTCAACACAAATTCCTTCTGGGATTTCCCCACTGAGATTATTCGCCCACATAATCAAATCAGAGAGGTTGGGCAAAGCCCAAACCTCCCACGGAATCGAACCGTTCAAGCTGTTGAAGCTGAAATCGATGGTTCTCAAATTCTTACAATCACCCAGCTGTGACGGTACCGCACCGGAAAGGTAATTTCCAGCCAGGATCAACTTCTCCAACTCGGAAGGGCAAAACGACGACGGAACACTGCCGTTAAACCGGTTCGAGCTCAAGTTAAGCACCCGAAGCCGTTTCAGGTTAACAAGCGACGACGGAACCGTTCCCGTTACGTTATTAAACGCCGCGTTTAGATACTCGAGACTCAGAAGCTTGCTAACCACGGAATCCAGGAAGTTCCCGGAGAGATAGTTCCTCGCGAGGTTCAAACTACGCAGAGAAGAACAGTTCACGAAACTCAAAGGCAACGCACCAGAAAGCATGTTGTCGGAGAGATCAAGTTCCACGAGACTTTCGCAGAGGCTTCCGAGCTCGCTCGGAATCTCGCCGGAGAATTTGTTGCGCTCGAGAAACAAAGACTTCAAGCTCCTCAAACTCCGAAGAATCGCCCCCGGAATCTCGGCTTCCAACTCATTGCGAGAAAGATCCAGAACCTCGAGCCTGTTGCAGGCGCTCAACCCGCGCGGAAACTCGTCTCCAGAGAGTGCATTGCGCGAGAAGCTCAGCCGCGTGAGGCTCCCGCACGAGACGAAATCCAGCCGCGAGAAGTTGTTGAAGGAGAAATCGAGAACCTGAACGGCGTCATTCACGAGCTGAGGCGGCACCGTCCCGGAGAGAAGGTTGTAAGAGAGGTCCAAGGTGGAGAGGTTCGCGCCCCGCGAAACGAGCGACTCGCTGAGTTGACCCGCGAGTCTATTATCGGAGAAGTTCAGAAAAACGAGAGCAGAGTTGGCGAGCACGGAGACGAGAAGGCTCACGTCGGAGACGAGGTTTCTGGACAGGTCGAGCTGGGCCAGGGAAAGCCCAGGCCCAGGGCCGAGCCCGTCGGTGATGAGATTATTTGAGAGGTTTAAGTATGTGAGGCGGTTACACGGAGTTAGGTTTGCGAAAGGAAACTTGCCGGAGAAGTTGTTGAAAGAGAGGTCGAGTGTCTGAAGCGTGCAAAACGGCGAAACGGTGAAGTTGAAAGCGGAGAAGGAGTTGCCACGTAGGAGGAGGGTGTGGAGCGAGGGGAGTGATGTGAGGGTGGGGAGGTGGAGGTTGCCGGAGAGAGAGGCGCCGCTGAGGTCGATGGCGGTGACGCGGCGGGGCTCGGCAGAGCAGGTGACGCCGCGCCACGCGCACGGGGACGGCGCGTGGGGTAGCCAGTCGGAGAGGAAGGCGCGGGGGTCGGAGGAAACGTATAACTGCTTGAAGCGCGTCAAGAGAAGCGCATCGGAGGTTGGCGCTGTTGCTGTCTCTGCTTCGGCTTCTGGCGTTGTTACTGTAACTAATAAAGCAATCAGAAGAAGGGAGCTGACTACTATTGGTGGTTCTTCTCTTGGTGACCACGACATGTTCCTCGTGAGGTATGGTTTCGCTCTTTTCATTTGGCCTTTTTAGGGGTTTTTCACTCTCGCTTCATGGAAAATTAATGATTAGTTTCAGCTTTTGCGTTTGCGATTGCGTTTGCGTTTGCGCATATGCTTATGCTCCCTTCTCATTCATCAATATTTCCAAACCCAACCAAATAACTGTGCCTCCGTGCGTGCGTGTGACAGTGAGTCCAAATCCAAAACTGCAAGGAATTTCTTTATCTTCTTTTTGTCTTTTCTTTCACCATTTTTATTTTGTTTTCGCGCATTATTTATGAACAAATATACAGAAATTCATACTAAAATTGAAGAGATAGCACGAAAGATTAAAAAAACTTGGTTTAATCTTGTTTTCTTTGGTGTCCCGAATTTCAGAGTTGTGTGGCTGTACGCGTACCTACCCGAGCTAATAGGTTTGATTTTGGGTGGGTTTTTCAACGTTTTCTTAAGGGGAAAAAAAGAAAGAAAGAAAGGAGTTGCTAGGGAAGCTGAAATTACGTGGGGAGAGGAATCGTGGCGGGGTGTTATTGTTTTTAAATTATAAATATATTATTATATGATAAGTATATATAAAAATATATTATTGTTGGCCATTCTTTTTTTAAAAAGTGGTCCAAATTACTTTCCCGTTTCAAAGACGTAATTATCACCCCAAACTTTGGGTTTTGAAAATGTGGAAACGGGGAACCCGGTGTCAAGATTAGAGGAAAGGGACACCACAATTTCAATAACCTTATGCTAGCTGCTACTGCTGCTACTACTACTACCCTAGTTCCTCTGTGTAATAACAAATTACAAAAGTGAAAAACTCTCTATCTTCGATCTCTACAATACAACCAATTGTTGGAAGCATGTGTAGTGGTAATCATCTACCATTTGTACAAAAGTATAGATAGATGGAAAAGAAATGATCATTAAGGACACACATTAATCGTGTGTGTTGGGGGGAGCTTGCAATGATTCCCCTACAAAAGTAGTTGAAATGGTCATTTATTATTTGTTTATGCATCCGTGTGGAGGGAGGACGCAGCACACACCACGTATGCTACAGATGAAAGTACAAGAAAAAGAAATAAATACAACCACCTTGCTTATATGCAGAAGGGGGATTCTGGAAAATACCTTTTGGAATTTGAATTTGACAGACACTGGCTGCTGCAGCAGGTACGATGTTCAGGGCGTGTCTAGTAGTAGTACTGTGCTAAATAAAAACAATTGCTAGATTTGTGGGGATGTTTCAGCTTTCAAGCAAGACAAATATACAAAACAGTTCACCATCATGTGCACCAACCACCCATGGTGGGGTAAGGTAAGATAGACACTGGAATGAATATGAAGGTGAACTTCAGTTCAGAATAAGCTCATTTTTTGTTGAAGAAATTATGGGATTCATATATTTTCTTAGGTGATGGATTTTAAATATCACAGTGTTAAAACAAAAGTTAGTTTAAAATGAGGTGTAGTTTGAGAAACTGGGTTTTAAATTATAGATTTGAAGGTTTAATTTAGTATGAAATTAAATCTTAAAAAGTTGATTTGCATGAAAAAAGGAGAAGGATAAAGCAGAAGGGTGAAGAAGGAGAAAAAGAAAAGGGTAAAAGAGAAGGAGAGAGGACAGGTTACGGAGAATAAGGGGAAGTGGTGCCCCCACTTCTGAAGATTTTCTTACTTTAATTGCTCATCTACCAAGGTTCAGTCAAACTTTGGATTTGGATTTGGATTTATCTACCACCACATCTCACACCTATCTCCTCTTAATCATTATTTAATTTCTATAACAATTAACAATTAACAATTAGGGAACCTCCATGCCCCAACACCACTTTCAAATTCTTTCCTACCACCAATTTCAATTTCAATTTTAATTCTTTTCAGATTTCAACATTTCTTTTACATCTGGAATAAATAACATTTCCAAACTATCACAAAACGTTTTTATAATTATAAAATAAATAAATAGATAGAACTGATGCTTCAACTCAATCCACTTCTGGCATTTGACTTAGTTCATATTTTCTTTATCTGAGTTGAGTAAGTAACTTGAATAAAAATAAAAATATACAAAAAGTGTGTATACCTTGATCAGTATGTTCTTATCTTATCTAATTTTAAGCTTTGATTTGAGCAAGTTGATCATATTCACAAGATTTAGCGTGAATTATAATTTAAAAAAAGTTGAATAAAAAACTTTATTATATTTAATTAAAGCATTTAAACTATATCAATGAGAATTACATAGTTTTTTAGGAAGCACAACAATAGTGTTCTAATATAATCTTTTTAACTTGTAAAATATGTTATTTTAAATAAATATAATTATAATAAATAAATAAGATTAGTATTCATTAGATGAATCTTATTTGCATTCTAATTTGATTGTCACTGATATTTGAAAGTTAATTTAATATTTTCTTATACTGCTTAATCTTATTTGCATTCTAATTTGATCGTCACTTATATTTGGAAGTTAATTTGATATTTTCTTGTACTGCTTGCTATTTAAAAAAATATAATCATATATATAAATGATATAAAAAATTAAAGAGATGAGATGAAATCCTTCTTTAATTAAGCAATTTAATTTCTTTTATAATATATAGAAGTGATGATAGTAATAAACTTGGAGACCTTTTGAAAGATTGGAACCTTGGAACCTAAGTAATCATCAAATGTTTGTACATTAGCTTCTATGTCGTCTCGTAAAGATCGAAAGTATGTAATCAACAATTTTTTGTCCAAATAAAACTTCTATGGTAAGAAAAGAAGAACGAATTCTACTAGTAAGCACCAAAATGATAACACGAATTCTATCTCTAACCATATTAATGCATTTCACTATTTTCTTTGCTGTAGAATTAGTTTCATCAAATAGTTCTACAAAATTCGTTATGTTTTTTTATTTATAGTTAAATATATTTGTATGTCTCCAAATATAAATTCATATAAGTTTGTAGAATATGATAAAATTTCAAGAAAAAAAGACATAAATTAAACTCAAATTAAATGTACAATCATATAATGTTTCACTTGGAGTGTCAATATCATTAACTATTGATCCAATTAAAACTAGTCTCCTCACCTCCTTAAATGAAGAAGCTTTTTCCATTATAGTAAATTTATGTTTTCTTACAAAGGAAAAAAAAGTATTCTAAATAAAAAATATAGGAACGAAATAAACATGGATTCTATTAACAATAAATCAGATAAAATATTTAAACAACACATAAATTTAAAAATATGAATTATGGTCTCAAATCAACAATTAGTTATGATAAACTAAGAAACACTTTTTGAGATAATTTTTTTTTTTATTATCAATAAATAAATGAATTAATTAAGATTTACCAGTTGGAAAAATTTGTGAATATGTGATGTAAATAAGTGTACAAATTAAGATGAAAGAGATAGAATGTATCCCAAACGTTGTCGACTTTCAATTTAATGGTATGGTGAAACTTTCTAACCTCATAATCATTTTATACTAATAGAAACAAACTTCACTTAGAAAATATGCAAACAAAAAGCCAAGTATCTCACATAGTAAATCAAAATGTGTTTGAGAATAAGAAGAAAATAATATACCTAAACTTAATACATGAAAAAAGGAATAAATGGAACAAGATGAAATGGTAGGTTATATACATTAGCTAAGAAAATCATATAATTCAATCATAGTTTAGTTACATAATGAATACTTAATAAATATATACAACATTTCCTTAGTAAATATATACAACATTTAGAAGGGTATTACACCATATACATATAAATACAAACACTTATAATAATTTACAAATACAAATACTTACAAACACTCACAATCATGAAGGTAAAATATAAATATTTAAAGGTATTATAATCAGAGAATGGCACACATTGTACTTCTACTATTTGCCAATTCCCATTTGAGTTTTTGAATTTCATTATATGATGAAGTTTTGAGAGATCTATAATTCTCCTCAGCTTTAAATCTAGCAACCTTTTCTTCTTCTAACATTTTCATAATCTTGGCCATTTCTTCCTTCAACCTTGATTCAATCTATACATGAAAATAAAATTATCATTTTTAAATACAAGTAATGGATAAATTCAAAAGGTGATATATGTTTAACCTTCAATAAGTAAATTTAAATCAAATGTTCTGAATTAAATATGAGATGATATAATGTAAAATGATGTACCATTTCAGTCATTTGTTTAAGCTCATTAGCATATCTTTTTTTTAGTTGTCTTTTAATTCTCCGAGTTTCTGCTTTTTCAGTTGCAGTTGCTTGCTCCTGCAACATGAAGTAATGGACTCATAACTCATTGATATTATATGCTATTATCAAAATCTCAATATTTAATAAATACTTTCAACATTTATAAAAAATTTCACCTTCAATTTAATGAACAACTCATTTGTAAAAGGTTGTCTGTCATTATGTGATAAAATTGTGTCCACAAAATTGAGAAGATGTTGAACTTGTTCTATTCGCTGATTTTGATCAGCTCTGTTGTTAAAAAGTACTACACGATTGCCACACGAACGCATTATATCCTACAAAAATGTTGAACATCCATTGTAATTATCAAACTTCCATAGTTAATGGTAAACAAAAATATTAAAGAAATTGTATTGAAAGTAGCAATAGTAGTCATTAATTTGATTTAACTTCCATTATATGTTTACTTAAATATGAAAAAATATTTTACATATAAAAAAATTAATTGATAAAGTTTATATTAATCTATAATTATTTTATGTCTAATATGTGTTTATTCTTCCAGTAAAACATAAATTTCACTAAAATTCATATATTACATTAAAAATAATAAATATTTTATGTGTAACAAATATAACATTTCATTATATTTGATAAATATATAACATACATTTAATATATATATATAGAGAGAGATAGATATATAGATAGAGAGAAGTATATTAAGTAACAACTTTTGACTATTAAAAGAAATATAATAATAATATAAAAAGTTAGAGTGGAGATAAAATAATTCTATGATTAAGTAACTTAATATATTAATGAAAGTGATATCATAAGAAACCTGGAGATATGTTGAACCATTTAAACCTAAGTAATCTTCAAATGTCTGTTCATTATATTCTAGTTCATCCCGTGCAGTGAAGAGCACAAGCATGTAGTCAACAATTTTATCTCCGAATAAAGCTTTTATGGTAAGGAAAGTGGCTTTTTCTTCATCAGTAACACGATTTTTCAAACTAAGCACCAAAACGATAGCGTGAATCCCATCTTTAGCCATATTAATACATTTGACTATCTCCTTTGCAGCAGTAGTAGTTCCATCAAATAGTCCTACAAAATTTGTTAACTTTTAGGTTCATAATTAAATATATTTTTGTTCGTCCAATATAATTGTTCCTTAAGTGGCAATAGTTTCTATTTTTTATCTTCAAAATACAAATATAAATACTTGTTTTTCTTCTAATGTTTTTCATAAATTTTTTTGTCATTTCATACACAAATAGAAATGACTGTATTTTGCAACAAGATAAATACATGAACTAAAAATAAAAATATATTTACAAATATTTAAAAAAGAGTTCACCATTATGTTAGGACACGAAATAAAGTTATTATATTTGTAAGGATGAAAAAAATTATTTTTCCTTATGGAATATTAATACAAAGAACCAAACATGTAATAACAAATTTTGAAAGATAAAAAATTTACGAGAAATAAACACCTAACTCATTTATTTTTAAAAACTTGAATAGGTATTTAAGTGTTAAGTTTATATATGATAAAATTTCAAGCAACAAAGACATAAATTTAACTCAAATCAAATATACAATTATATAATGATTTACCTGGAGTATCAATAACATTAATAATTGGCCCATCTTTCATATCAATTGTCTCTAATTTACAAACACTTGTTACACCACTTGCACCACTCTTCGATGTGAAGACTTTCTTTCCAAGAATGTTATTTCCTGTTGCACTTTTACCATTACCAGTACGTCCAACTAAAACTAGTGTTCTCACCTCCTTGGCCAAGGAATTTGTTTCCATTATAGAAATTTTATGTTTCACTACAAGAGAAAAATATTTTAAAGGAAAAACATGAATTCTAATAACAATAAATGAGGTGAAACATTTAAATAATACATAATTAGAGTTTCAAATTAACAATTGGTTATGATAAGTTAAATAATATTTTTGAGATAAAATTAATTTTGTTATCAATAAATCAAAGGTGATTTACCTCTTACAAGAAATTTGTGAATGTGTGATGTAAATCACAATGAACAAAATAAGATGAAAGGGATAGAATATAATTCAAATGTTGTTTCCACTTTCAATGATATGGTGAAACTTTCTAACTTCAAAGTCATTTTATATTTGCCCTAGAAACAAACTTCACTTAGAAAATATACAAACAAAAAGCTAAGTATCCCATAAAGGAAAATCAAAGTGAGTTTGAGAATACCAAGAAAATAATATACCTAAACTTAAGAAAAAAAAAGGAATAAATGGGACAATGGTAGGTTAGAATAAAAAAAATATAAAATTTACCTATGCTAAACTTCAGAAAAGACAAGATGAAGATGGAATCAACAAAATGAAAGTTTCCAAAATTTTCAAATTAGATTCACATATGATTACTTTTCCAAACCACATAAATTATTCACATATATGAATATGCTATTATTTTGGTGGTTACATTATACAATTATTAAGAATGTGATCACTATAATATGGAGAACATTGGTGGTTCCAAATTACTAATATAGGTGAATGTAAAAATTGTATTATTTTAGCATATATTTTTTCAATTATTTTAGAAATCGTATTTGGTAATTTACTTTTTGAATTATACATTTATTAAAAGTTCTAGGAGTCATTGCCGATTCAAATATAGGATTGCCTATTGATTAAAAAATTGTTTGAATAAAAGTAATATAGATAACAAATTTAAGGTAGAATTTGTAAAGACCTAAGAGGAACATCAAGGAATAATCACTATATTCAAAGTTAAGAAAGATAAAATAAACTAAAAAAGATTACTAGATTGAGAGCAAAGGAACTTAATGAGAAGATTAGGAAAAACTTGAAATGACTAAGGAGAGAAAAGAATATTCTTACTAGTAAAAAAATTATTCGTAACATAAAACGTGAAATGAAAAACTCTATACAAACCTAACCCAATGTTTATTTTTTTAGTGTAGCTTGAATAAATGGAAACATAATCCATGATAGTCATGAGTTAATCATCACTAGAGAATGTTATTTTAGCATAGTCATGCATGTATGTGAACATGTTTCATGAAAGTTAGAGTTATAATTATTAGAGAGACTCACCCGTGTAATGCACTAATTGATATGAGTATAGATACCATTAATTTTAAAAAAGGTTTAAGAGATTGATTTGTTTATTTATTCAAGATTTGAAAATGAAGATGAAACTCGGTAATAATTGTGACATTTTCTACTTTTAAATAACTAGAATACGTATTTATTTTATTTTAAATATAAAATTTAGACAATTTTACATTGTAATTTCTATTATTAAATTCACATTTTTTAAGTTATACAATATTAGAACTTTTGTTGTTTATTTAAATAAAATTTGAATATTCTAAAATAAATCAATTAATTTTTGAAAATTGATTTAATAAAGATTGTTTCATGATTTGGAGAAGCTGTGATATAAGTAAGTATTAATGGAGTAACTATTTTATCCAATGATCCAAGATAATACTTAATTAATAAGATATCTCTTTTTTTAGTATAAATTCATCCTCGATAAGTAATGATATAATGGGATCATGATTGATCTTTCTCCAAAGTCATCTTTGGTACCAGATTCGGTACTATTTTATATAAAAATGATCAATCTATTGTTATTTGAAAAGGTACACACATTTTAACCTTAATCTTTCTCCACAATTTTTTTTTCAAAATATTACATTTTCAAAAAATATATACACAGATATATCACTTCCCAAATTATTTATAGAAATATTATCATTTACTGTTCTTGTCAGAATTCGATCTCGGAAGACCGAATTCTGACCTATCATGCTGACACAATTTGGAACTCAGAATTTAGTCCCTAAGAACCAAATTCTGAGAGGCCTTTCTATTTTTTTTGCCATATGTCACTCAGAATTCGGTTCCTGGGAATGATATATAAATGTTTAAACCCTCCCTATTAAGATAGTTGGGATGCAATTGTACAAATTCTAAAGTATAGGAAAAGGTCGCATTCATGAAGATAAGGGAAATGCACAAATTGTTGGGTATTTTGATGCTAAGTGAGTAGGGTCACTAAGTAATAAACACTCCACTTCAGGGTATGTATTCTTGTTGGAGGTAATTTAATATCATGGAAAATTAAGAAACAAAATGTTGTGGCAAAATCAAGTGCATAAACATAATATAAGACAATGACATTAGTCACTTGTGAGCTCATATGGTTAAAATCAATGGTGTTTGTGGTGCTGCTTGATTTGGTTCGTTTTGAGCATAAAAAATCTGAATCAAATCAAACAAATCTTTGTGGTTTGGTTGGGATCAACTTTGTGATTTATTTAATAATTTTTTTTATTAATATATGTATTATATTTATACATTGTGACATGATACTAGATAACTCATAAGATCTACCTCTCATAAGCTTCATAGATCTCCTGTATATATCCTCCACACTTATGTACGATATTGTACAAAATTAAAAACATAAACATAAAAAATAGTTCTGGTACATTATTTTCTTTTAGTAATATTTTATTTTATTTTAAAATTTTTCCCCTATACTAATAATATAATATTTACACTACCTCGATAACTCTTATTTCATCTTATCCATATACATGAACTACATGAATGAAATAAGAAGTAATATAATAATATTTAAATAATTAATTTCGGTTTATGTCGGTTTGGTTCAGTTTTGAAATTTCAAACCGCAATCCAATATGAATTTTATAGTTATTG
The DNA here is from genome assembly GCA_030347555.1 of Lablab purpureus. NCBI lineage: Eukaryota > Viridiplantae > Streptophyta > Magnoliopsida > Fabales > Fabaceae > Lablab > Lablab purpureus. The sequence goes on along the minus strand of CM059258.1, from coordinate 29,369,300 downwards.
GAAAAAATATCCAAATCAATCCAAAAAATTTCAATTTCAATGCTATAGCAGTTTTTCAAATTGGTTTTTTATTATTTTGTATCGATTGAGTTCTGAACTCCTATAGTTAAAACAACTTCTTAAAAAGTTTATGTTTGAAGAAAATTTTCAAATGTTGTATGTGTGTGACAACCAAAACATTACATATTGCCTTTAATTTTATCTTTGGCCAAACATATTGAGGTGAATTTTGATTTCATAAGAAAAAACTAAAGTCACTAGACATTACCGTTAGATTTGTGAACTCTACAGAATAATTGGTTGAAATATTTCACTAAATCTCTAAGAGAATCAATGATTAATTATATTACAGCAAGTTTAACACATATGACTCCAACTTGAGACGAATTGTTATAATTATAGAAATAAAGAGTTGATATTGTATAATAAAAATGTCTAGATTATATATTTATTATTAAGAATATTTTTATTTTTCCTACGTCATATTTGTGTTATTAGAGGATATAAAATATTCCTTATTTACTGTATTGATTATTTTTCCTAAATATAAATAAATTATTTATTATATCTTAAAAACACATAATTTCAGTTAAATTTAAAGACTTAAAAAAGAGAATTTTAGAAAATAAATTTTAGGATAAATTAAAAATAAACTTGAAAATTCTTTATATGGATGTTATTATATTTATTTACTTTAAAATTTATTATTAAAATATTTCAAATTCTTATATTAATCACAATTTGGTAAGATTTTAAATTAAATAAATCAAAATACAAAACTTTACTAACATTTCAATAATAATGAAAGGGATATGATAGACCATAATGCTTTTATTATTATTGGGACAAGTTAATGTTATTGGGGTGTAGAAGTTTGTTTTCTACTATGCCACAATTTTGATCCTAATCAAAGATGGTTTAAGGGTCTAAAATATTTACCCTATTGATTAAAGGGTTATCTTTTCCAAGTTAGTGATGGGACAATTCTATGTTATAACCCCTTTAGTTTTCATTTGCACTTTTTTTTCTATGTTCTTTGGCTAGCCTATTTTCTTTAAGTTCAGAATGTATATTACACACAAATACCAACACTCACAACCGTTACCTTATATAAGTACAGTGACATGAATATGAAAAAAAATATATAAGCATAATAATATAAGAAATATGACAAATTAAAAATATAATTCAAACATAATTTAGTTACATTGGAATACTTAGTAAATATATACACCATTTAGTAGAGTATTACACCATATTATATATATATTTACAAATACAAACACTTACAATAATTTACAAATACAAATACTTACAATCATATACATATGCAAACACTTACAATTATAAGGTAAAATATAGATATTTGAAGGTATTTCAATCAGAGAATGGCACACAATTTACTTCTGCTATTTGCCAATTCCCATTTGAGTTTTTGAATTTCACTATGTGATGATGTTTGGAGTGATCTATAGTTTTCCTCAGCTTTAAGTCTAGCAATTTTTTCTTCTTCTAACATTTTCATAATCTTGGTTGTTTCTTCCTTCAACTTTGATTCCATCTATATATTCAAATAAAATTGTAAATTAAAATCAAATGTTTTGAATTAAATATGAGATGATTTAATGTATGATGATGTACCATTTCAGTCATTTTTTTAAGCTCATTAACATATCTTCTTTTCAGTTGCCTTTTCATTCTTGAAGTTTCAGCTTTTTCAGCTTGAGTTGCTTGCTCCTACAACATGAAGTAATAAACTCATAATTCATTTATATTATATATTATTTAACAACATTTTAATATTTAGAAAATACTTTTGATATTTATAAAAATTTCACCTTCAATTTAATGAACAACTCATTTGTAAAGGGTTGTCTATCATTATGTGATAAAATTGTATCCACAAGACTCAGAAGATGTTGAACTTGTTCTATTCGCTGATTTTGATCAGCTCTGTTGTTAAAAAGTACTATACGATTGCCACACGAACGCATTATATCCTACAAAAAATATTGAACATTCATTGTAATTATCAAATTTTTATAGTTAATTGTAAACAAAAATATTAAAGAAATTGTATTGAAAGTAGGAATAATAGTCATTAATTTGATTTAACAAGGTACAATATTATATGTTTACTTAAATATGAAAAAATATTTTACATATAAAAAAATTAATTGATAAAGTTTATATTAATCTATAATTATTTTAAGTCTAATATGTGTTTATTCTTCCAGTAAAACATAAATTTCACTAAAATTCATATATTACATTAAAAATAATAAATATTTTATGTGTAACAAATATAGCATTTCATTATTATATTTGATAAATATATAACATACATTTAATATATATACAGAGAGAGATAGATAGATAGATATATATATAGATAGATAGAGAGAGGTATATTAAGTAACAACTTTTGACTATTAAAAGAAATATAATAATAATATAAAAAGTTAGAGTGGAGATAAAATAATTCTATGATTAAGTAACTTAATATATTAATGAAAGTGATATCATAAGAAACCTGGAGATATGTTGAACCATTTAAACCTAAGTAATCTTCAAATGTCTGTTCATTATATTCTAGTTCATCCCGTGCAGTGAAGAGCACAAGCATGTAGTCAACAATTTTATCTCCGAATAAAGCTTTTATGGTAAGGAAAGTGGCTTGTTCTTCATCAGTAACACGATTTTTCAAACTAAGCACCAAAACGATAGCGTGAATCCCATCTTTAGCCATATTAATACATTTGACTATCTCCTTTGCAGCAGTAGTAGTTCCATCAAATAGTCCTACAAAATTTGTTAACTTTTAGGTTCATAATTAAATATATTTTTGTTCGTTCAATATAATTGTTCCTTAAGTGCCAATAGTTTCTATTTTTTATCTTCAAAATACAAATATAAATACTTGTTTTTCTTCTAATGTTTTTCATGAATTTTTTGTTATTTCATACATAAATAGAAATGATTGTATTTTGCAACAAGATAAATACATGAACTAAAAATAAAAATATATTTACAAATATTTAAAACAGAGTTCACCATTATGTTAGGACACAAAATAAAGTTATTATATTTGTAAGGACGAAAAAAATTATTTTTACTAATGGAATATTAATACAAAGAACCAAACATGTTATAACAAATTTTGAAAGATAAAAAATTTACAAGAGATAAACACCTAACTCATTTATTTTTAAAAACTTGAATAGGTATTTAAGTGTAAGTTTATATATGATAAAATTTCAAGCAACAAAGACATAAATTTAACTCAAATCAAATGTATAATTATATAATGATTTACCTGGAGTATCAATAACATTAATAATTGGCCCATCTTTCATATCAGTTGTCTCTATTTTACAAACACTTGTTACACCACTTGCACCACTTTTCGATGTGAATACTTTCTTTCCAAGAATGTTGTTTCCTGTTGCACTTTTACCATTACCAGTACGTCCAACTAAAACTAGTGTCCTCACCTCCTTAGCTAAAGAAGTTGTTGCCATTATACTAAATTTATGTTTCACTACAAGAAAAAAATATTTCAAATAAGAAGTATAAGAACAAAATAAACATGAACTCTATTAATAATAAATAAGGTGAATTGTCTAAATAACACAAATTTAATATAATAACAAAATAATTAATAATAAATAAGGTGAAATATTTAAATAACACAAATTTATAAATTGGAGTCTCAAATTAACAATTAATTATGATAAATAAATAAAAACTTTGATATAAAAATAATTTTCTAATCAAATAAACAAATGGTGATTTACCTCTTGAAGAAATTTGTGAATAGATAGAATGTATCTCAAATGTAGTTTTACTTTCAATGATATGTGAAAGTTTTTAACCTCAAATCATTTTATACTTGCCCTAGAAACAAACTTCACTTAGAAAATAAGCAAAAAGAAAGCTAAGTATCTCATAAAGTAAAATAAAAGTGTATTTGAGAATACCAAGAAAATAATATACCTAAACTTAAGAAAAAAAAAGGAATAAATGGGACAAGTTGAAATGGTAGGTTAGATTAAAAAAATATAAAATTTACCTATGCTAAACTTCAGATAAAAGACAAGACGAAAATACCTTGATAAAATAAAAATACATGGAATCAACAAAATGAAAGTTCCAAAGTTTGCAAATTAGATTCACATGATTACTTTTCACAACCACATAAATTATTCACATGTACAAATATGCTATTATATTAGTAGTTACATTATATGATCATTAAGGATGTGATCACTAAAATACAGAGAACATTCATTGGTGGTTCCAAATTTACTAATATAGGTGAATGTTAAAATTGTATTATTTTAGTATATATTCTCTCAATTCTTTTAGAAATTCTATTTGGTAATTTACTTTTTGAATTATACATTTATTAACAATTCTAGGAGGTATTCCCAATTCATATTGATTTTAGTTGTGTACTATTGATTAAAAAATGGTTTGAAAAAACAATAAAGATAACAAATTTAAGATAGAATTTGTGGCGTCCCATATAGAGACCTAAGAGGAACATCTAACAATCAAAGAATAATCACTATGTTCAAAGTTCATGAAGATAAAATTTAACAACTTAAATAAACTAAGAAAGATTACTAGATTGAGAGCAAAGGAACTTAATGAGAAGATTAAGAAAAAGTTGAAGTAACTAACAAGAGAAAAGAATATTCCTACTAGTAAAAAAATATTGGTAACATAAAACGTGAAATGGAAAAATGATATACAAATATAAGTTAAAGAGTATTTTTTTCAATGTAGACTTTAATAAATTAAAACATAATCCATAATAGTCATGAGTTACTTGTAATTGGAGAATATTATTTTAGCATAGACATGATTGTATGTGTACATTTTTCATGTAAGTTAGAGTTATAATTATTAGAGAGAGTCACCCGTGTAATCTCACTAATTGATATGAGTCTACATAGGATTAACTTTGAAAAAGAATTTAAAAAATTCATTTATTTATATTTTAAGATTTAGGAATGGTGATGAAACTTGACGCTTGTAACATTCTCACTTTTAAATAGTTAGATTATTTATTCTAAATATAAAATTTAGAAAATCTTATACTTTAATTTTATTATTAAATTCTTATGTTTTTAAGTTCTACACATATCAATGTTGGGTTAACTTTTCAATTATATGTTTAAAAAGTCAAGAATTATTAATTTCTTTATGTGTCACTCAAGACAAATAGACATAAGTTATTTAAGTTTAGAGATAATTAACTTTTTTACATTTTTTTGAGATAAAATGAGGGTAGAAAAATTTATTCACATTACACACAAACTTATTTTCGTAAAATTGTAATTTTTGTTTTGTCTACTTTTGAATTAGACTAGAAATTTAATCGCAAATTTGAAATGAGGTTCTTTATTTTGATAGTTGGGGGATTGTAATTGAAAATGTTAATTTCTCACGATTTTTGAGGTTTTTTCTTTTTTCATTTTTGAATCTATAAGCTTGATTGTTTTTATGTATAGGTTGACTCTAAATACTTTTTGTATATTTGATTAGACTTTCTTATACTTTATTTGATCTTAGAAAAGTTGATGGAATGACTTGTGCCCATAAATTTTTACTTCTTATGTTAAAAGAAAAGTTTTCCCATGTTAAAAATATTTGGTTTCTCTTTTATGATTGTTTTAATAATTTTTTGTTGTTGTTTATCCTTGTAGAATCTTGTAAGTTGTTTCGCTACATACTTTGCCTTTTTTACTTGTTGAGTTGTTGTTTTCCCCATTAGCATGGTAGATTTGAGGCTATATTTACTTGTTTGAATGATGAAGGCAAATACAAAGATGGTTGGTTTGAATGGTACAAAATATCATTTGTAGGAGGGTAAGATAAAATACTTGTTTGTTCATTCTTTGTGGTTATTTAAATGAGGTGTTTTCATTTCTTGTGGTGTTCAAGGAAAGTGTTGTTTATCTCTTATGTTTTCAAGAGAGGTGTTGTTTCATCTTTTGTTTTGTACAAATGAGGTGTCTTATTAATCTTCTTGCTATCTTTCTCATTTTGCTACACTGTAAGTTTCTAAACTTTATTATTAAGATAGTTAGCAGAAATCACTCTATGTTAAACTAGTATAAATACTTTGTATATTTTTCTTTGTCCCTACTCTTTTTACTTTCAGTTTATATTCTGTTTATTTGTTTTATATTCTGATTTCTATAAAGCAAAACTTAAATCTTAAATTTATATTGAGATTTTTTGTTAAACTCTGTTTTAAGAAGATTAAAATCGAAAAAAGTTTAATTTTTATTAAGAACCAATTCATTCTCTCTCTTGATTTGCTTTTACCTGTCCTATTATTTTAACAATAAAGAATGAGACTTTGAGCACCAACATGTGTGTAGTTTTTTTCGACAATATGTAGAAGACAATATTTACAATCACTTTGCTAATGAGACACATAGTAGAACTTTGTAGGAGAAAATTGAATCTTTGTATGTTTTTAATTCACGAAATAATAAGTTATATTTGTTGACCCATTATGAATTTGAGATACAGGAAGAATTTTTCCATTTCAAATCATTTAAATGAGTTTCAAGGACTCTTAGGTTAACTATGAGAAACAAAATTTATGATGAAGTTTTGGGACTATGGCTACCAAATACTATATTTTGGGTTTCAATTAGAAACTTGACTCCTAATGATATTGTTTCTTTCTAAATGACAAAAGGTGGTGCTCTTAATGAAGAGATAAAGAAGAAATACACATGATTCTTCATTTCATTCTGAAGTGTTTGTGAGGACATAGTTTAGGTAAAGAATACACAAACATAACATTTTTACCAAACGTAACTCTAAATTTAACTTGAGGAATCCACCTTTAAAGACTACCTCCAAACATAAAAAAAAAATAATAAAAAAAGAGATAAAATCATTATGGTAAAATATTCTCTAATTATATAATAGAATATTATCTAATTATATATTATATTGATATTGATATAGATTAATATTGATTGAGTGTCTACTATCAACTGTTAATTTTTAAATAATTAAATTTATTTTATATAATAGCATATATAATAAATTAATATTTCAAAAATTGTATTTTATAAGTAAATTTAACGTAGGAAAATTACTGTGAAAATAACTATTATTTCTTTTTTTCTATTACGAAATATTACAAATTAGATTTTAGAAGTTGCTCACTTTATTATATAATATAATAAAATTATGAGTCTAAAGTTAGAACTCAAAAGTTTCTTAATTTTGCACTAAGCATCTTTCGGTACAACAGAAGCTACACAAAAGAAGACACAGAAGCGAAGAAAGAAGAAGAGTGTTCCTGAATTTCTCTTCCTCTTCACGCCCAAATTCTGAAGCCCAAACAAACCCTAATCTACCTCTGGTTTAAGCTATAAACCCTAAACCCCCAAATTCGTTGGTCATGGCGTCGTCTTCGAGTAGCGGATTGACGTTCAAGCTGCATCCTCTGGTAATCGTAAACATCTCCGACCATTACACGAGGGTCAAGTCTCAGATGAACCCAACCTTAGCACCACCGCACAGTAACAACGCTGCCGCACCCAACGGCGGCGATGGCGTCGTTTCTCCCCTCCCTCCCCGGGTCTATGGATGCGTCATTGGAGTGCAGAAGGGCCGGACCGTCGAGATCTTCAACAGCTTCGAACTCCTATACGATCCTTCCACTCATTCCCTCGATCGCAGTTTCCTCGAGAAGAAGCAAGAACTCTGTTTAGTATTCCTTTCTCCCTCTCTCTCGCTCTTTCAAATTTTTTAATTTTAGGCTCATTTTTGTTCAGTATCTTTTTAACGATTCGCATCATCAACATTTTTTATTCTGCTGTCGATCGCAATTGTGATGACATTTGTCCACTATTTCATTCTTCATAAGGATCTCAATTAAATCATTACCAGAGTTTAAAACCTTTAACGACCCTTGACCTAACATTGGAGTTGTGTGGTTTATAATTTAGAGGTGGCTTTAATTTCTCGGCTTCGTTTTTGACTATGAGCTGAGTCTATTTGGAACAACTTGTCTTTGAGCCATAATTGGACTAGAAAATAAGAAGGAAAAATGAAATGAGCTTCTCCAAGTTAATTAGCTAATTTGTAGAAACTTTCTTGATATGAAGAAGTTTATCCTAACAGATCTCATAATTTTCTTTTTTCTCTCAAATTGTTGTTTTATTTGTTTGATGATTATGGATATGTTGATTTTATTGGAAACTGTTTTTTTCAGATAAGAAGGTGTTTCCACACTTCTACATACTGGGATGGTATTCGACTGGAAGTGATGCGGAGGAATCAGACATGCATATTCACAAAGCTGTAAGTTTGTGTTATTTCAATTGGTCTCAATTTGAGCATTCCTGTGATTGATAGGTTGGTTTGGGGGTTCACTAGGAGATTTTAGTTGTTCATATTGAGTGTTTGGTAGAAGTTCAATGCCCAAGGAAGAGGAATAAATGCTTCTTGAAGATGGTTTTATTTGATATATGTTTTGAATTAGGATATGATAAAGTTAAATTCAATTAGAGAAAAATGGTAGATTATGATTGGGCTTAGGGTGAACCAAATGGATGTTTATTCTGGTTAAAAGGGTTGTCACCAAATGTAGGCCTTTTGCATCCCATTTCTCCTTCCACGGAGGGACTCAATTCAACTGTCAGCTCTTTCTGCCTTCACTGTGAAGCTCCTTTCTTCTCCACTCTCGGTCATTTGCTTAATTTATTCTTTCTTCGAGACTCTTGTCTACATACTACTAGGAACACTCCCATCGCAACCTTTTTGCATTTTGATCACAGGGTTTTGTCCTTGCAAAATCTCTATGCTGAACATTCTCTTCACTTGTTTTTTGAATTTCATTCGATACTTTTCCTCTCTTAGCTAGGTTTTAGGACTATCACTCTTGGTCTGCATACTAACCCGTTGGTAGTTGCTTTGGTCTATCTGACCACCACAGATCTATCTCATGGAAGATTTTATCTAAGTTGGCTATCTTTGACTTTCAATCTTTACTAGGTTTTCTTCCTACTTGGCAATGTGTTTGGGCTCCTTTTCATAAATGCTGTCATCCCTCGGACCTTGCAACAAATTTTGTATGGTTTGAATATCTGTGACCACAAAAGTTTATAACAGTGCTATCGATATTGGATAACAAATATCAGTTACCGCAAAATTTTATAACAGTGCTATCGATATTGGATAACAGAAAATATCACTGACTGCAAAAGTTCTATAGGAAAATATATTGAAAGCCATAATAGGTTATGGTGGAAGCATCTTGGACAAAAAAATATAATATTATGTCTAGAAATTCAAATAAAAATAAACTAAAAATCAAAATACCACCAAGTTAAAGTTCAAGACTTAAAATTACAACAACACATAAGATATGTCCTAAATTTCTAATATTTGACTCTTCAATCCCAACCTATGTTGTTAAAATTGCGAGTAAGCTCACGTACTCGTGATCGTACTAGTACGGGAGATCATGAGGTTGCTCGTCAAGTTATGAGATTGTGTGTTGTGTTGATCCTTTCTATCTTATGTAGTTAGGGTTTGACAACAATTTGTTGGCTAAGAAACAAGACTCGACTTGACCTGCAAACAAAGCCTGACTTGGTATGTCCCTTTTGTTTCGCTAGGGCTCGTATCTATTCACAAATTAGAAATGAAAGAGACTCATGGCAGCATGCATACCTCTTGACGACGTCACAGCCTTTGTTGTTGAACAACCATCACCAGTGTCGTCGACAACCATCGAAGCACTCACACAACTCTTGTTGTTGCTAGCTTCATTGTTGTTAACATTACAACAACACTCACAACTATTATTGTTGGTGTTGCCTTCACTATTATCGGTGCTCACTATCTGTTATGCTTTGTCTTTACTTGTGTTATCTATCGAATCTTACTACTTAAGACTTATTATGAGTGATTTTTATTGTCTATATTATTTTTGATGCATGCACATGTCTATTAATATGATTTTGTGTACTTGTAACTCTTACGAGTGTAGTTACAATTTTTTTTTATCTCTTTTTCCATCTTATTACGATCCTCGAGTTTGACAACATTGATCTTGAAATAATTATCTTCAACATTATCCAATGGGGCATATCCCTCCTCTTCCCCTTCAAAGAAGGTCTTGTCAAAGTTAAGTAATTCCTCAATGTTAGAATTTTGCCCCTCCTTCCTGTTGGGGGTAAAGTTTCTCATAGAGCTTTCACAGAAGCCTGGGAAGATCCAATAATAATGTCATCACTTGATGGTTGCTTTCTTTTATTGCTTGCTATTCTTCTTGTATAAATTCTTGGCTCTTCAACACTTAAAGCTTCACAAACAGTTGCCTAAAGAGTGGGCTCATCATAAAAACCCAACTCATTTCCCTATTTGCATTATCGTTCTTAGAAAATGAACTTTAAGTCTTACTCAACCTCACAAAACTGACTTGTAAGGTGAGGTTTTCACCCACTTGTACAATATAGTTTGACCATATCTCTAATAGATGTGATATCTCTAACACACCCACTAACGCTAAGAATTGATGTCTTGAGCGTGAGATTAGATATTTGTGGGTGGTCCAATAGTAGTCCGATAGTAGGTGACACAATAGGTTTAACAAACCTTGTTAGGATAGATTGATACCATATTAGAAAGTAGACTTTAAGCCTAATTTAGTCCCATAAATCTGGATTGTTAAATGAGATTTACACTCACTTGTATAGTATAGTTTGACCATATATCTAGTTGATGTAAGATCTCTAACAATCGTCATCCACTTGTCCCACTAGCCACTCATTGCACTCATCAATGTCATTTAGTACAATAGGGTCTATTTCATCCCAAATATTGTATCTTTGAGCAAGTTGTTGGCTATTCTTCCTTTTTCAATGAATTTGCATTATGAATAAGTAAAATGTTAATTTGTTTCTTCCTTCTTCCTACAAAAAAATAAAATAAAAATGAAATGAGTCATGTCATGACAGTAATTGTTGTTTGCTCAAAAACTCTTCAAGTGCGCTTACATCGTGATGAGTACATGTCAAGTTTAAAATCTTCCACTTTGAGCTATAAAAACAAAGAAAGTAACTTTAGACATTATAACTTAACACAATTTAGAACACTTAGAATAGCTTCTATGAAAGTGTTTAAGTGTCTCACTTGGGGCTATGGTCTTCCTTGATTCTTTGCCAAATTAACCACTAGAGTCCCCTTCCACTTTTGTAAAGGGACAACTCAGTTAAAACATTTTTGTTACACATCTTTACTTGGCACCAACCTCTTTATGCAAGCATACCACCCATTTGTAACCTCCAAACCATATTTCATTTTTGGGTTGGGATAATAGAACTTTGAGATCAAAAAGTGATCAGCCACATGCAAGGGGCGATGAAGTTGACATGCCCATCTTTTGTCAATGATTGTAAATACATCTTTGTATTTACTTTCACTGTTATTTGAGAGATTTTATTATTGTTTCCTTGTCCTTCTCCATTACTTAATGTATATAGCCTATAATTGTTTTTCTTTCCCCATCCACAAAATAAAGTATATGGAAAAGAGGAGGCATGACTTTGAGTGTAAAAGCCATATGATTCCAAAATGAAGGCACGAGAACAATTTTGTAACTTCCCTCCCCATAGCTTCCTTAGGCAGCTTGTTCTTGCTCCATTAATCTAAAGTGAACATCTTTCTCAAATTATTTTTACAATTTCAGCTTTTACTATTTTTTCCTTCTATGTTTTCTAGTGTCATTGTCATGCTCTATGCCTTTTATAACCTTACTATATTATTACATTTGAGAAAAAATAAAAGGGAAGAAGAAATTGAAAAAGAGAGCTTAATCTCTCTCTCTCTTGTTTTCTCTTATTTATAATAAAGGTTCACAGATACAAATAAGAAGGTGGAAAGCCGAGAGACGTTCTAGAAGCTAAAAAGAAGATAGATACAGATGTCTACTTAATAGCACTAGGCTCTAGGTACAACACATTATTTCTAACAATTACAAAGTGTCATAACTATGCTGAACATGAATATAGTTTCCTTTTATGCTATATTGTAGCTTCTATTTTTACATGTTAATGATGATGTCTTGTCCCTGGTTTCAATTTTTGATTTACGTTAATTTACATTTTTGTGCCTTTGTTTATTTTGAAATTCTCTGCCAGTCATTATTCACATAGCGAATACATTGAAATTCAAGTTGCTGAAGTTTCTGATTATTATGAACCTCTGCTGTAACAGTTGATGGATATCAATGAAAGTCCAGTTTATGTTCTTCTCAATCCTTCTATCAATCACTCTCAGAAGGATCTCCCAGTCAGTATTTATGAAAGTGGTAGGATATGTCTACCATTGTGTTGTTTATTATGTGGTTTTTTCAACCACGGTTGCAAAAATGAAAAAATAAAATTTAACTATGGAAGATCTTTAGTTACTTGTACTGTATTTCCATTCTTTTATTTTTTACAAAGATTCTTTTAATATGAGAATAAATTTTATTTGAGAAAGAAATAGAAGTACAAAAGGTGAAGTATGTTTAACACAGACCATGCGATGAGCAGTGAACACAAAATCATAGTAATTCGGAGGTGAGAAACAGTTTCGATGATTAAGGCAATGCTTTCGAACAGAAAAAGCGATAGAGTCTCTTATACAGCACATTGCCACAAGATTTTACATCCTAAGACTTGAAAACAAATTTGTGAAAATTAATCCAGTGAACTAGGACTAAGTGACTAACCCGCTGCTCACTGAGAAGTCATTTTCTTTAAAGGAATTGCACAGCCGTGCAATTTAGACCTGAATGAGAGTTTCAGACATGGATGAATACATGACACATCTTGGGAGAGAGGTCTATTTGAGGCTGTGTAACCTACTACAAGTCACATGAGTATTTCTGTTGTGTAGAAAAGTATTTGAGTTATTTTGTGGATATGAAAAGGTTAGGAGATTGGATCATAGTTCTAACTTTTGCAGAGGAAGAGGAGACCTTTGACATTAGGAGTACCCTGGGTATGATTAGAAGAGCATGGAAAAATAAAATTTTAGGAGGATTTATTCAGGGAATAACATTAGGAGAATTAGATTTACCTAGGTGAGGACCTAAATTGTCATGTAGGGAGCACACCTACTTGATAATAGGGTTCACATGGGGTTATGATCTAGTAGAAAGCAAATGTAGAAGGTAAATCTATCCTAGATTTTTTATTAGTGTATCTTTACAATAGCCAACACTTCATTTGGGAAGAGGAAAGAGTATCTTATCATCTACAAAGTTTGGTAACGTGCTCTCAAATTGTAAATTTTCAGTAAATCAAAGAGAAAACTTTGCTTGCATTATAATGTCATACCTGGGGAGATGATGACTACCCAAAACAGAGGCTTGGTCATGGACGTGAGAGTTGTGAAGAAATTTTTATTGGTCCATATAATGAGATTAGTAGGCTAATTTGACTAAATCTTTTTTGTTCCCTTCTTTTCATTTGAACATTTATGCTTTCTATTCTTTGGAATGAAGGACTATGTTTTTGTTTTATTGGTATATATTTGGTCAATTCTTTGTTGTCATTTTGCCTACTGCTTAGTGTACTAAGGAAATTAATTGACTGCTGGTGCTTGCTATTACAATTTACAACTACAGAACTGCATGTCATCGATGGGATTCCACAACTTATCTTTGTTCTCTCAAGCTATACTATCGAGGTTGGTTTTATGATTTCTGTTGTACCCTTCTTCATGTTTTAAATCACTGTTTCTCAACTAGTTGATTGACTTGGATTCCCTTCTCTCTCCCTCTTGATTTGTTGAAGACTGTTGAAGCAGAACGAATATCAGTTGATCATGTTGCTCATCTTAAGCCATCTGATGGTGGTTCAGCGGCTACACAACGTGAGTGTTTTTCTTGACTCTTATTTGCATCATGGTCTTATTATCTTTCATATTAAGCCTTTGGAGTAGGGAAACGTTTTTATTTATTCTTTTTGTTAGGTAAGTATAATTATTATATTCTTCTATTGAATTTTACATTGCTTGTCACAAGTGTGGACGAAGAGGAGAGTTGTTTTGGGCAGTTAATGGCCAAGATGGAATTTGTTGAATTTATTACAACCTTGTTCAACTAAGATCAGGGAGGGTCTCAGTAGGTAAATGATAAGTACCCAAGCACTTGGAGAACCCACCCTCAAAAGCTAACTGAAGTGGGGAGAGTCAAACACTTAAATAATCTACCTAGCATCCCATACTACTGGATATGGGACTTGGACACCCCATAATACCCATGTTCGTATCAATAAAGCAATTGGAAGATATTCACAATAAAACGAGTAGAGGAAGATCTAAGTTTCCTGAATTTTGGTCTTTGTTGAAGTCAATGGTGTTGATTGATGCATGTGACTGACTCCACCTAGTGGGATAAGGTTTGGGTTTTTTAGTTGTATCTAATAATATATCATGTTTTCTTATTGCAGTGGCTGCTCACCTTACTGGTATACACAGTGCCATCAAAATGCTTCATAGCAGAATAAAGGTGCTACATCACTATCTTCTTGCAATGCAAAAAGGTATAAGGGTATCCTCTCTACAAAAATAGCATTTTATAATAAGATATTATTTGGTATTAGAAAATCTTCAAGTATAATAAAAAGAATTATTCTTTTGATCTGTCAACTTAAGCCGTTCAAGTTGCCACATCTTTATTAATATAGTGTTTAATAAGTAAATAAAAGTGAGAAATTATATACAGAAATAAAAGTTTTGAAGTGTATATTTCTCTATCATAGCAAAGAGGTGACTTGCAAATAAAATCTTCAACATATACTATAAGTTGAATTATCTTGATAAGTTAGAGAGCAGATTCTGTTTGAAATTGTAATAGATTTATGATTTATGCTTAGGATTTAGAGGAATCGCAGTAGCTGGGGAATTTTCTAGTTATCACTCCATATATCTTATTGCACGTCTTCCAATTCTGGAAAATTACATCCTCAGTTACAAATTATGATATACTAAATTTTAGGATGGATTTACAAATCATAAGCACTTTTGAATTCTCTGAAGTTTTGAAATGAACTCTTTTATTAGTTATCTTTTTGTGTAGTTTCTTTCTCAAAAGCTTCTTTTTAAATTGTGAGAAATCTATTGAAACATATATTTTTTTAGTGAAAACATAACCAATTATCTTAAGGTTTTCAGAAATGGTTTCTCTAAGTAAGAAATCCTGTTCATGCCACGGTTTTAAGTATTTATATTCATATTTTACAAATCACAGTTTGAAAACAGTATATTAAATGCGATTCTTTGAGCAATATTTCCATTTCCTGCTTCAACTATAAATCATACATGTTCATATATTGAAACTTCAATAAATGTAATCATTAATCTTACGGTTTAAATCAGGTGATGTTCCTTGTGAAAATTCACTACTAAGACAAGTGTCAAGTCTCCTGAGAAGATTGCCTGCTATTGAATCCGGGAAATTTCAAGATGATTTCTTAATGGTATGTTCATTCTGAGTTTTGGACTTGATGGCATGCTTGTTGGTGTGTTAAGATTAGCCTTTGCGTCTAATGGGCTAGGACGATCAATAAACTTGGTTCCTCTTGTTATGCTTCAGTATTCTTACTCGAAATTATTTGTTCAACCATCATGAACTGTGATGGGTCACCCTTCTTTAAGCTAGAGTGGGCTTATGGCTTCCTATCCTAGTGACAGAACAGATTTAACAAGGGAAAGCTATGTGGGTGCAGGTCTATTAATTAAGTACCCCAGGCTAGTAGCGTGATTAGTATATAGAGGACATAAATATTCTTCACCCATTAATCACATGCACAGTATTCCCCCTACAAGTTGGATCATAGATGCTATTCATGCCCAAATTCTTGTAGAAGTAATTATACCTACTCCTGAAGTGCATTGGTCAAGATGTTTCTCCAGTTCTACCGTGGTGGGTGGATACAAGTGCTTGTCAAATCTTTCCCCAAATTATGTGTCATTTGGCTTCTGTTTGTTAATTCATGAGTCACTAGCTTCATGGAAATGTGAATAACGCCAAAACTTCCTAGGTAGAGAGATCCATGAACCCAATATCTCCAAGAAATCCACCATCCATATGCATCATTCATTGTTTAGTTAAATAATGATATGTTCTGATGAAGATTTTATCTGCAATACGAAGTCTTAGCTTTGTTGTGAGTTTAATATTGCAGTTGGAGTATAAAATTCTTATGTAAACTTTTCTTTTGCTTACAATATTTTTCCTCTTGTAGGAGTACAATGATACCTTATTGATTAGTTACCTGGCAATGCTTACCAACTGCTCAAGGTATGAAATGTACTTTGTCTTTTTTTTTTTCAGGTTTTGTAATTTTAATTTTCCTTCTTTTATAACTAAAAAATGCTCACAAAGTGTTAATTTTAGCCAAACTTCCTTGAAAATCAGTGTAGTGGGACAATGTTTTGTAGTTATCTAATGAAGCAATGGTTAGAAACGCCATTACCAAATTGATAAATTTTTCTTCTATTTTACTCTGCTTGCCATTCCTAAACCTGTACAATTCACTAGGAGAAACAGGAACTTCTTCTGTTAGAGGTGTGCATGCTATGGGAGGAAATTTGAGTCGTTTTGGTTGCGTCTTTAGTTTTTATATCTATCAATGTATTCTATTACGTCATTATGCTGGATCTTGTATTGTAGAATCATGTAGCTCAATCTGCCATGAATCCTCCCTGATAGTCTAACGATCTTAAATACTTTCTTCACTTTTTTCTTTATAAAAATGTTGACTTCATCGGATTGTCTTTTCATATTATCCCAATGTATTCCGATATGTATAAACATATATTTTTTCAGAAAGGAAATGTGAACACTATTTCAGTTCTAAAGTGTGTAACCTTCTTGTGTGCACATGGTATTAACAAATGTTGTTTTTTATGTTCGTATAGTGGAATGAATGAGCTGGTGGACAAATTTAATACCGCGTATGATAGGCATACTAGAAGGGGTGGACGAACTGCTTTTATGTGAGAGCTGCTTGGTTGCTCATTTCTGGTGGGACATCCTCAAAGCACTTTTCCAACTTTGTAGGCTTAGATTTTTTTTACCTCTTTTTGCTGGTTAGGCACAGGTTATTGAAGCTTAGTATTGTTTTGATTTAAGAGAATAGGGAGAAAGGAAAAAAAATATGGAAAGTCACCATATGATTGCCCCCTCCAACTAAAATGGAAAAAAAGGTATTTGTTTTAGCTTTTTTTCTATAACAAATTTGCGATGCAGAGGGGACAAAAGAGTTCTGGGACAAGATGTGAATTGTCATTGTGATTCTTTGTTGAGTCACCATCCTTCATTTTCGTGCTTTGAGACCAAATTCTTTTACATATCTTTTGGAGGAGTAAAACTCTTGCAAGGTCAAGAGGAACATATGGTGGAAGAATTACAGTCACAGCATTGAGTTAATCTGTAGTTATTTTTGTTAAACAATTAAAATCATTTTTATATTTAAATGTGAAGTGTTTGTCATTGGAATGAATTTCTTGGCATCGGTTTGCACATCGAAATGGTTTTAGTAGTTCGTAGTAATTATCATCCATTTGACAAATTTTCTTTTACATGTTTGACATACCTTTTTTCTCACTTCTCTGTTGGCATATTAGCAGTCAAAATATAAGTGTATAAAATTGATTAAATATGAAGTCAAATATGTTTTTTTAGTGTGGATTAATTGTGGAAAGATGGTTCTAATGATTAAAACTAGCTGATATGTTTCAATGCTAGTAAAATTTGTTTTCATTAAATCAAACTAAAGAATAAAAAAAGAACAATACTTTAATTCAACTAATTATACACAAGTTTTACATTGTACTTTTTATTGTATATATGGAAGAAATTAAATTGTATGATATAAATATTAGAAAATGCTACCGTTAATAATTATATAAAAACATATTTTTTATCTAATTGTTAAATTATAAATTTATATTATTTATGTTAAATTTTGCTAAAATTACATAAATAATATAAATAGTTAAAAGAAAAATATAATTATACAGATAGATTGACAACATTTTAAAGCATACAATTTTTAAATGAAATCATAAATTTATTCTGTTATTGAATAGTCAAATCTTGCAATGTTCAATTACTAGTGAGGATTAGGAAGAAGAGGGTTGTACAACCCAAGATAGTCATCTACTATCTCAAACTCGTTTCATATTAAATTAATGAAAAGCTACTCTTAAAGCACCTTTATTATCAACTTGGTAAAGAAAAAAAAACTTAACTCTTTATGAAAGCAAAAAACTTACTCTTTATTATAATAACATGCATTGAATATGTTCATAGTAAAGATATCTTACATTTATAATTACAATATCAAACTCTTGATGGTTATTATTAGTAAACATGAATTTCCATTTTCTCCTTTAAATTTATAATAAATCATAGTTAACTATGTACCTTAATGACTTGTGATACCCAATTAATGATCTATTGCAATTAGAGTATACATCCAAGACAAAAAAAAAAAAGTGAAAAGAATAAATAAAACTTATTGATACCCAATTGCTGGTTAAAAGCAATTTATATTTAATTATGCATGTCCATGCACACATTCATCCAACAAAATAAAAGTCAGCAAAACCTTATAATGTACTAATTAATGTTTTCGAAATTCTTACAAGTATTAATATCATCAAACATGCCTTCATTTTCTTTATAAATTTTCAAGGTATGTTAATTAGAGACTTACGTCTCAATCTTTTGGGTTTGTATGTTTTCGTGTTAACTATGTTTAGATTTTATGTATGGAAATTTGATTTTGTTTCTATACAGTTTCTGTATAATTGGTTCTGTGAGTTTTTTTTATAAGATGTTTAATTTATTCATTTTTATTTGATGTAGAATTCAACATAATAGTTTTATTTTTAATTATTGGTTCATTCTATAGATTAATATACTCTTTTGAGAAAAAAAAACACTTTTTAATTACAATTACTTTAGTAATAATTCTAAAATTTCCATTTTCAACATATAAAAATTATTTATTTATTTTATACTGTATTGGTCTTACTCAATCACCAAATTTGGTGTATACTATATTTATTTTATAAACAGTAAAAATACGATAAAAAATATATAAAATTTTCAAAATATTATAATATATATAATTATAATTGTGTTGATCCAAATTAAAATAACATTTTTTAACATTATTAGAATAAAAAATTATAGATTATTGTCATAAAAATATAATATTTCATTGGTTGAAAATTTCATCAATGACTAAAGTATTTTAGAATATTTGATATATATCGAAAACAAATACAACACTTCATAAAGATAACCACATAAGTAAAAATATTTGGATATGAATTTGTAGAGAAAAACATATCTCACAAACACTTATATTTCTACAAAGTAAAAAACAAGTTCATAAGTATATTCTCACCATTTTAATTCTTCAACATTTATTATTTCCATCGTCTTATTTACATTTAAATTTATATTGATTATCTCGATTAATCAAAAGTAATTTATTTTACTTTGCTTTTATTTATTTTATTGTATTTAGATCTAACTTTTATATTCATTCACCTCTTCAAATTACTTTACTTTATATCTACACTTCTTTTACTTTTGTTTGGTAAATGGTTTTAAATTTACACACATCATTCTGCTTTTTAAGTACTTACTGTCTATTAAATTTATAGTTTTTCTAAAAAATATTTATATAAGTTGAAAATTGTAAAATATTGTTAGTACTTTTAACATGCTAATTCGATCTTGTTTCTCGATTTTTTTCTTAAACTTAAAATAAAAAATAATATTTTAAAAAATTAACTATTTTGTATAGTATTATTAAAAAAAATGTAACTTAATTTATTAACACATATAAATTAAGTTATAATGATTTATTATAATAAAGTAATTTAAATATAAAAGTGATGATTTTTTATTCATCCAATTAAAACAAAATATTTAATTAATTAAATATTTAGAAAAAATTACATGATTAAATATATTTTTAATTTTATATATAAATAATTTTTTTAAGAAATTAGTTAAAAATGAATCAAACTAGTCCTTTTCACCACCTCTATATAAATTTTAAAATAATAACTTAAATGTGAAAAATCTAATGAATATATTAGGAAATTTTCCACCCTTCAACATGATCCTAAAGTATTCAAAATTAGAGAGTGGAACATTGTTGGATCATAACACAAACAATCACACATTTTATTTATTTGAATAGAGTATTCTTTTAATGGTAAAACACACAAGTCCATGGCAATGCATCATCACACACATCATATCATACATTGTATACACACACATATAATACAACATAAAACCTTACACATACTTGAATTGTGTTAAAATCAGAGAATCTCACACATAGACATTAGTGTTGGGAATATACGTTGTCTTCTGTTTGCTGACCGAAGATTATACCTCAGATTTTTAATTTCTTCATCCAATATTGCTTGTGTTGTCTTATAATCTTCCTCAATCATAAGTCTAGCAGCTCTTTCTTCTTCCAACTTTTCCGAAATATTTGTACTTTCTTCATTGAATTTTGTTTTTTCCTATATTTTAAAAATTAAATTATCATTCCTAATAACAATAGAATAATAATGAAGTACTTATAAAGATACGTGATGATAATGACATCAAATAAATCATGAGTTAATTCACATAAAAAAATTTATACTATCTTCCATCTAAAATCTTAAAACAATAAATTTATATATTTTTTTTCTTCATATATTATTCAATACACTCATTTCTTCTTAATATGAAACTTATATTCATTCTTGAATTTTCAATAATATTTAACATCATTGTCATATTTCCTGTATATGCAAATATTTAGATATGAGTATATTATTATTTTTTGTTGTTGTAGATGTATATTCATTACTTAATATATGATAGCATAGGGTATGATATAGTAATAAAAATAATTCTTCTTGTATCTCATAATTCCTAAGTGCATCCTACGATTTTCAAAATGATAATTTTATTCTTAAAATTTGAATATTATCTTGTAGATTATCTATTTCGAATAAAGTTTTTGAAAGAAGCTTGTTAGAACACATTTTCTAGAAAAGTTTTTCAAAAAATATTTTATAAAAAAATTTAAAATATTTTTAGAATAAGTTTTCTAAAAAGTGATATTTGAATAATCTAGAGAAAATATGGGGTGTAAGAAACCGAAGCCTTAAAAAATACTTAAAATTAAGAATGACAAAATCAATTCAACCCATTGTGTAGGTCCATTTATAACATGATAAACCTTAATTTAATCAATCTTTTGTTTCAAAAGTCAAATAAAATCTAAGAAAGTCTTGAACATATATAAAGATGACATTTACCTTATTAGCCTTGTTTTATCTCATCATGTACTTTTGTTTTCATTTGCTTTTTAGTTTCTAATTTATTTTTTGAAAATATCCTTTCGGAGTCATTTTTTATAAAATTGAAGAAATATTTTCAGAATTTATAAAATATTTACCTGTGATTTTACAAATGTCTTATTTGTATATGGTTGTCCATTGTTCTTTGATATCACCATGTTCACAAGATTGAAAAGTTGCTCCACTTGTTCTAATTTCTTCGTTTCATCCTTTGTCTTGTTATTGAAAAGCACTTTGCGATTCTCACATTGGATCAAAATATCCTACAACAATATTAACACAAAATAATATTAAATAAATGAGTAATAGTTAAGTATTTAATTCAACAATATGTCTATAATATTCACATAATCATATATATTATGTTTTTGGTTTTGACCATTTAAGAGTTATTACTTAAAAATTATGAGAATAAATATATATATATATATATATATATATATATATATAAATCTAAATGATAATATGAAAAAATACCTTAAGAAGTTGTGGACATCCTTCACCTAAATAATCATCTAGTGTCTCTTCATTATATTCAAGTTCATCTCCTCCAGTGAAAACAATAATCATGTAGTCAAAAATTTTATGTCCAAACAAAGTTTGCAAGATACGTAAAGTAGCTTGTTCTTCTTCAGATAGACGAGTTCTAACACTGAACACAACAAGGATTGCATGAATTCCATTTTTAGCCATATCAATACATTTGAGTATTTCTTCTCCAACAGAATCACCTCCATCAAACAATCCTGAAAAAAATATATTAGACTAGATTTAAGATTAAATTTTTGTTTATGCATATAGCATTTATCATTATTTAGGATAATGATATGCACATCTTCATTTCATATACACCTATTCAACATTTAGTTTTTCTTCTTATCATATCATATATCTTATAAATTTATAATTTTTTTTCTTTTTCTAAGTACAGTTTAGATATAAATGAAACTTTTAGATGTACATAAATCATTTTTATAGTATTTATAGTATTCACAGTAAAAAAGAATCACTATAATTTTGCATGAATAGACCAAAAACAAAAACAAACATACTTAAAAAAATCATGTTATATTGGCAACTTCAAAAACAAAATAACTAGACATGCCCTTAGACATATCATATTATTATTAATGGCAACTTCAAAACAAGAAAAAGAAGTGATGGAGTGTTTTTCAAAAAGATAAAAAATTAAGGAATTAAGAACATAAACCTTTTATTTCTAGCATCCAAAATATATTTAAGCATTGAAAAAATTATATATGATAAAATTATCAAAAAGGAGAGATTGAAGAAAAATGTTAACCCCACTCTTTCTAATATGTTTGTTGTGATATTGGGTAGGTTTCATTTTTCATTTGTTTTGATGTAGAAGTTAGACTTATCAAAAACATGTAATGTTTAATAAATTTGATCTAATAAAAAAGAGAATGTTGTTAGCATTCTTTAATATTGAAATAATCAAAGTAACAACATTTGTTTTAACTTAAATCAAATACAAATTATGCAATGAATTACAAGTAAGTAACTAAGTAATACCTGGGGTGTTAATAACATTGATAGTTGATCCATCTTTCATGACATTTGTCTGTAATTCACAGATTCTTGATGCACCATAAGAACCCATTCTTGATTTGAAGGCATTTTTTCCAAGAATGCTATTTCCAGTTGTACTTTTACCATTTCCAGTTCTTCCAACTAAAACCAGTGTCTTCTCTTCCTTAAAGAAGGACTTTTGTTTCATCGAATTTTGTTTCATCTTATTACCAAATTCAGGTTGCAACTGCATGAACCTAAATAATAAAACAATAACAAAACAACACACATTTATTTATAATAACAAATAATATGTCGAAACAACTAAGAAAAAATGTTTTAAATGAAGTGTAAAATGCAGTGCAGATAAATACAAATATTTATGATGACCTATGAGTAATTTGAGGAAACTTGGTTTTGCTTGAATAATCTAACTTTTGAGAATCATTTATAGTTTTTCTTCAAAGACTTCACAAAATAGAAAAATATGTGGAAGTTGAAGTTTGTAAAGTTTCCAAGTTATATTCATCAATAACTTTGCCAAAGCCATCTTAATAATTTCACATAAACTAATATTCCATTTCCAAAAATACTTCTTTAGCAATTAAATAGCTTCCACATTAACATTTATATTTGTAATTAATTTTTAAGTGTGTATAAAAATAAAATTAATATTTTTTAATGAGATTAACATTAATATATTTTAATTGGATTAAATCATGAAATCTGTCAATATATACTATTATTATTTCTTTAGTTTTAATATAATTATACTATTTTCCCTTATGAATTTGTAAGTTTGTGTGGTAGCACATCATTCTTCTTATAAAAGCATATTAATATTATTTTATTTATGTTCCTTAGAAAATGTTATATTTTAGTGTAAATTACACTATATTTATGGAGTTAATATATATATATATATATATATATATATATATATATATATATATATATATATATATATATATATGTGTGTGTGTGTGTGTGTGAAAACAATTTTCTTATTTGGATCAGAAATAATCACACATTTTTATTTATTTGAATAGAGTACTTTGAATGGTAAATGCATCACACACATCATACATTGTATACACAAACATATACTGCAATATATAACCTTACAAGTACTTGAATAGTGAAGATGAAATGGTGCTAAAATCAGAGAATGTCACACATAGACATTAGTTTTGGGAATGTAGGTTGTCTTCTATTTGCTGACTCAAGATTATACCTCAGATTTTTAATTTCTTCATTCAACACAGCTTCTGTTGTCTTATAATCTTCCTCAATCTTATGTCTAGCAGCTCTTTCTTCTTCCAACTTTTCCGAAATATTTGAACTTCCTTGTTTCAATTTTGATTCTTCCTATGTATTCAAAATTAAATTATCACTTCTCATAACAAAGGAACAACAATGAAGTAATATTCAACATTCATCCTCATGTACTCTCTATGTATGCAAATACTTGTATATGATTATATATATACATGTATTCTTTTAGAAGTATATTTATATCATGATACCATCTCATATAGTATTGAAAAAAAATACTCAAAATTAAGAATGACAAAATCAATTCAACCCATTGAGTTGGTCCATTTATAACATTATAAACCTTAATTTAATCAATTTTTTGTTTCAAAAGTCAAATAAAATCTAAGAAAGTCTTGAACATATATAAAGATGACATTTACTTTATTAGCCTTGTTTTATCTCATCATGTACTTTTGTTTTTATTTGCTTTTTAGTTTTAATTTCTTTTTTTAAAATATCCTTTCGGAGTCATTTTTTATAAAATTGAAGAAATGTTTTCAGAATTTATAAAATCTTTACCTGTGATTTTACAAATGTCTTATTTGTATATGGTTGTCCATTGTTCTTTGCCTTCACCATGTTCACAAGATTCAGAAGTTGCTGAACTTGTTCTAATTTCTTTCTTTCATCCTTTGTCCTGTTATTAAAAAGCACTTTACGATTCCCACATTGGACCAAAATATCCTACAACAATATTAACATAAAAGAGTATTAAATAAATAAGTAATAGTTAAGCATTTAATTGAACAATATATCTATGATATAATAATTCTCTGTTGATTTATAAGTAATTTGAATATACAAAAAATTTTCTAATTTAATTTTAATCATAATATATATATATATATATTCTATTCTTTAACAAGCTATATTTTTTAATATGACCAACAATATAAATTTTAACTTTTTTAACGATGTTATAATAACTAAAGATGAAATATCTTAAATTGATTAAATTAAAAAAGTTATCATATATAACATATTTGTCACTTTTAATAATTAAATATATGTTTAATAAACTATAAACCTTAATTTTAAACATTAGTAACAACATCTTTTAGTTATATATTAAGAAATTTAACTCATATATATTGAGAGAAAGAAAGACAAAGTAAAAATTTTATGATAAGATGTTAGAACTAAATTTCACTAATGGAATCATACACATATGGTTATAATTAAGAGTTTCTTAATATTTACATAATCATATATATTTATTTTTTATTTTTGAATTTTTAAATATAATAATAAGAATTATCACCTAAAATTTATGAGAACAAAAAATTAAATATATTAATCTAAACAATAATAGAAAATAATATAATAAAATACCTTAAGAGGTTGTGGACATCCTTGACCTAAATAATCATCTAGTGTTTCTTCATTATATTCAAGTTCATCTCCTCCAGTAAAGACTACAATCATGTAGTCAAAAATTTTATGTCCAAACAAAGTTTGCAAGACTCGTAAGGTGGCATGTTCCTCTTCAGAAAAACGAGTTCTTACAGAGAACACAACAAGAATTGCATCAATTCCATTCTTAGCCAAATCTATACATTTGAGTATTTCTTTTCCAGCAGACTCACCTCCATCGAACAGTCCTACAAAAATTAGATTTTAGATATAAAATTATTTTTGGATTAAATATGTTTTTAATTTTTAAACTATATGTGAAAATTGTGTTTGGTTCCTAGCATAAACTTTAAACTTATTTAATTCTTATACTTTATAAATTGGTGTAAATGATCTTTAATGATATGTTAAAATTCTTTTTCTATCTCTTTATTTTTCTTTTTCAAATAATTTTCTAAAAAAATCATCATACTTTTGAAAGACATCAAAACAAAATAACTATGTGCATGTACATAAACCATATTATTATTAATGACAAGTTCAAAACAAGACAAAAACAAGTGATGATTTTTTTTAAAAAAAATATAAGAAAAAAATTAAGGAATTAAGAACATAAACCTTTTATTTTTATTTCTAGTATCCAAAAATATATTTAAGCATTAAAACAAAATAGTACTCCCTCCCTTTCAAATTATAAGACATACTTTTGAAGGCAATTTTGTTTCATAATATAAGGTGTTTTAGAATTCCAATAACTTTTTTTTCTTATATACCCCTATTAATCATATTATTTATTAGTATTAATATTAAATAGTAAAAAGAGAAACTAAATATCAGGAACTAAGAATTAATTCTCTTTTATTAATTTGACTCTTTATTTTTTATTATAATCTATTAATATCACGTTTTATTTTTTTTATTAAAGTTGCAACAACTAATATAATTTTAATTCAGTATTTAAATTAGTAATTTGGTGGAAATTGAAAATTTTGATTGAAATTTTAAAATAAAATTTAAGTTTGTCATTTGCAATTTAATAAAAATTAAAAATTTTGATTAAAATTTTAAAATAAATTTTGAGTATACTGATTTGTAATTTGGTGAGAATTAAATTTTTTTATTGAAATATTCATTTAAAACAATTAGTAGTTCTAATTTTAAAATATTTAAAAATTATTCTGAAATGAATTCAAAATTCTTGAAATTCTAATCTCAATCAATTTACATGGTTAAAAAATTAATTCATTTATAAAGATTTTTTTTTAAATTTCAATTAATTAATTTATTAATAATTAATAAGAATAAAAATAAAAAATTTATAAAAAAAAATTAAATTAATTAATTATTTTTCTTATTGTGAGAATTTATAAATACATCTTATAATTTGAAACTGTATATGATAAAATTATAAAAAAAGAGTGACTAAAAAAATGTTAAACAACACTCTTTCTAATATGTTTATAATGTGATATTTGTAGGTTTCATTTTTCATTTTGTTTTGATTAGGATTTGAGTCTTATAAAATATATGTAATTTTTAATAAATTTTAGCTAATGATAAAAAAAGAAATGTTGTTAGCAATAGCATTCTTCAATATTGAAATAATCAAAGTAACCACATTTGTTTTAACCTAAATCAAATACAAATTAGGCAATGAATAACAGATAACTACATGTATTACCTGGAGTGTTAATAACATTAATAACTGATCCATCTTTTATGATATTTTTCTGTAATTCACAAATTCTTGATACACCATAAGAACCTATTCTTGATCTGAAGGCATTTCTTCCAAGAATGCTATTTCCAGTTGCACTTTTACCATTTCCAGTTCTTCCAACTAAAACCAGTGTCTTTTCTTCCTTAAACATGGAAATTTGTTCCATCGTATGAAATTCAGGTTGCAGCTGCAGGTTAAAAATAACCTAAATAAAACAATAACAAAACAGCAAACATATATTTGTAAAAGAATAACAAATAATATGTTGAAACAATTGAGAAAAAAAATGTTTTGAAGTGTAAAGTGCAGTGCAGATAAAAATATAAACAGTTATAATTAATGACCTGTGAATAATTTGAGAAAAGGTTGTTTTGCTTGAGTTATCTAAGCTTGAGAAGCATTTTATAGTGGTAAAGTAAGAAACAATGGTTGTTTAAGAAAGCAGAGATGAAAAGAAGAGCATATGGAAAAGTATAATGAAAGTGTGGTTGAGAGTAACAAGGTAATAATATACCTAATCTCAGATGTGGAAAAGGAATTAATTAACAGTGTAGTCATAATTATAAGTTTGAATCAAAAGAAGTGAAATCTACCTCTTCAAACACTTCACAAAATAGAAAAATTTGTGGAAGAAAAAATGTTAAAGTTTGTAAAGTTTCTAAGTTATCTTCACAAATAGCTTTGCCTAATCCATCTTAATAATTTCACAAAAATATTGAAAAATTTTCTTTAGCAATTAAAGAGATTCTACATTACTAAGATAATAAAATGGTTAATTTACTCAGTTTTGGCTAAGTCAACTCGCTGTAGTGAAGTGAGAGTTTCTTTTTACACTCTCGTATTTTCTTACTATATTTTATATATATATAATTTTTTATTTTATTTTTATATAATTTGAAAATCAATTTTAATTTCTAAATATTAAAAGTTAATTTTAACTTTTGAATAGATTAATTTAAAAATTAAAATTAAATGATTTGAAGAACATTTTTAAATTGCACAATCTTATATTCATATAAAAAAATTTAAATTATGAAATTTAAAAGTTTTTTCAAATTACATAATCTAAAAATACTTTTCTTCTGATTACATAATCAAAAGTAATTTTTTTCATAAAAAAAGTTTTCATATCATAAAATAAAAAAATCTTCAAATTATAATCTGAAATCATATTTCTTATTATTTTATCGTGCCTTCTTCTCTTTTTCTTCTTCTCTTTCATTATCAAATGAAAGTGGCAATAGCGATAATATAATTTTGTCTTTCACTCACTTTCATAGAGGTGGTGCAAATATAAATAATGAGAGTGTAAAAACAAAACTCTCCAGCTAAGCAGGTTGAATTTTTTTGCTCATCGACTGACTGGTGGACCGTTGGTCAGCTCATAAGTTCTTTTTAATTTTCTTAAATTATTTTAAATTTTAGTATATATATATATATATATTTTAAAAACATATGTAATTATATAAATATTTTCTAATTTTTTGATTAATTAATTGATGTTTTTAATTAAAAATAAATTAAAATAATTATTACTTTTAAATATTAAATTATTTTATTATAATTAATAAATAAAAATAATTTAAATTAAAATATTGTATATTTAGATCGTTTAAATACTATAATACAATAAAAAAATTAATCTTTTTTTAATTATTATTCAATTACAAGAATGGACTTGACTGATTGAAGATTCACATCTCTATTAACCATGTATAAATAATTAATTCATACAAAAATAATACAATTTAAATAATTTTATAAATGTAGTTAATGATTAAAATAATTATATAATTATATTTTATTTTCATATTAAATATTATAAGTGATATTCCATCATCTAACTTAAAACGTTGACTAGAATTAAGCAATAACCAAGAGAATGACACTTTCTTATAATGTTTAAGTTGTTATGTAATTTTCTATATTTTAACTTTTGAGAACAATATCATAACTATTAGCTGCCATAATTTGAACAGTTTTCATTAAAGGTATTACTTTCTTTAGTTTGAGCTAATATCTTTACATTTCTATTAATTACTTGTATATTTTTTTAGAAACGAAATAAAAAGTTTAAAATATCCACTATAATTCTAAGTGAAAAATTTAAATATGACCTACAAATTCAAAATTAATATAAAAAAATAAAATATACACTTTAATATATATATATATAAACATTACAATATTTAAAATTGTCATAAATTTTTACACAATTTAATTTAAAGTAATGAATAGAAACTTCGTATAATAATGAAATAAATAGTGTGACCCTTATATGTGTCATATAATTATGTTAGTAGTAATTATAATATTTTTAATGATTATAACAATTTTTAAATGATACTTTATATAATAAAAGGGTCATGTAATAAGTAACGGACGTAACACATCATTTATGGTTGCAAATGCCATATTACTTAGATAACCATCATTTATTACTTTGTGGTAATAAAATATAAGATAATATAGGCAAATGCCACACACATAGATGATCATAGTTGACACATTTTACAAAAATAATTTTTATCTTTATGTTTTATTTAGTGAAACTAGAAATAAACATACTAACTTGTTTATCACCCCTTATATATGCGCATTTAAGAAGTATTTTTTTTAATATCTCTAGAAAGAAAGCTATATGTTAAATAACTTGGAAAAATTATATGTGAATCTAACTTGAAATCTTTGGAAACTATTATTTAGTGAATTCCATATTTTTTAAGACTATTTTCATTTTTATTTTTCCAAATTTTTTAATAAAAGAATTTTAGTTCTCTTTCATTTCTAACTTATATTTTAAGATGTCTTATTTATTCTTTTCTCATACCTTTAGTTTAGGTATATTATTTTTTCATACCTTTAGTTCAGGTATATTATTTTCTTGTTATATTCAAAAACACTTTGATTTTACTTATTAAGATGCTTATTCTTTCTTTGTGTTTTCTTCAAAATCTAAAATGATTCTTAAAGTTAGACATTCCAAATAATTATATAATTGAAATTTGAAATAATTTATATATATATATATTTTATCCTTTTTATTATTTAGTGATTCCATGTTTTTTTAAGGATATCTTCATTTTTTATTTCCTCAAGTTTTTAAGTAAGAGAATTTTAGTTCTCTTTTGTTTCTAACTTATCCTTTTAAGATGTCTGATTTATTCTTTTCTCATGCCTCTAGTTTAGGTATATTATTTTCTTGTTATATTCAAACACACTTTGATTTTACTCATTAAGATGCTTGATTTTTTTTGTGTTTTTCTCAAGTATAAAATGGTTCCTAGACTTGGTCATTTCAAAGTAATCATATCATTGAAATTTGAAACCTTCAATATATATTTTATATCCTTTTTATTATAGTTTCTGCATCCTGATTTTACATCACACATCAACAAGTTTCTTTCTAATATTCTTAGGCATGAAATCATTATGTCATTTATCATATTTTGATAACAAATTACATTTAAGTTAATAATGTTATTCAAGTTAACACAATTACTTGTACACATTTCATATTTCAAAGCTTATTTATTTCCTAAATATTTCACCTTATTTATTGTCTATCAAATCTCTTTTTTTTTATATATTTCTTATTTAGAATATGTTTTCCTTGCAGAATAACCTAAATTTATAGTAATGGGAAAAACTTCCTTGTCTAATGATGTGAAGACACTAGTTTTGGTTGGTCGTACTGGTAATGGTAAAAGTGCAACAGGAAATAAAATTCTTGGAAGGAAAGCCTTCAAGTCAAGAATGAGCTCTTCTGGTGTAACAAGTGTTTGTGAATTGCACACAACTGCTATAAAAGATGGAGCAACTATTAATGTTATTGACACTCCAGGTTAAGTATAATAACTTCTCGCTCACTATATCATTCTACATTTGATTTGAGTTAAATTTATGCCTTTGCTTGTTGAAGTTTTATCATATACAAACTTGCATCATCTATATTTGGAGGAATAAAAATATATTTAATTATATTAAAAAAATTGTAGGACTATTTGATGGAAGTAAGTCTGCTGGAAAGGAAATTGTCAAATGTATTGATATGGCTAAAGATGGAATTCATGCGATAGTTTTAGTGTTTTCTGTTAGAACTCGTTTTTCTGAAGAAGAACAAGCTACTTTTCTTACCTTACAAGCTTTATTTGGACACAAAATTGTTGACTACATGCTTGTGGTCTTCACTGGAGGGGATGACGTAGAAGCCAATGAAATGTCACTTGATGATTACTTAAATGAGAACCCTTCACAACCTCTCCAGGTTTTTTATTATTATCACTTTTATAAATGTGTACTCATTTCATTCTTATTATTATAGTATACCAACTCTTAATATTGCGAGAAACGAAAATCACAAATATAAGTAATTATATATTTAAAAATAAAAAAATTAAAAGATAAATGCATATGTTTTCTCACATTTATGATTCTAATTTTTTAAATAATCAAGAGTTGTTATTTAATATACCTCTCCCCTCTCTATATATAAATAAAATGAGAGCTTAAGTTACTTAAACTTGAATTTTATTTTCTCTTAATTTCACATTGTAAGAACCATTTCATTTCTCTTTCTATGTGATAAGTATATATTAATATATGCTTATACATTTGAATCATGTTTTTATATTTAAATAAACACGTATATTAATATAGACTTATACATTTGAATCATATTTTCATATTTAAATAAACACATTGTATTATATCTTGTTAAATCACACTAACAACTATTATTGTTATGTTTAATATAATTTCTTTAATATGTTGAAATATAGAGAATTGTTCTGGTACTAAATTTACAATTAACTATGAAATATAATGGAGCTTCAACATTATTGTAGGATATACTCACTTTATGTGGCAATCGTAAAGTACTTTTCAATAATAGAACTGATAATGAAAATAAGCTATTGGAACAACGTCAACAACTTCTCAATCTTGTGGACACAATTATATTACATAATGGTAGACAACCATTTACAAATGAGTTGTTCAAAAAATTGAAGGTGAAATTTTTATAAATGTTGAAAGTATTTATTAAATATTGAAATTTAGATAAACAATATATAATATCAATGAGTTATGAGTTCATCACTTCATGTTGTAGGAGAAAGCAGCTGAAACTGAAAATGCAGAAACAATGGGAATAAAAATGCAACTGCAAAAACAATACAATGATGAACTTAAACAAATGACTCAAATGGTATATCGCTATACATATATCTTCTCATATTTATTTTACAATATTTAGTTGTAATTTACTTGTTGAAGGTTAAACATATTATCACTTTCTTAATTTTCTTTCATTACTTCTATTTTCAAATAATAATTTTATTTTTAATATATAGATTGAATCAAAGTTGAAAGAAGAAATGGGAAAACTTATGAAAATGTTAGAACAAGAAAGGTTTGCTAGGCTTAAGGCTGAGGAAAATTATAGATCAATCCAAACTTCATCAAATAATGAAATTCGACAACTCAAATGGAATCTTGAAGAGGCAAATAGAAAAAATAGTGGTGGTCGTAGGAGTGGAGGATGTGCCATTCTCTGATTGTAATACCTTCAAATATTTTTATTTTAACTTTACTTTCATGAGCATAAATGTTTGTATTTGTATATGATCCTAAGTGTCTTTATTTGTAAAATATTGTAAGTGTTTCTATTTGTATATATTTATATATGATCTAAACTCTTCCAAATGTTGTATATATTTACCAAGTGTTTTAATGTAACTAAATTATGTTTGAATTACATTTCTTAATTTGTCACAGTTCATGCTTATATTTTATTTCATATTTATGTCCCTGTGTTTGTATTAGGTAATGATGATAAATGTTTATATTATGGTCTCAATCTTTTCACAATGTTAAATATATTTACCAAGTATTTTTATGTAACTAAACTATGTTTGAATAATTCGTCTTAATGTATTATATTTTATTTAGGGTTTAGAATTTAGAGTTTATTTCATATTCATATTTTATTATGTTGTATTAGACAATGATTTTTTTTATATTTCTCTTTTTTCTTTTGGCTTTCATGTTGTTTATTTTATTTTATTTTATTTTTTGTTTCAAATTTTTATGTCTAATATCTAATATTTCTAATGTTTATAAAATTATGTAGACTAAAGATGTAAGAAAATATAATAAAGTTAAAATTACATTAACATATAATTTGCAAGAATAACTTAAAAAAATTACCTTATATTACTCTAAACTTTTATGTTGTAATCTTTACTTCTCGTAACAATGATTTTATTTATTTCTCTAATTTCAAATCACTACCTTGTGATGTCTGTTATACAATAATAAAAGAGATTATTTCTTATTAATTATATAATCATTTATTAAATGCATTGATGTTGAATATTTTGTAACAAAGTCACTTAAGAATTTAATTATATTTGTTAATGAAATGGAGATTCACTGTTTCCAAAAAACTTTGTTGTTAGAAGACTATTGAAGTGTGATTGCAACACTTTGTTATAGTTGTTAAAACCTTAATGTACTTTGAGTTTTTAAATTAAAGAAGGAAATTCACAATAGACATTGGGATTATAACTTCTTTAATTTCTTCCTTCAACCCATTGCAAATTTTTTGAACTTTCAAGCTTAAGAAATAACTTAAGTATAGAATATGGCTAGTAGCATACTCCAAAGCAAACAAATTACCCCACTATAATTGCATAAACTCCACCCCGTCTTACATACCTGATACTATTAAGAAAATATTCTAGTAGAAATCTCTCTCGAAATTATCCCATGAAAAAAAAAGTCTATGGACACTCATCATCTACTTCATACCTATTCACGAGAACGACTTCTTCAAACAATAGATAAATGGAATAAGAGAGTTTCTTATTATTTGCACACTTAGTAGCTTCAAAGATTTTCTTAATGTATTTGACTCATTGATTAACTAGGTCAGGACTAGATCTCTCATTGAAAGGAGGTTTACGCCTCATTAACTCATCCAAGGTAAAAAATGTGATATAATGTACAATCTAAATTGCCTGAACTATCATCCTAACAATCTCCAATTGGTATAATATAGACTGGTGATGACATGTCATAATGACACTATTTTTTTATAGTTTAATGGTCAACATTTCCATTGTCCTAGGCATCTGAGTCATATATAAAGGTGGAGGAAGAGTATTAGAAAGTCAGGGAGGTTTAGGAGTCATCTTTACCACAAAAGAAATAATATTAGAAAATCATATAAAACTTTCTAACAAAATTCTTTAACATAAATAAAACAAACATCTCCACATATAGAAAACACACTCTCCTCAAGATACAACATGTTTTATACCATAAATGTAACTAGCCATATAAGTTCTAAAGATATCACCTCAAAAGTATCTGACTCACAAAACATACATAAAGTATTTCCAAACAAAAGTTAAATAAAATAACATTCCTAAGCTTGCCTTAACTGTTGTCCTAATCTGTAACATCATTTTCTCCAGTATTAAGCACAATCATAGTAGAAACACAACTTAAAAATAACATGGAAAAGCTAATTTAAATAAACTATATCAATCACAAGACATAATCCAAAAATGTATTACATCATAAAATATAAAATGTGTTCTCAATCTAAATAAACTCATAATATCTGCAAATTACACCTAACTCATAATCCATGACTATAAGAATTATAAGACACATCTCTTATGACCTTAGCATAATTTATCACAACTTGATGCCTCGTGGAAGACTCGATAAGTATGTCTCACCAAATACTAACACTCAATCCATTAGAAATAATTTTGATAATCCAACCTCGATTCCTTATTGTCAAGATAGTCCTTTGCATAACGACATTTCACCTTATGCAAAAATCTCCTTCAATTTCTCACCACTTGATATCTTAATCTATGTGATTTAGACTATCAATGAAGTTAGGATATCTTATTTCCTTGATGAGTTTCTTTACTCATTACCATCAACAAAAACTTGGTTAAAATACCATCACATGTATATAACTTTTCCTAGTTCAATTCATCTCATAAGATATCTTTACTCGATTCTTTTATAATTCAATCCAACCATTCAATACCTATTAATATATATGCAAACACATATATATAATTATATAATAATAAAACACAACTTACACTGACGCGAATCTGCCCAAACCTTGATCAACGGATCGTTCCAACAAATTTCCCTCAAACCAAAGATCAAAAATCGAAAATGCGGAAAGGGATTAGGGATGGAGAAGACGCCACAATCATTTCTGATTGATAAGTCCAGTGAGGATTCGCCACTCTGAATTCGAAAATTCACAGATAAGAATCTAAAGTTCTACTCGAGAACCAAGAGAGAATTCACAGAGCCAAAGTCTCAACTCCTTAAAATCTGAATTCTGAGTACAAAGAGTTATGAGAATCCTATTTATACTAATGGACCTAACACAAAGCCCATTAACTAATTAGGCCCAAAACTGGAAAAAGAACAAAAATACAAAGCTCAGTAAAGGCCCACAAAGAAAATTAAATCCAAATTACAAAATATTAAAAATTAAATTTAGAAATCCTAAAAACTACAGATTGTCATCTTCATGCTCGTATCATCCTCCCTGTGTTGGAGAGAATTCGTCCACGAATTTAGCTCTTTGTACCTACAAGCAAACTTACAAACATAAGACTAAAAGAACTCAATTTTAACATCATCTAAACAAAGACGAGAAAAACTATCTAAATAAAGATGTGGAGCTCATGAGAGTCCAATCTCTTATTATCAAAGTGCAATAAATATCTTCCTCCAGGATCATAAACCAACCTCAGAAACACATCAAACAATAAGAACATCAAACGACTAATCATAAGCATGTCAAATACATCAATCCAATACAAATATATGGTATCTAATGTCCTTTTCAGTTCACGTAACAAGATTAAAGATCTAACATGATTATGCTTAATCTCATCATCAACCTCGTCGATAATTCACACACATAGAGAAAAGATGATCATAAACATTCAAGTCCACAGGATATGTATGCATCTCATCATTCAAGGACTTGGAATCACCACCTAAAACAATAGTATGCATATCAAAAGCAAATGACAATTCACAAGGATTTTTAATTTGCTCATGATACACATCGGACAATTCCACGGATGTAGTGGAAGCCCATATGTTTTTCTCTCTAATACTGCGTGAATCACTTGAAAGCTCATCACTAGTAATTTCTGCAAAGGAGAATCCACACAAATAATTATAGAGTTAGAATAAGAACAAATATTATCATTAGTCTCTTCTTCCTTTGCTCTCTTTTCTTTCTCTTCTCTTTCTATCTTTTCTTTCTCCTTTATTTCTATTATTCTTTTTGCCTTTTCTAACAATTCATCAAATTTTCTACTTCCTTCCTCAGTCTTTTCTTTCAATTCTCTAATCTTTTGATCAAACTTTTCTTTTTCTTCCTTTTCAATTTTCTCCTCTCTTTTCCTAAGAATTTCCTTCACTTTTTCCCCAAACTCTTTCTCTCTTCTTATAAAATTATTTTCACTTTCTACAAATCTTTTTCCCTTTCCATAAGCTCCTCATTTGTTCTCTCTCTTCTCTAAGTTCTCTTTCTATCCTCTCTAATTTTTGTAATGCTTTCTTTTCTCTCTCTCGCAACCATTGGTAATAGTCTTTAAGATCTTGATCATTTATGGGTTTTGACTTCCAATTAGGACATTCAAGAGAAACATGCCCATAGCCTTCACATTTGGAGCATCTAATAGAACTTATTTTTATCCTTGAACTTGATGCGTTGTTACACTTACGCTCTGCCTTCTTTAGCCTTTTATGCTCATAAACTTTTCTTTCCAACTGTTGTACTATTGGAATGAGTCTTGAATTCAAATATTCTATAGTCAACCCCATGACTGCAAGTAAATGTTAGAAACAAAACAAGAAAATCATAAAGAAATGGTTAGCACAATTAACAGAAAAATATGGACCTCACCACTCACTAAGTGTTTGCACTCAGTCACTCGTGTATCAGTCTTGAAAAACTATTTTCACTCTCTTCACTCAAATTCCTCTTTAGTTCTTAAGGAGAACTTCCAGTCAACTTATCAAGAATTGTACATTCAAAGTGAAAGATGTAACAAATCCACATTGAACTCAAGAGGTCAAGAAAATAGAAAACTCTATGACAAAACCAAGGAATTTATAAAGACAAACTAAAAAGCACAAAATCAAGAAATGAGCTAAACCAAAGGGAGTAAGATGCAACAAAACTAAGAACGTGACAAAGAGAAAAGCACTTTAAAGACAAGGGTAATCTAAATAGTATATTTAGAATTACCACTAAAGAAACGTAAAACAAAGCAAGTAAGTTAAACAATTAGAAAATCAAGTTGTAAGAAATGGATCAAGACTACCTAGATAAATGGAACTAATTTGGACATCCAATAGAGAACTCAATTAAAATTAAATCTAAGTCTCAAGAGAAATATGAAATGTGCACTTTAACACTTTTTTTTTGCTTATCACACTTGAGATGAATGAAAGCTAGTTAGGCATCCACCCACTCTTATGCAATTTTCTTACGTTGTGCTTGTAAGTTTCTCAAGACTTAAACTCAAGTTTTAAAAGAATGCTCAAAACATAGATGCTACACTTAGCTCCTAATTGTGTAATCTCAAAATTCAATCTCAAACAATCAAGAGTTTCCAACAATTCAACTCACAACACTATATTTCACAAACAAGAATCCAACCAAGATCAAACTCAAAGAAGTTTATAGACATATGACTCAAATCAAAGTTAGGAATAAAAAAAATGACACAAGAGAATAGAAATGGCCAAACCAGATTTAGACACCAAGTGCTGCACCAGATTAGCAACCATAATACCACATTTGATCAAGCACCAAAACTCTAGTTAAGTACACCCACAAATGCACCAAATTTTGCAGCTTCTAATTAACACCATTCAATATTTGCCACCCCCAAAGTTGTGAGTTCACACCCATTATGTAGCAAAAGAATAACCAGAAAGCACCAAATTTTCATTTACCAACAGCAACACCAATTGCAGTTACGTGAATCAATAGAAAACAATTTATTTTCAAAAGTCGTGGGCCCCGTACATTTCCAATTTCTCCATGAGTCATCAAATGCTTTCACCGTACAATTCAATTTCACATTACCATCACCAAATCAAATCAAATTAAGCAATGAGCCCCACATGCATTTAAATTAGATTGACTTCACGTGAATGTACTGTGGAGTGGGCCACATATTCAAATGCTTCAATTTCACCTTTGTGCCAAATTAAATGGCATTCACACATTAGCCAAAGGGTTCCACGAACAACACCAAATTTGAAGCCCAATAGTACACCACCACAATTGGCACCGAAAATCAACACTAGGGTCAACAACTAGACCTCTCCTTAGACCTCTCCTTGAGCACTCGGTACTAGCACCTACACTTGCACTTCAAATCCATTCCGCACCGCCTACTTAAACACTCTCACGAGCAATTCAGACAAACACCTATGGTGTACTTTTTCACTTGCATCATTGAAGCTAAACTCAATTTGCTAATTCCTTTGCCTGCATAAAAAACTTAATTGCACTAAATTGCATTGCAGAGCTTCAATTTGTCTAATTCATCACACTAGCTTGGCACATGGTCCAGCACCAAGTCACCCACCTAGAACACTACGTTGAACCAACATAGACACGGACCATTCCAGGTGCTTGAATCACCCACACAAGCAATTCAACAAACACTTGTGGTTCATTCTTAATTCACAAACTACTCACGCTCCAATTTCAATTCCAGAAAGAGTTTGTTTTCCCTTCAATTCAGATACCAATTGTGTAAAGAAAATGATAATTCCAATTTCCAGAATACACATATCCCTTTGGCTAACAATTCGAACCGATTTGCTTTAATTCAACACCCTTGGAATTTGATGGCCATAAACGTGATTAATAATTGCAGTAACAATGACTCAAGACACTGAATGGACATTAGCTTCACCGTAGACATCATTGAACCTACCTTGTAATTCTTTGTTGTTTTGATTTTGAGCAATCCACTGAAAACTGAATAGTGTTGTTATCTTGCCCCCAAAACAGTACCTCGGAATGGAAAGACAAAATTCGATCTCCCACTCTAATTGGACCAACGAAACTTCACCGGAGAACACAATCTGCGAGGCACCATTCACCTTCACCGGAAATTAAAAACCCAAAACTAGAGACACACCAATGGAAGGCGAGAAACCTAAAAAAGACGAGCAAATGGCACAAGCGGAATACCACCAGAATCACGATTCAATCAAGGTAGAAAACAACACCCATTCGGATTGCTTCAACTTGCGCGAAAATGCTTCGGTAAGGATTTGGAAGGGAATTGGTGTTTCGAAAAACTAGAGAAAATAATCCCAAAACTTTTACGGAAAAAGTTCCGAAAACAATATGGAACTGTTACGGAAATGCTTTGCAAAAAGGCGGAAATCAGCTCTGATTACCAAATGACGCGAATCTGCCCAAACCTTGATCAACGGATCGTTCCAACAAATTTCCCTCAAACCAAAGATCAAAAATCGAAAATGCGGAAAGGGATTAGGGATGGAGAAGACGCCACAATCATTTCTGATTGATAAGTCCAGTGAGGATTCGCCACTCTGAATTCGAAAATTCACAGATAAGAATCTAAAGTTCTACTCGAGAACCAAGAGAGAATTCACAGAGCCAAAGTCTCAACTCCTTAAAATCTGAATTCTGAGTACAAAGAGTTATGAGAATCCTATTTATACTAATGGACCTAACACAAAGCCCATTAACTAATTAGGCCCAAAACTGGAAAAAGAACAAAAATACAAAGCTCAGTAAAGGCCCACAAAGAAAATTAAATCCAAATTACAAAATATTAAAAATTAAATTTAGAAATCCTAAAAACTACAGTTGTCATCTTCATGCTCGTATCATACACTTTAGATAAGAACAAGTATTTTGAGCAAGAGAACCTCATTCGAGTGGTTTATATTACTAACATCCCCTCACTCAAGTTGTGAAATCGTCGCGTGGTAAATACATCATTTTGCTTAAGCAACATTAAATCGCTTGAGGGATGAGAACTTTAGGGGAGAGATAATTTTTTCAACCTATTCCTCTCTTGAGTGTCCAAACAAACGTCCAACTTCTACTTCTACTGAAAAGAGAATCAACATTACTCTTGTTGCTCAAGCATTAAACCATCACTTGAGAAACTCGTGACTTATTGCTCAAGTTACAAACTTCTACAAACTATCTCAAATTACTGACTCTTTATCACTTGATCAATCACTCGTCACTTGAGTGATGGAAGCTTTAAAGAAAAGAAAATTGTTTCAATATATATTTTGCTCAAACTTCAACTCATAACTTAAAGAATAAGCATTGTCACTTAAACGAATAGAATGGTGCTTGAATGACATTGTTCTATCTCAACAATGATTGTCATTGTTTGTGTATCGCTTGAACGACCAACTCAATGATCAAGCGATGTATGCAGAAAACTAGCAAATAATAGAATTCACATTTAGATACACAATCAAAACAAACCAATTATGATTTATCAAATAAGTTTTAAATATTACTATAAAATTGTTTTTCATTCCACAAATTGAATTTAATTA
Organism: Lablab purpureus; assembly: GCA_030347555.1. Lineage (NCBI taxonomy): Eukaryota > Viridiplantae > Streptophyta > Magnoliopsida > Fabales > Fabaceae > Lablab > Lablab purpureus. Next base: position 29,328,295 of record CM059258.1, on the reverse strand, counting down.
TGACCATTCAACACTTAAAACTAGGGATGGCAACAAGACGATGTGGGTATGGGTTTAACTATATTTATCCATATCCCTGTCATGTAGCGGATATATCCATAGTTGCACCTATTCCAGCTTTGTCATTATTCTAAATATTAATTAAATAATTTTCTTACAAAAAATAAAAATCATATCGAAAAAAACATCATATAATCATGGATTCAATGCAAAAAAGACATATTATTCTTTTATTCAATGTCAAATTTTTCATAATTGAACTTTCATGATGATTACAACATCTATTATGTTTGCAAATGTTGAGAGGGAAAGTAAATTGAGGATTTGAATGAACTTGGTGAATATCAAATAAATTGTATAATAAAAGAAGAATTCTTCAAACAAAACTAATAACTAAGGAAAAAAAATTAACTTTTTAGATTATTTAATAAATTAAGAGCTTACATGATTGATAATTAGATATTCTCACATAACAAAAAATAAACAACAATTAAAAACATTGAAATAGAATAAAAATTATCAAATGTATACCTAGAATTAATTTAATTTGATAAATTGAAATTTATGTTTCCTCATATGTAAGATATCATTTGAATACAAAGAAAAAAAAAGTGTAATTGAGATTGTAAAAAGAAGAAAACTACCTTAAAGATTGGTGATGAATATCAAATGAGTGGAACAACTGAGAGAAAGTGTGAAAAATTGTGTAACCAAAAAAGAATTTTTCAAATAAAACTAAACAAATGATCAAAGAGAATAATAAAAATAAATTTTGTAGTTTCTAATAAATTAAAAATATTTTAATAATTTAAAAAATAGAATGAATTTATACATACTCATCTCATCTTCATGTCTAATTTTGAAAAATCTTATGTTCGATCAATATAATATTTTTTTATTAAAATAAAAACATATTAAAAAAATACCTATATAGACAAGAATGTTGTTGCCTTATTCAAAATAAACTAAAAGTAACACGAAAGAAATAAATATCTTCGTCACGATTCTAGTATTCTAAATTGATGGAAATCAAAATACAAGCAATTCCGAGAAAAAAGTATTTGACTTTTCCTACACTTCATATACTATGCGAACTTCGTGATGATTTTGATTTGCATGATCACATTATACGTTTGTTAAGATTCAAAATGGCATGGATTATATTTTTATTGTAGTGTGAAATTTTTCTAAGGTGAGACATTGCATTGTTTTCCAAAAGATTTATAATGGCACAAACATAACATATTTGGGTCCATATGAGAAAATTTATATTTTTATTGTAGTGTGAAATTTTTCTAAGGTGAGACATTGCATTGTTTTCCAAAAGATTTATAATGGCACAAACATAACATATTTGGGTCCATATGAGAAAATTGAAAAGATCAATGATAATGCTTATTATACAATGGATCTTCATGGTAAATATAAAATCAGTATTACATGGAAATTATTTCTCTTTTATGAATTGAAAAGAAATGGAGTTTTCTCCTTCTGTGAAAACTTTCTTTAATTTTGAATCAATGAACTAAATCTAAATTTATTATGTCAATGAAGTGATCAAGCTTATAACTTACTACTCACATTACATTCTTGAGGATAATATTACTACCTTCTTCTAAACAAAATAGACAATCCATTCGTTTTTTGAGTTTCTTTCAAAAGAATTGTAATGATATTTGTTAATGAATATTTGTTAACATGCAACACATACTAAAATAATCATGTATACATTTAAGTTGTTGAGACCATGATTACTAACTACATTTAAAAAAATTAAAATAGCTAGTGCACTCAACCACGCTGATTGCTTAAGCATTACCTTTCAAAAATTTGTTCAGGAACTTTTATAGAAAATTTGTTCAAGAAAACATTTTTTTGAAGAACTTGTTCTAGAAAACAATTTCTAAATAATGTGTTCCGAAATATTTATAAAAAGCTTGTTCTGAAAAATATTTTTTGCAAAAATTATTCTGAAAAGTTTCTAAAATATGTTCCAAAAAGTTTATTCCAGAAAGTTTTCAAAAAGCTTATAGAAAACTTATTCTAAAATTTTTCCAAAACATGTAATCTAAAAATCACCATTCAAATAAAACAAAATGGTAAAATAATCATTTTAAAAATTATAGGGTATAGTTAGTAATTATGGGGCACAGCAAGCAAAAGCCCAAAGGTGAATTGCATGGTGCATCACTATCAACAAGGTATAAGTGAAAGTGAGGAGTAGCTTCAACCCTTTAACCATATGTATGAATTCGATCCCAAATCATATGTATAGAAAACATTAATGGTGAGTACAAGAGTTAGTCTATTAATTGACACTCTATTTCTTCAACAGAATAATTTTCATGATTTTTTACTGAAAATACCTTGTTAAGAATTATCCCAAGACTGGTATAAAAACATATGCTTCGATCCATTGAATCATTTTTCAAAATCTACACACCTTGTCTTGCGTTTTCACCTTGCCTTTGACACCACTTGAACTATTTTGCCACCAAGTCATATCGTATTAGTAAAATTGAAACATGAATAGAATTATGACGGAACTAAGCTTCAAAATCATGCAAAGTAACAATCAATGCATTACAAGAACATAGATAACAAATTCTATGGTGACTCACATCCAACAACGTTAATCGAATTTAATTCAACACACTAAACGGTTGGAAGAAACCAAAAGAGAAATAAAGAAGTTATCATGCCTTCTTCCCTTCAGTTTCCCCTTTGCTTGTTGGTGACAGCATGGCATCATGCATTACAACTACAGAAAAGCATCTTTCTCAAGTAGCTTCAGGACTTCATTTTGATTGTTTAGCTTCGCAACATCTATAGGAGTTTTCCCGTCCATATTCTGGAGAGTACTGCAAATTGAACAAGAAAGGAAGAACAAAAATGATTAAAACGAGTTAAGCACCAATAGTCACTACATGGTTTTGAAAGCATTAGAATTAATATTTGAAGGTTTTTCAATATACAAGATGGAAAAGACTACTTACACTGCAGCACCATTTTCAAGGAGAAGGGCCACACATTCCTTTCTGCCATAACCAGCTGCGTAATGGAGAGCGGTGTTCTTATTCTTGTCCAAAGCATCCACTTTTGCTCCAGCCTCAAGGAGAACTTGAGCACACTTCACCTGAAAGGATATCAAGACTCTGTCAGCCAAGTATTAGAAAAAGCTACTTAGAATCTACAACAAAAAATTCCTCATCAGCATTCCACTTTGCTTGGACACCAAGGGAGAGGGAACTGAAGCAAGATCGAACTAAACTAGTACTATCCATTCACCGCTGACACCATGGCCTCTATCCACAACCATTTTGGCCATCTATGTCACTATCCCTCGTCAACATAACCACCACCAATGCCATTACTGCCAACGTCACTAAACATGGTTATCTCTACTCTACCATACAGGAATCGAATCTCAGATTTTTCTATGGGAGGAATCTGAACATCATTTAAAAAACCTTCTGTACCACCCCACTTTACACTAGTTAGCATCAATATTCTTCATGACATGAACATACGTTGATTGAACCACACTTTCTGATTGATGAATGATAACAAAATACCATTGTTTAATCCATATAGAACATCCCACTTAATGGGGAAAAAATTAGTGTAGTAAAAAAGGAACTTACAAGGTTAGTTGATAACCTAATACTTTAAAAATTAAAGGAAGCTGCCCAATTCCGTCACTTCTGATTGATAACTCTCCTTGCAATAACCATGCAAAAACGACCATACCTAGGCTATCCCATAGCACAAAATAATTAAGGGTAAATAAATGCCCTTGAAATCATAAGCATTCTGCAAACAAGATGGACTCATTTTCCTATTCACATTCCTAACTCCCTAAACAAATACTGACAACCAAGCAAAAAATAATGTATCTAAGTTATTAGTTCCCATTTTTTGCCAAGTTATCAATATTTAATCGGTATAACGGGAAAAACAGACAAGATTTTCAAACCAGCACCATCAGAGAATGATTTAAACAGATAGCTACAAGTATTCCACTCGTCACCTTTCCAATTGTTAACACATGAAAATTCTCAAGTCCAAGTCCAGTATTAAGCAAGACCTCAAATCTGATGATTCACCAAAGAGAGTAGCTGGCTGCCAACCAATGAAAAGAAACTAATAGGCAGATGATTCCAAACTAGCCTTGCATATAATTTCATCAACTTGCACTTTATCTCCTCATTCCAACTGCATTCCTCTTTGCTCTCAAGCTTTCTTCTCCAGATTGCAATCCATCTAATTCATAGTCATTTTATGTTGTTTTCTTTACTAGGAGAGTCACCGCAGTCCGCTTCTCCTTTACCCAAAGAAAAATCAGACAGTTCGAAATTTCAGATGCATCCAATGATTATGTCATCAAACCCAAACCATACTCACCCCTAATTTCAGCAATGCTTAAGAAATTCTCTCTCAATTACAACATGTTTAACAGCCCTGAATTGTCACCATGGCAGAAGAAACAATCAAAGCTATGCCTTTTACTAGATAACACCCTGAGCCTCAATACGTCCTTTACATCCCTCCAACCATGGTTCTAATCAAAGTCAAGGACACCACCCAATAACATAAGCAGAAATTCTGAGAAACAAGGAGTAATATAAGATATGAGAAAATATTTAGTCCAACTATTAGCATACCTCGCCATATCCACAGGCAAAATGCAAAGCAGTTCTTCCCTCTGCATCTTCTTCGTCCTTGTCAGCACCAGAGGCTAATGCAGTTTTCAAGCCCTAAAGATATGTGTAAAATTTTAGCTCTCAAATATTTCAAAATCATACCCAATGATAATAAATACAGGCTGAATTTCACAAATATAACTAGATAGCTTAGCACCCAAAATAACCCTTAAAAAATGAAGGACTTGAATTCAATTTAATCTTCTATTCCTTAAAAGTTAACAAAAGAAAAGCACACTACCCTTGTATAAAAGCATATAAAACATGTCCATGCAACTGCCATAAATTATTTAAAAAAGAAATTGTGTATAACTTATTTAAGTTTTAAAAAGGCTTTAATCCACCTTTTCTATAAATGATTTCACAAGTTCCAATTTACATTACATAATCCAAAACCTTATAAGATGGATTTTTAAATTGATAAAAGAAGAAATTCACTGGTACAAAGATTTCAGAAGTGGAAATAAAATAACAGCAATGAAGAGATAACATCAAGGGCTAAAAGCTACCTCATCTGTATACATTCATTAAAAGTCTGAGATTTGCACCAAATCAACTAATCAAATTGAAAATCATCACTAAAGATAGCCAGAGCCGATAAAATGTCCTTCAAATACAAGGTTTACACACCTACCAACTGCACCAACCAACTAATTGCATAGATTGCATGTTGCAACTTGCATGAGAAATAGCATCTTCACTTCTACCAATACGACTCAACAATCAACAATTCAATCCAAAGACCATGGGCAACCCTTAGTCCTTTAACCCAAAAAGCTACACAACCCATTCCATAAAGCCACTGAATTAAAATTATATCAGAACATACGAGGATCTAATTCTACATAACATTAAAACCTAAAGCACATATCCAGCAAAAGACACTTGTTTGACTGGCAAACTTGTGACAAGTCATGAAGAATATTTCTAAGCTTGGCTCCAAAAATATCAAGTTAGAGGGCTCTTAGTCTCAACTTCCAAAGGAGTTTATTTGTTCTTCATTGTATCATCAGAATAACTTTCAAGTCTTCAATCATAAAGTAAATTCGTGATTTATGTCAAAAGAGAAGATTTAAGAGCATATGCACGTAGAAAATAGTGCTATATCTCACCTCCACGTCACCAACACTGGCAGTATGATGAACAATTGATTCATCTTCATTTCCCAAATCTTCTGTCTCATCTACCCCAGAATTTTCAGCAGAGGCACCTGCATCTCCAGAATTTGCAAGACCCATGGCTTGTCCCAACTTCCGCAAAACTTCCTCATCATTCCAGTACCTGAAAAAAAGAGAACCACTTCAGAGCTACTTCACATAACATATTATATTATAGTAAAAAAATATGGAAATGTCAAAACAGTAAGACAACAAAAAAAAGCTTCTAAACCTCATCATAGCAGCAGGACCACCAGTTTCTATCTCCTCTAAAATATGTTTCAGTGATGGATCCTCCTTGATGCGTGCCATTCTTTCTTCAAGCTGGTCTTTATTTGATGGATTAGCAAAACTTTCAAGCATGGCAGACATAGATGGATCCTGCAATAGACAGCATCTATAATCGATCAACCAGTAAAAAATTCGTGAAATAAAAAAATATAAAGAAGAAGTTTACAAAATAGTGACCTGCATCAATGCATTACCCAGGCGCTCAGCCATGGTCATAAAATTAGGATTCTGCATAACCTGTTGCATGGTTGAAAAATATTGTTGGTTATCAAAGTTAGGGACACCATCCTGTGGAGCTCCTTGAAAAGTTTTCTGAAGCTGTTCAGCCATCTGATTGAATGACGGATCTTTTGCTATCTGTTCAGCCAATTCCTTGATGCTTGGATCCTATGCATTTAACAATTAAGCATTAGTATGCCAATATGAAGAAACGTCACTATATATTTGAAATTGAGAGCCAACTCCAAACATCTGACAAACAAGTTTCTCTTGAGGGTGAAAATCAAAAAAGGGAAGACAGGGATCAAACCATATAAAGAGCTCAAAAAAACATTAAATTCCCCTCACCTATACTGTTCAATACATTCCTATAGAAAAGCTGTAAAGAATTAATTCAATGATAGAAGCTATAAGAAATGAAATTACCAACCAGAATTTAATCCAAATCTACAACCACCACAAAATGCTCACTCCTCTACTCTCATACTCTGGAAAGCTTTGAAGGAAAACACTAATAAACTCTGACGAAGTCTCACAGCCAACAGTGAAGATTTCTAAAAAAATTTCTAAATAGTCTTTTTTCCTCACAAATTCCAGCATCATTGTCCAACCACAGGCTCAAAATCCATAGAGCCATCAGGACATGTAAAAACAAGCATTTGTAAAGATTAACAAAATCAATAAGATGGTTCATGCTCATAAAATGCTGCATGAAAACATACTCATCATAAACAATTAACATGGCTAATTATCAAGAAATAGAATTATACAACAGACATATATATAACACATATAAGAAGAAAACAGATACTGATTTACATTGAGCAGACCAGACATTCCAGAGAAATCAAAAGGGTTGCTTGGAAACCCAGTTGCCGGTCCAGAAGCGGCTCTTTGTCCTGCTGGAGAATCTTTAGATGACGTCTCGTCTTTGGAAGTTTTATTCTCTGCTGTACCAGCTTTGTCATCTAAGAAAATCTCAACATGTGTGAAACTAATGCACTTTCAAGGGTTCAAAAAACTATATAGGTAGAAGAAATATAAATGATGTGGACAAAAGTGAAAAAAAAATCATAGAGAATAATAAGTCAAACATAGAAGGAACCAATAAGCAGATAGTAACTGGAACTTTCAAATTAAGGCTTATTCTACAAGGAAAGGGTAGTCAATACAAAATCCAAAATCATGAATTCATGGCAACACAGTGTAGTAGGTATTTCCCCATGATGATAAGTGCAACAATAGTTTTTCCCAAAGATTCATTAAGCAAAACTTCATACATCAAGTACTTCTGTATAATAGTGCAACTTCAAATTGCCAGAATATTACCCCTCGGTCTTTGCTATGCCTACACACAAATCCAAACTGTTTTTCCAGCAGCAAATGAGATGAAAGGAATAAGAAGGAACCACGTCGTGGTATGCTATTTACCCTCATTGTTCTGATTACATGGAAGAAAGAATGAAAATAACAAGAAAGTGACAAAATTATAAATTCAGGCAAATAAATAATTAATTAATTTTATTTGGAGAATATTGCAGTATTAGGAAAGCTTATTGAACTTTAAACAAAACAAAAAAGTCAGAAAAGAAGCCACTTGCAGTATAACCAAAGAAAAGGATAAAGGACAAAATTTGATGCACTTAGTATTCATATTCATAAACACAGGTATTAGTCACACATGAAAATAATGAGGTAACTTCGAATCTTCTATTCAGCAAGGAAAAGGCGGTAATCCGAAGTCCAAGTGACAAACAAGTATCAATTGAGATCAAAATTGAAGAAAAAATTGTTAAACATTAATTTAGGGAAAATATATTTTCAATACCAATCTAAAGAAAAAAAATCAAATACCCTGAATTTGTACCAGATGGGAAAGGCAATCCTATCCTTACTCAAATTATCACATCTAGAGAAATAAAACAAGACATACCAGCAGGAAAATCCTTTTTGGAATCTGAAGCCATGAGAGAAGAGATTAAGAAATTACTGAAAGAAACGCAGATAGACAGTGATTTAGGTTAAGATGAATCGCGGATTGGAGAATTGAAGAAAAAAAATCAAAAACTCGAAAAAGAACCCTAAGCCAGAGAAAGGGGAAAAGAACAAGAATTGGAACCTGAATCTGAGTGTGTGCGAGAGAGAAGTGTGAGAGTGAGGAATGGATGAAGGAAAAACCGAAAGGAAACAAAACCCTTCTTCTTATTTATTTGTAGGCTTGAGGTATAAAATTCAATCCCCACATCGAAGAGATGACGATAGAATACTACACACAAATAATAGTGATATCTGTGGGGCCCCTCAATCCCCATCCTCTCAAATGAATGGCTCCCTCTCTTATGTGATATCGCCAATTTTTACCAACTTTTTTTATTTTAATAATAATAATAATAACCTTTTTATTTTTATTGTTATGATTTATAATGTTTCAAATGAATAGATATGGTTGTAGATAGAACCAAAACTAAAATTTAATACTTTGACTAAGAACACAGTTTTGAATTTTCCTCAGCACTAAAATATGGACCAAAGAATTCTTAAAAATTATAGTTTGATTTCTTGAAAAAATAATTATCAATAAAATTGATTAATATTTTAAGGTGCTTTAAAAAAAATATATATTCAGCTTTATAGTTGTAAAGAAGCCACTAGTGAAAAATATAATATGATTGAAAATAACTTTTCTATACTAACTTTCTTTTGTTTAATTTGTTCTTTCACTCTCTTTGAAGATAAGAATAATTTGAAAATTATATTATTTAGGAGACTAATTAATGTCTCACATGTCTTTTTATTCATTCTTTTTATTTATTGTGTATTTAAATTTTAACTATGGCATTTATTTTGATATATTACTAATTAAATAGTTGTGCATGTATGTGTATTAATTTTATAATTCAAAATTTATATTTTTATGCCAGTTGAAATTTTTAAAACATTTAATAACCATCATTATTAATAAAATAAAATTAATGCTTTTGATATATATACAGAAAGAGAAATTGATAATTTTATGGTAATTTTATCCCTTAACCCATAGCTTTAGTACTTACTTAAAAGCACATACAAAGTTTCAAAAATAACTAAAAATGAATAAATATAGATGCTAACTTTGTATGATATATTATCATTAACAATATAATCACATATATTTTCAGTATAAAAATAAATAATAATAATAAATTATACTTAATTCATAATCTAAATAAAAATCTTTAGTTATGTCTCATGAAATATTATAATCTGTCTTATCAGAAGTAATATTGATAATCTAATTTTAGTATGTTTTTATATTAAATACATATATTAGAATTTTAATTAGTTGTTCATTTCAAAATTTCATTATTTTTTTAAGATTTTTTGTCTTTAAACATTTTTTTTATTTTTCTTTTAAGTTGATTATTTTATTTCTCCAATATTAAAATACCTTTGATAAAACGGTGACATAGATTTTTCAAATTATTAAAATTTCACATAAAGTAAGTTTAATTTTAATCTAAAACCAATTGATAATAGATGAAGATTTATATTGATATATAAGTTTTTGTGAGATTGAGTTAACCATAAACTCACTCTCTAAGATGGTATCAAAATCATATTAGTCATCATAACAAGATTCTTTGTGACTATTGTGACACCTATTTAAAGGCTCTTGTTAGATCATCCATAAGTATCTAATCCTGTGCTTGATATGTTCATTCATTTGCGTAAGGGTAGGTGTTGGAGATCTTTATAAATGAGGTGTAAACCTTACCTTATAAGCTGGTTTTGTAGGATTAAGTTAGAGATTACCTACCTACTAAGATAATAGGTGGGTGGAAATCCTATCCTATAAGGAGGGATGATAAATGAACTTATTTATCCCTATAAGTATTATTTAAACTCATCCAAAATTTGATGAGAAATTCCTACTTTGACTAGATACGGACATTGATAATATCTTAATTTTAAAATTAGATATGAGAACGTGGATAAGGATCTACATAATTTTACTATAAATACATAATAGGAATAATTTGTAAATAAGCTTATATATTAATATTAAGTTAAACTCTTTTTACTCTAAATACCAAAACTATCTCTATTACATGACAAGTCTATAATTACACTCATAACAATAAGAAATATTAAAAATACATAAAGCATATTAAGGAAGCACATAAAAATTCATGTTTCTTTAAAAAATTTACTTTATTTTAAAACTAATATCTTTAAAAAAAATTAAAGATTAAAATAAATATTTTTTAATATTTTGTTTATTTTAAAAACAATATTAGTGAACATATTTATCTAAAAAGTTTATTTCTTTTTAAAAATTTAAAATTGAAAATAACATTTCTATATATATTTTATTGATTTGGGTAAGGTTAAGTGTAAGGGTAATGGTTTAGGGTTAAGGGTAAGAGTTTAGGGTTAAGGGTAAGGGTAAGAGTTTAGGGTTAATGGTAAGGGTTTAGAGATAAGGGTAAGGATTTAAGGGTAATAGTTTAGGGATAAGGGTAAGGGTTTAATGGTAGGGGTCAGGATTTAAGGGTAATAGTTTAAGGATAAAGGTAAGGGTAAAAGTAAGGGTTTAAAGGTAAGGGTAAGGAGAAGGGAAATGGGAAGGGGAAGGGGAAGGGGAAGGGGAAGGGGAAGGGGAAGGGCAACAACAAGGGTAAGGGTAACCATAAGAGTAAGGGTAAGGATAAGGTAAGGGCAAGGGTAACGACAACAGTCACAGTAATGATAACAATAACCATAACATTAACGGTAACCAACAGCAACGATAACGACATATGGTAGCGGTAACGGTAATGATAATAGTAACGATAACAATAACGGTAACGCTAATGGTAACAGTAACGATAACAACAATGACAACGTTAATGGTAACGATAATCATAACAGTAACACACAGTAACCCTAACAACATCCAGATAAAAGAAAAATTATTTATATAAAAAAAGTAAAAAATCAGAATAAGAAAATTAATTTAAAAATAATTACCATTTAAAGAATAAGAAATAATTCTAAAGTGAGAATTTTTTTAAACAAAAATGTAAGAAGTTAATAAAAATATTAATAAAATAATTATTATTTAAAAAATAAGAAATAACTCTAAAATGAAAAAATCTAAAGAAGATCATTATATTTTACCTTACTTTATTTGATGTCATAGTCTTCTTTCGTAATATCGTCTATGCGTCTTTTATGATTATAATTTATAGTATTATAAGATAGAAGATGACAGAAGAGGATAATGATAATCTTCTTAAAATAATTTTTTTTAAATATAAAATGTGAGAAGTTAAAAAAAATAAAATTAAAAATATATAGATGAAGAAATGTGTATAAAAAAGGGAAATCTCTTTATATATTATTATAGATATTATAGATTATAAATTATAAATATATTGTTATGGATAAAAAACTTTCAAAAGAATTTTAAGTTGTTAAACATTATTAAATCAAGCTAACATTTTAAAATTTAATTTAATAATAAAAAAATAAGTCTCTTATATATATATATTTTAGGACTTAAATAAATTTTTTAAAATTATATAAATTTTGTATAATTGTAGTAAAATATATTTTCAAACATTAAATTGATTATATTTAATATTTAATAAAAAATAAGATAATAATTCCATCCTAATCTTACATTTCCTTATTAAAAATAAAAAATTGAATAAAAAAAGAAAATGACAAGCATAGCACACAGATAGAGAGATAACAAAACAGCGCAACCCACGAGGGTGGCGGAAGAAGAAAAAAAACACCGCACCGAACCAAACCAAACCATCGAAACAGGCACCGCCAATCGGAGGAAGAACGGTGGCGGAAGAGTGAAAACTGCGAAGGCGGGCCATGGCGATGCGCGACCTCGTTTCCGGCGCTGCCGCTTGCGGCGACTCTTCTTCTTCCTCCGCTAATCCTCTCGCTTCCCTAGCCAACGCGCTTGTTGGCTCTTCCTCCAAAACTCAGGTCTTAGTTTGTTTCTCCTCTTTCTCTCTCACTCTTTCTTCACTCAACTGATTTCAATTTTTTGCTCACAAAACAATAACAGGAGAGGCTGAAGGAGATTCCGACGTCCACTCCTACTAACCCTGCCTCGCAATTTTACTCCACCGCTCTTCCCGTCAATCAACTTCCCGGCTCCGAATTCGATAAGCCTATATTGGATGCAAACTCTCAGGTTCGGTTTGGATTGAATTCTTGTGTCTGTGATTATTTCTGCCTTGTGTGTGTTTGTTATAATGTTATATTCATATGATAAACTTCTCAATTATGAATCATTTGAGTTATTGTAATTTTTTTTTACCGAAAACAGGCTTCGGAGTTTTTGCATAGGTTCCGTGGCGCGAGTGGGCTGGAGGAGACGTGGGATGAGATACAGCGCGAGACCGGGGTTGCCGGACCGCAGCAACTGGTGCCGGCGATTCAACAACCGCCGTTGGATGGTAGGTTGTGTTTGGATTGGTCCAGGGGATTGTTTGGTGTGAGAAAATGTTTTCTGCTTTCATTTTGTTGGTTTTCAATAGGCTGTACAAGAATAAGTGAAGACAGGTTTTTATGTTTTTCCTATCTGTCTTCCTTTTCTCCCTTAAACGTTCACTCAGACATGAGTGCGACCTACCAAATTATGAGCGTGGTTCATTGAATAAGAACTTGACAGTTTTGTGATTTTCAGCAAATTTCGTCCAACAGTGGAAAACAATGTGTTAGATAGTGTTGCTAGCATTTCTCATGTACAAAATTAAGTGAAAACAATTTTTTATTGTTTCTGTTTTTAATTGTCTTCTTTTTTTCCTGTATAAACTTTAGAAAACATAAAAAATGAAGTGAATATAAACAATATAAACCGAAAATGTTTTCTTGAACAAAATGGCTCTTATTAGAAAATAATTTTACCATGTCTGTTTTTAATTGTCTTTTTTTCCTGTATAAAGTTTAGAAAATCCAAAATAAAGTGCAAATAGAAACTGAAAATGTTTTCTTGAACAAAATCTTCTTTGAAAATAATCTTATTCTTTTGACTTGCTATGCTCTGGTTGTTGTGTATGGTGTTTTCTGTTGTTCCTTCTGTTGGCTTTAGTAGAAGTGCTGTAATTAGTGGTGGTTGTGCTGTGGACTTGATTTTGTTATTTGGATGCACTGAGAAACTGAGCACAGAAGAAGAGGTGTGGAGCTGATGTTGTTATCTCTGCAGGGACACCACAAAGAGTTCTATCGAGTTTTTTGCACTCATTTCTTGACAGCAGCCGTGGTGGAGTGCCTTTTCATCCTACCCCTCTTCCGATGCTGGGTTTATCTGAAGGTGATAAACAATGCATTCGTGACCGCAGCAGCATAATGGCCAGACATCTCTTTGCAGATAAAAGTGAAGAATTTATTGATGCCCAAGTAAGGGAATTCATGGATACATTAGTTTAGTCATGCTCGTTAAGGGAAACGAGTAGCAGAAATTTTTTAGCTGTTTGTGTATTAGAGATTTAGAGTTCAATATTGTGATCACTGATTAGGTTCAAGGTTGATCACCTAGGCTCTGGTGTGATTACACAAGATGTTCTTCCTGTGTAACCTACCATCAAGTTTTGCTAAAATGATTTTATTTTAGAGTTTCTTTTTTTGTTGATTATTATTCCTGGATTAGATTAGATGGGCTTGGGAGTTGCTCCTGTACCGTAGCCGTTTCTTCATGCATTTTGGCAGACCTTTTATTTTATTGAGTCAAATGTCTATCAGCATCACTTCGTCCTTTAGATATGTCTTTACCAAAGTTTTTCTCAGAAATTAGAAAAACTCTTCCTCTAGAGTATGCCAACCTTTCCTTTTATAAAGCATGTGCAGTGATGATGTATTCTATCTACAGGTTATCAATAATGATTTCTACCAGATATTTTGCTTCATTGTCCATAGATAAAATGTTGTCTTTGCCTATAATTTTTTTTCTTGATTGCTTGACTCTGAACTCATTATATGTAACTACTTTTCAGGTAAATGCACTTCTATGCTCTCTAGATATTGACAGCAATGTCCGTGGTAAGGGACCTATGCCTGAAAGATTTCGGGAGCTTGAGGATTACTGGAATGAGTCTCAAGGCAATATAAGACCTGGTCCTCCTGCTGCAGACGGATGGATTACTGAATTTAGTCAACATAGGGGAAAATATGATAATCCCGATTCATGGGCTAACTCATTTGAGCAACAACATGGTGCAAATGGTTGGGTGTCTGAATTTGAACATGTGAGAAGTCTTTAATGTTCTATTTGTAGCTGTACTTTGAAGTTACTTACACTTTTTAATCTGCAAATTAATGTAGTATCGAGTCTATTAATATTGAAATCCTTGAACTTTATTGAGGAGACCTGTTATACTTAATTGGCTGCTAATGCAAACATTACCCTCATATCTCTGTTTCACAGTTGTACAGAGTCTGAATAATGTTAGACGTGCAATACCCATTTTTGGTCAATTCATGAAATCTCCCCAACAAGTTCATCATATACTTAGTCAGTGGAAATTACTTCCTGAGCATCACTCCAACTTCTAATTTTAGATTTTCCTAGACTAGCACGCAGCCTTTTCCTCATTGTAGGTCTATTCCTCTAAAATTCAGTTTCACAATCCCCACAATTTTTTCTTTGTCTATGGGCTTCCCTTCCAAGTAGTTTTTTTAACTTTGATGCAATGTCCTATTTCTTCATTGGTGTCAATGTTGGCATCCATCACCTGTAGCACACTTATCAGGAGGAAAGAGCGATTTGAGGAATGTCTTCAGAGTATCTGACTGCTTTATTTCTTTTCTGTTTTGAGATTATTATAATTTCAATAAGAATATCCAAAACAAATAGAACCCAAATAAACAGGTCATGAAAGAACATATAACTAAAAAGTGAAAGGATGCATAATTTCTTGTTTCATAGAATGTGTGTTTGATGTTGGTGTCACTAGGCTTAGATTATACTGGTAGTTGTAGAAAATAATCAATTTCTCATTGTACCCGAGTATAAATTATTATATGTGATTCATTTCTTTATTTAAGATTATTTTCTCTTGCATTTTTTTGCAGTCCCAATTGTCATCAGTAGATCAAATGCAAGGTATGAACATGTCAAACTTTGCTGCAATGGAACAGACTCGTATGCTTGCAAATACATTGGCCCAAAATGGTGACCCTAAATTTCAGGTTTCTCTGCCATACATGACTTTTCTATTTCCAATCCAGTACTTCAAAAAATGACATATAATAGACAGTAGTTCATTAGTTTTCGACATTTTTCTAATTTACTCACCCTTTATTATCATGTTTGTTCTTTTTTGAGTGTATTAAGATAAATAAAAGAGAAATTTGGGAGACATTTATACATTAATCCTGCAATGGATAATTGTTTACTCTTGCGAACTTAAGAATGTGAGCATTGGAGTTAAAGTGAATATTCTGAATAGATATTGAATTAAGCTAAATTTTGTATTTGTGTCAAGAATTTGACTACTTTGAGATGAATGCTCATTATGTTTCTTAGCCTTAATTTCAGGTGCTATAACACAATTTTTTGGTCTTGCACAATATTAGAACTTTTGTATTATAGGGGTGTCTAAGTTCCACATTGAGTAGTATAGGATGCTTGGTGAAGTATTTAAGTATTTGGTTCTTCCCTAATAATAGCTTGCTTTTGAGGGTGTGGGTATCCCAACTGTTAGGGTACTTATCACACAACTCTATCAATCTCTTACATTAAAATGCATTTGATTTCTCACTTACGTTCAATTTATTCAGTAGTGGTAATTTTAGTATTGACAGGAGGGGAAACATCACTTGGTGCTTCTGAAAACGTGATATGATTCTAGACTCTAGGACATTTAGGACAACATGAGTTTTTGGAATTAGTATGTTAGTATTTACAGCAACCAGTCATTGGTTTTATAATGGGCGATAATTATTCCTAAAATATTTTTTAATTTTGTAATATATTAACAGGAGTAATGTGTGGGAATAGTATTGTAGTGATGCCGATATTTGACTTTTAGGCCTGGATCGGGTGGGAATTAATATGTTAGTATTTACAGTGATCTCTCATTGATTTTATATTGGGTGATACTTATTCCTGAAATATTTTTGAATTTCTAAATATACTAACAGGAGTAATGTGTGGGAATAGTATTCTAGTGATGCTGATATTTGATTTTTAGGCCGGAATGTAATGTTGAGATGGGTATCTCAGCTATCATGAGTTCATTGACATAGAATGGTATTCTTGGTCTCGTTGTGTGTTAGAGCTAATACTTGTGTCTGGTGTTTTTGTTGTTTATTCGAAGGGACTGTGTAGGTTTTGAGTTAATACCTAGGATTATTATTCTTTTTGTTTGTGCTTTGGCTGCATTTGAACAAATGAATTTCTTTTTCTATAGATTATTCAATTATTTAAAAACCAGGAAAAGAGAGATGACGAAATTGGGAAGGGGAAAAACTGTGAAATACTGATTACATAGACTGTCTGTGCTATGCCATGATGTTTTATAGAAGGATATCCTTGAAAGCCCTATGGATGGAATAAACAACTTTCTGATTAATATTGATGTGCTTATTTGTTCTGTGCTATAATATTCTCGTGCCCTTGTCATGAAGAGTGTTTTATTTTGTTGTTGCATTTCTTTCCCTCCTTGAAAAAACAAAATTCAATTACATGCTTTTTTTGGTATGCAGAACTCAAAATTCCTTCAATTTGTGTCAAAGATGAGCCGTGGTGAGTTGATTATTGATGACAATCAGGTTAAAGCGAATACATTACCTGCATCTGGAGATTGGGCAACAGAATATGATCAGCAATATAATCGTGGCCATGCATGGGCTGGAGAATTTTTAAATGACAAGGCATGTCCAATGAGCATGGAACCATGTTATTTTTCAAGTGTTTTATATTATTGTTTGGCATATATTCAGTTATATAAGGCTAAGATATATCAAGATATAGTTTTCGGTCACGGTTAACCGTGTATTTGGTTATAAAACTAAGTGAAAACTGGGGACCTTTCTGAAAAAGCACTGAATAATTATGATATACCACACAGGTCTTAATCTCCATATAATTTATAATTATATAATAACTGCTAAGTAGCACAGCTGCTCTTTATTTAGTTGCGTTATGGAATAAAAAGAGGGAATATTCAGGAAGATTAAATATAATATACTCCTGAACGGAAGGAAGAAAATACTTAAGGTGAAAAAAAATGCAGCAAGGTTGCCCAATATCTGTTAAGGATGGGAAAATCAACGCCCTTCAAGCACCATAAACCCTAAACCCAAAAATGATGGGAGATTCGTGCATGAAGTCACCCTTTTATATGCATGCAAGTCTGATACATCTCCCTATTGATTTACCTTTTACTCGTTATTTTCAGAACAAAGTGATGAAATCATTAATGTGCATAGAAAGTTATGTTTAATTAATTGACGAGCCCTTTTCCTCAAATTTTTAAATGCTGATTTGTGGTTTCTAGGTTTATAATGGACCTGATCAGTGGGTGAATGAATTTACAACTGGACGGCAGCATGATGCAGTTGATGATCAGTGGGTTAATGATTTTTCAAAGTTGCATGTTGATGATTGGGCAGATGAATTTGGTCAGCAGTTCGGTGAAGCAGCCTTAGGAGACAGCACTTCTGATAGTTGGGCACAGGCATATGATGAGTAAGTCAAACTTTTCAACAGACTGAATTGAAATTGCTTTTTTCAACATAAATAACTATTTACTGGATAGAGTGATAAAGAACAGCTTTTCTTATAAGTAATAGGAATATATTGAATGAATCATAATTATGCATCTTGTGTACTTTTGGTTGGGGGAACTTTTATGAATAGAATTGGAAGTAGCAATTTGAAAGCTGCTTTTGGCTTATGTGTCTCTAGTATTCTGAATTGATGCTTTAATCTGGTTTTCTTCTCATCTTTATTAAGAGAAATATGGTAACCACTCTTCATTCCTTTTTCACTGAAGCAATAGAAGGTCATACCTGCCCTTGAAATTAATATACTAGGCAGGCATATATTTTCCTCTTCCCTTACTTTAGATTGATGTGGCATTGAGATTTCAGACAATGTAAAAAATCAGAACTTGGAGGAAGTTATGTGTTTAGTAACTTTAGTACAATTATATGGTATGTTGTAGCAGTTATGTATGTATTTTTTAAATAGGATACGTGACATATTTCTGATTCACCGTGTTACATTGTTGAAGTTTGTTTGAGGGATGAAACTCTTTGTTTGGGCTTAGGCCAGTGTTAGTGGTTTGTATCAGAGATTCTGGATTAGTTCCAGAATTCTTTAAATAAACTTGCAGTTTGTACGTTCAAACACTTGAGTCTAATTGAGAACTGAGGGACTTTTTCATTAAAATGTTGGGAGTGCCCCTAAATATTGGAGATTATGATTGAGAAAGAAGCACCTTCTTTAGTGCCTAATTAATCTGTTACTTTTCGTTTTTTTCTACTTGAAGATTTGACTATGCACACTTGGATGGATCGGGAAAATATAGATGCTGCCATACTATATTTGTTAAACTAAACGCTCATTCTTATGGTCAAATGTACTAAATAAGTGATACATAATGAACAAAAGAATCTTTGGATATTATTTAAGATAAAAATTATTGACAGATCTAATTTGGTTGCTCAGGAGGATAACAATCCTCCTAAATGTAGTTCACTTTCGTCATCATTTAATTATTCTTTCACTAACATTGAAAGGTGGTTGTTCTCGTTCCTTTCCTATTGTTTTTGTTTTTTTCTCCTTTTGCTTGGGTTATGCCATATGTTTTCTCTTTAGCATAAAATATTACGTGGCATTGAGGAGGTTATTGACTTATTAATTATTTCATTGGGGTTATATGAAGCTTCCTAAATGAGCAAGTTGCTACCAAGCAGCAGTTAGACAGTTCGAGGGGTGTGTATGTCTTTTCAGATTTAAACCCTTATGTTGGTCATCCAAATCCCCTAAAAGAAGGCCAAGACCTATTCAGAAAAGGACTTTTAAGTGAAGCAGTTCTAGCATTAGAAGCGGAAGTCCTAAAAAATCCTGAGAATGCTGAAGGTTGGAGACTTCTTGGAATAGCACATGCAGAGAATGATGATGATCAACAGGTTAGATTATGCTTTATTGATGGTATCCCCCCATATCTGGGTAGTCTGCAATCAGATGTATTTTTGTGTAGTTGCAATTTTCTGGAGCCGTAAATGTTATACAGAACAAACAATTTTATTAATTTTGTTTGAATTTATATCTCAACTGTCCTTGGCAGAGATAGGATTTCTGTTCCATGCATTATGCCATTCAAATTTGCTTCTTTGCTGAAACTATCAAATGATTTTTCTGGATATATAGTAAATTGTTTCATGCTTCCAATTTCATTTTGCAAAAGTTGGTTCACTGAATAGCATACTTGTTGGCCGTTGCATGTATACAAAAAATATTCATAAGTTGTAGAATGCATTTAAGTGCAATTAAATAGAAATCTTATTATTTCATGACCTATTTTTAACTGTTTTTTGCTGCCTCTAAGGTCTTGTTTTAATATGGAAACTTGCCTAATCCTCCATGTACATTTTATGCATCCACTTCATGTGAGTTTATATTAAACTATTTGTTAAAAGACTAATATTTGTTTTCCTTTGAACGCATCACTCTTATTTTCGAATGTTTACTTTAGAATATAACTGTTTTAAAACTATTGAACTTACACAGGCTATTGCAGCAATGATGCGAGCGCAGGAGGCTGACCCAACAAACTTGGAAGTGCTTCTTGCTCTTGGTGTTAGTCATACCAATGGTTAGTGATGGCTTCCAATTTATTGCCTGAATGATGATACAAACTATATTAGCAACGTAGCTTAAAGATCATTTGTCACATTGACTCTTGATACTTGAATTAATTTTATATGTACATTCTTACTCAGTTTTGGAATTTTTCTTTGATGAAAATTTTAAAAGTTGGATACCTCTTTAAAGGAGCTAATATACTTTTAGTTGCTTTATTTTGTATTTGCTTGCTTTGGAAGGATTCTTATACTTCATTTTTGTACTTGTCTTCTGTTTTACTGAATTTGTAACTGAAAGCATTAATGCAAATGACTTCTAGGTTTTTGCATTGTATTCCTAGATATAAAATATTGATCTAGCTGCTAATATTTGCAGAACTAGAGCAAACAGCTGCTCTGAAGTATCTGTATGGATGGTTGCGCCATCACCCAAAATATGGAACACTTGCCCCTCCTGAGATGTCCGATTCTTTGTACTATGCTGATGTAAGTGGATTGGTTATGTAGTGTGTGAATTGAGTAAAGAATTATTAAATATAGCAGTGGGGACAATAAAAACCTCATGCATCTGGATCTTTTATGACACCCAACTAATTTTCCTCTAATCGGGTTGGCCCATTTTGGGGTTAAGTGATAACTTCATGCTCAAGCTGGGGATCGAATTTCAGTCCTTGGATAAGGTACCCAATTGCCAAACCACTTGTATTAGTGACTTTGGTACACATTATAATTTTTTAATCAATGAACAAATGTTTTTGAAAAGCCTTATGGAGGTGTGTTGTTTTTGCACGTTTTTGGGTATTTTGTGTAGTAATAAAAATGCAATAAACTAAAGAACAACAACAATAATATAGTGAACTATTTAAAGCATAGCATATAATATAATAAACTAAACAGTATTAGTAACTAAAAAATTTAAAAATAGCAGCCATCCCACTATGTGCTTAACCTGTACCACTAGCATTTTAAACCGGCCAGTCCAGACCTCTATATGGGATTTGAAGGTATGACGTCAAAATAAGTCATAAATACATAAGAACAAATCAAATCTCTAAATTGTGGTGACTGCCTCCCTCATTTCTAGTGATTGCTATTTCCTTATTTCCATATGTAACATATACTACCTCTGGACTCTGGTAAGCAAAAATATTGCCATGTTAAGTGGACTTAAATATAAGCAAATTCCAACTCCCAAAGTTCTAGGTAATGTATTATGTTGAAAATACCCTTATATTAATTATAGGAACCATCTCCAATAAATATGGCTAACGATAATTTAGAAAATGTACTCCTATATTGTATGAAATCAAGAATACTAAATAAACCTAACTACCATTCTTAATAGGTGTGAAATTAGTTATTTTTGCTAATATTCGTGTCCAACGGAAGTATTATATATGCTATATAACAATTGGAAAAATTGATTTTTTCCTTTCTGCAGGTTTCTAGGTTATTCAATGAAGCTGCTGAACTGTCTCCGGATGATGCAGATGTACACATTGTTCTTGGGGTCATGTATAACTTATCCAGAGAATATGACAAAGCTATTGCCTCTTTTGAAAGGGCACTGAAACTTAAGCCACAGGATTACTCATTATGGAACAAACTGGGTGCTACACAAGCAAACAGTATTCAAAGTGCTGATGCAATAATGGCTTATCAACAGGTGCTGTGTATAGAATTTAATTCTGCTATTGCTGTAGCATTACTGGAATTATGTCATTAAAATGTAACTTACTGTGTCAAGATTTTTGGAAATCAAATGTGTGAACATGGGGGGGGGGGGATTTATCGAAGTTTAAGTTTGTTATATCTCTTTCCAAATCCTAGATTTTGCGTATTTGACGGTTTATCACCTGCTCTTAGTTATTTTCATCTACAGTTATTTCCAAAGGCAAATTGTATGAGTGAGTATTATGTATATCCTATGTTAAGTAACCAAAAATAAAAAATTGTAGCAATTCTATGAAGAAGATAGTCAAATGGACTTTTTCATTCTGCGTTAATTAATTGTATAACTGTCTTCTCTATAATTGTATTGTAAAGTCTTTTTTTTGGAGTGAACGTGCAATCTATTTCTTTTAGTAAAATCTATTCTTTGTTGGATGCAATTCTCTTTTTGACTAAAACAATAATCATTTCAGGCACTGGATTTAAAGCCTAATTATGTTCGTGCTTGGGCAAATATGGGTATCAGTTATGCAAACCAGGTCAGTTCCTTGCTGGGCATTTATCTTACATATCAAGTTAGAAGTAGAATCATGCTTGTCATTTCAGTTTTCACTATCTTTATGGTAACTGCCTTCTGCTACTGCAAATGTAAAACTGTAGTATGTATATGTATGTCAGCTATATCAGTAAAAAAATACTCCACTTTGATACGATTTTTCATTCTGGATTTCAATATTTTCTCCAAAGAAAGAGGCAGTACATTGTAGTGTTGGTGAGTGTACATTTGGATGCCCATCTATGCAGTTTATTGGAAAATAGTAGGGGTGATTCTTTTTGTTGGGGAATAATGAAGCATGTCAAGTATTTTGGATAAGTTTAGCTTCTGTTGTGGAGATATTATGGTGCAGTTGTTTGCCTTAATGGTTGGAGAAAGACACCATCTCCCTTTTACTTTTTTGGAGAAAGTGAGAGGAAGGAAATGGAGAGGAGGAAGATAGGATGGAAGTACCTAACTTGTACTATTTGAGAGGATAAACAAGTGGTATGATTTTTGGTTGGGGTTCGTAAAATATTTCCCAAAAGTTGAATTGCTCTCTATTCTGTAACAGATTCAAAGAAAATGACAGTTATTTAAGGCTACCAATTTCCTCCTTCCTATTTTTTAATCTCATTTGCTATTTTATTACGTGTTGTATCTTAACTGTCTTGATAATACTAATTTACTATACCCACCTTTCACACTTCCTACAGGGTATGTATGACGAGTCCATTCGATATTATGTTCGAGCACTTGCCATGAATCCAAAAGCAGAGAATGCATGGCAATATTTGAGAATTTCATTGAGGTATGATATTATAATATATATTATTAACAGAGAGAAGTATAGAGGGAGATTGATAATTAAGATTAGGTGTTAATTTTATATTTCCGTGACTTACCTTCTGTCTCATCCTATTTTCCAGCTGCGCTTCTAGGAATGACATGTTGGAAGCTTGTGATAGTCGTAATTTGGACCTTCTCCAGAAGGAGTTTCCACTACAGTAAGGGTGCGTTTGAGTAAACAGCTTAATTAAGCACTTATGTAGAAGTTGTTTTTATAATTGAAAGAGGAAATAGGGTTAACCTATTTTCATATATACTTGAGCTCTTTTAATAAGTTTATGGGAGAGCTTGTTAAAATATATGTTTAAAACAACTTATGGAGGGGAAATAAGCTGATTCTAGAAGTTTTCACAAACACATCATAAGTTTTGATTTTTTCTGAGTGGGTTAATTACAGGAGGAACTGTTCTACTGTTGAGGTGGTTGCTTGAACATGAATCCTAATTTTCCTTAATACTTTTGGATGAGTAAATGGTACATTTTCTGACATCAAAGCTCGCAGTAGATGTCTGCTTCCGTAGAGATTTCTAGAAGAATTGAAAGGCGATCGAGTGACTAAGCCTGCAGGTGAATATGAGGCTTTATTCTATGAATCTTTGAACATATGGTGTTATGTATATCATGAAATAGGCACAGTTACAGACTCCGTCTCTTACTGTTAGAAAAACTACTTGTTAGGGAACAGCTGCAGAGGAATGTGGTTTTCCATAATAAAGTTTGGGCTGATCGTGTATGTAGATATATACAAGATTAATCGCATATCATGAATGTATCTAATTTGTTATATTATTATCCGTGTTGAAATTATAAATAACTTGATGACTATCCATCCCACTTTCTAATTAGCCTTTTTTTGTACTCTACTAATTATTAATTATTTCTATGTAAGGGTCATTTAACCCAGTTTGTATTGGGCACTCGATTAAGCATTGTTGGGATGTCAGTACTTGTACAGCAATGAAAGTTTTGTTCCTCCGGTGATGTCAGCCTTGTGCTTTTGGCTTAGATAAGGAACAAATCTTTCACATACTTGATGTGTTTTGGCTTTGTTACAGACTAAATCTATCTTAAGAGACACATGTGAGGTATATTCATGTGTTATCTTCTTTATAAATGAAGCTTTTAACGTAATCCATGTACTGATGTTGGATGGATAGGTATCTTCGTATTTTAGCATCATTTAATTTCAAGTTTTCATGAAGTTATTTAACATAATTATCTCAAACTAGTCCAACGTTAGCTTAAAAATTTCTTTATTTATAGAGAATTTTCGTTACTATCATTAAAAGATTTGCATTATTGGCCTGAGGATGGTAATTGCTATCCGATTATGCATATCAAAACATATACAAATGGAATATTATAAATATATTTTGAATCGTATAATTTAAACTGTTGAGACAGTATAATTTAAAAATTTATTTTAAATTATACAAAGTATAATTTAAAAATATATTTTGAATTATATGATTTAAAATATATTTTTAGATTATACAAAAATTTAAAAGTATCTTTTAAAATCATGTAACAAAAATTTAGAATATATTTTCAATTTTAAAAATGTATTTTAAATCATGTAATTTTAAATTCATTTAGATTATATAATTTGAAATATATTTTTAAATTTAGGGTTAATTCATGATTATGTTATATATATATATATTACTAAATTTTTCAATCCAAAAATATAGAATATAGACAATATAGACAGGAGCATAATGAAATTATGGAACGAAATAGGAAATAGCTTGAAGAAAGATATACATATAAGGTTGTCCATTTGTTATCCACGTTTCTTTATTGGAAACTTATTTTGTATGTTGATTCACTTCTTCTATAGATGGTATTAATAGTAGTAAAAGTAGTTCTGTTTCACGTCTAAGAAAGGTTTTTGTAAGTTTGGGGTTGAAAAGAATTTACTTTATAGATTTAAGTTTTTTTTATTACAGAAATGTGGTTAAAGATTAGAAGTTGTAATACATAAAAGAAACTTTTGCTTAATTTTTAAATTTATTTTAAATAAAGTTGTACTACATAGTACTGTTTCAGTGCTTAAAAAAATACAGATTCGTAAATTTTTTTTTCAACTCCAAACGTACAAAAACCTCTGAAAAACAACCATTTCACAATCCATTTTGATAATATATTATTATTTTAAGTAAAAAAATAAAAAAATAAAATTAAAATATTAATATATCTTATTGTTAAGCCATTTCTCTTTCTTTTGAGACGT
This sequence comes from Lablab purpureus, assembly GCA_030347555.1. Taxonomy (NCBI): domain Eukaryota; kingdom Viridiplantae; phylum Streptophyta; class Magnoliopsida; order Fabales; family Fabaceae; genus Lablab; species Lablab purpureus. The sequence goes on along the minus strand of CM059258.1, from coordinate 29,302,837 downwards.
TAAAATATCACGTCTCAGTATATATAAGCAAGGAAGAGGTAACAAAGACGTAGAACTTAGAAGTTACCCATTCGTTTGAGTAAATGGAAGTTTTTCTATACAAGTACAAGCAAAAGTGAGGAACCTAAGAGAAAGGACAGGTCATCTTGGAGAAAGATGATCCACCATTGCTTGAAGAACATTTTCGAATTGTTGGAAGTGGTTTTCCAAGTGATTATTTCAACAAGTAACTATATGTTCTCATCTTTATTTCTATCTTAATCCACGTTAAAGGAGCTCATGGTTGGAGAAGATGCGATGTTGGATATAACACTACTATGTTTGCAACTTGGCCGAGACCCCTCTACTTCTTCAAGGATCATCACCTCCACCACTGCCATCTTTGTTCAATAACAAAAAGTTGAAGCTTTGTGTTGTCAAGTTTTATTTTTCTTGTGTTGTTCCATGAACATTTTTTAATTCAAACACAAAACAATTGTTTTTGTGTTGCCTATTGCCATCATTTTAACAGACCAATGGATCTTATGGGTGATAAATTTATTAACTTTCATATAAATAATTATCTTAAGTTACCAACAATGATTTCTGATGGGTTGAGAATGTAAAAGAATTATAGTGACCATACACATCTATTGACATTGTAAATGTGAATTAATTATGTTGGTGGGGGCGTGGATCACTGGTACCTGGGTTGATCCCTGGATGCTGTGAAAGCAGAGTTCCTGTACTTTGTTTTTGTATCTGACGAAGGAGGGGTTCCCTCTCTGATGTCGAAAGGCAACTAATAGCTTTGCACAGAATTGTGTACTTAGCAACCAAATCCTTGTAGTCACTTAATAGCATGTCCACATCTCCAACTGCTAGATCTTTGCTCTTTGCTTCCATGTAAGGATAATTTGATCCATGCTGTAAAACTTGAAACACTGCAAGGTTTACTGTGGTTATGTTTAGGGATGGAATCTTCAACAAGTATTTATAGAAATAGAAAAAATAAATAGATAAATTTAAAGAGTTCAAATAAATCAAACTTCTTAGGTCTTAAATAAGTTAAATGGCGTCGCAAAAGTTAAGTAACATAATTTTTTTTGAAGAAAACATAAGTTGTTTCTTTGTTTGATCTAATAACATTAGTTAATTTTAACTTGGATATTTAATCATTAAAAGGTTATCCAAAATGACTGTGCCTGTTTGGTATGGATTATTTCGATTGAGAAAATAATTGTTATTTGAAAATCACTTTTTGAAACAGTTATACTGACAAATTAGTTATTATTTTAGTAAAATAGACTAAACAGTATACTTACACATACTAAGAAAAACCAGGGATTAAGTAAACAAGTTATTATAACCTCCAGTGTCATCAAGTTTGTGGTGCATTTTCTCTGAGAAACTGCACTCGTTGTTCTCTTGCTGGCTCATTTGACCTGTAGAGGATGATTCATTCGTGACTTTATTGATCAACTTGGCTGCATTCATGTTCTCCTCAAATTTGATTTCGTCCATTGAAAGTGATTTGGCATTTAAGTCAACTATAAATGCCGTGACTGACACAAGATTTGTGAAATAATATTCAGCTTCTGAGATGAGTTTTTCTTGTCTTCTGTACAACTTGATGAATTTGAGGTTAGAATGCAACTTTTGAGGATTTGCCTGAAAGTGACAAACCAAAAGGAATAAATCAATCAGTGTAAAAAACGGTAGTGTAAAGTGAAGCATATAGCGACCTAGAATCAATGAAAGGAAAAGTTAAAATTTAATCACAACGAAGTTTATAGGCTCAAGACAATGTTGCCGAAATCATGATGAGGCTTTTTACCAGTCAAATTGATATTACAACATATTCTTATATTTATTTATTAAAAAATTATATGACTCAAGTTCTCTGCATAGAACCTTAAAGTTCGACTGAAGCATTGATTATACAGCATCATGTCAGTATCTCTACTCATGAGCTCTGGTCTTCTACGCATCTACTTTGACATCAAATAACTTGCAAATAATTAGAATACTAGTAGTAAAAACTCTTGGAATTTGATATTTCCTATATCACTAGGGTAATTTGGATTTCCAACACACCATCATCACACCGCGGGAGATGTCAACTAATACTAAAATAGATTATGATATTACGCTAGAATTAGATACAAAGCATCTTCTATACTCTGTAATACTGTTATACTATAAACAAAAGAGGGTCTCCTTATCCTAAAATTATATTTGACACCCAGCAGGATGTCTTATTACCAAGGGGAGCTTGCCTTGATTGTAACATATATGAGCACAGGAAGAAAGTCATCTGCGCCAGCTGGAATATGCTCAGACATTGCAACATTTAGCAACACATTGTTGATGACCCTGCAACAATTCAAAATGCTCAGGAGTTTCTCATGGGGAGCTTTGAAGGCATTGATTTTCAGCAATTCTTTCTCCGCAAGCTGAGTGAAAATGGAAAATGGTGTCAACATTCATCCTCATACCTGTTAATTAGTCGCTTTTGGACTGTTTTAAGGGGCTACTTTATTATCTTTATTTCTTTTCAATGTTTCAGGTTTTTTTGTACTTAGTCAAAGTAGCCAATTATGCAAGATTGTTGAAATCTTGGTAACACGATAGTTTTCTATTTTATCTGAAATATTATAAATTGTACTGTTGGTGATGAATAAAATAATTCATCACTCATTAAAAATAATCCTATGTACATGTTTCTCTGCTTTTTACTCTTCTTTCATAAAACCAACAAACTGCAATACTTCTAAATAGTTCTTATTTATAGAAAATCTGAAGGCCGTTCATCTAAATTTTGGAATTGGCATTAACTACTGCAATTTAAACTCCATTATCTTTCCAAAACTCCTCTGCTTGTCCTGTTACAGTTTCACATAATAAGGTGCTGAGGATTTCTCAAATTCAGAAACAACTATTCCACAAGTTTAATTTATTAATTGAAGACATATGAACAACTTTATACCATATTTCTAACACTCTACCACACAATAGTCCTTTAAACGTAAAGCATAGACAATGCACACGCTCACTTACCTTGGGTTGAAATTCTATACTTTATTACAATGGGAGTTCTACGAATCAGTTGATGCTTGGAACTGTCATTCTTCTAATAACACTGACTGTCATATTATTCCAACTTGTTAGTAACATTCATTTACTTTTAACTTCCAATGATGATTCTATATGCTTAACGTTTTTCAATTTTTCTATGTATCAGTAATTCAACTACTATAGTATTTTCAGTGAATAATATAAAAGAAAATAATGGAAGAATTGTTTTAAACAATAATGACATAATTCTTGATATAGATAGGAGAAAATTTTATAACTTCTATTAGAAGAATGGGAGTTCCAATGATCTAGATCACTTAATTGTAGAGGATATTAGGTTAGGAAGTAAACTCTTATAAGCTCAAAGTATTAGGTGAAAAGACAAATGATTTTATATTTCATCTCTAACCTAACGAATACCTACCATGAGTGAAAATAATTTGCTTTCAAAGGCTTAATAGAAAGAAGAGAAAAAAAAGAGTGCCATTTCTTCTCCTCTCTGCTAGTGTTTTACTGCTGAAAAATAACATTATCCCCACAACTTTTTTCCGTGTCTCACTACTGCTAACAAATAAACAGTTTCCTTCAGTGCTTGTATTAAAAATATAATTTCATTATGAACAGGTGTTAAAAGCTACATGGTGAGAAAAAGTAATAGCATAATTTGTCTAAGCCAAACCTATTCAAATAGTTGTAATGACTAGGTAGAAATTATCAGAATTAAATTTAATCTTGCATCCTAATGAAGCATACCAGCCACGAGGCTTCATTTTGAAGAATTGGCGGTATATCCAAATGTTCAGGCTTCAGAAAGGTTTGGAGCAAGCATATTTTCTCAGAGATTTCATTGTCAATCTTTGCATCCTCAGGCGTAGCAGAAAATGTTCGAGGGAACAATTTAATCATTATATATTTTTCTAAACCCTGCAGATAAAATACATATATACTTATATTCATATACTAAATCAAAAACATCCCCTCCATGATGAAATGGAAGCAGAAATATCACCATGATCTGGTTTAAAATATGAATTAGAGAGTCAATATCAACTTAGAGAGTCTCGCATTAATAACTTTTACTAAGGAAGTTACATAATATTCCGTTACAAATACACTGGTAACATAAAGTAGTTTCGAACTGTTATTCAATCACAAATCATTATGTACGGTGAATTTCTTCTAAAATAACTACCTACAAACGGTGATTTCTGGTTGATTGACATTGTAAGAAATTCATGAACATTACATAGTTATTAATCTAAAATCATATTTAAGTGGTGTTCAACCTTTGTGTGTTACATAATGAAAGGAGAAGCAAGTTGTTATCATATGCATAGTGTTTGTGCAAGGAAGGAGAGACGAGAAAAAAGAGCTAATAGCAATTTTGAACATGAAAAATACATTTTCTCCTTTGAACTTAGTTTGAAATATTGTAAATTTCTCTATTCCTGTAACAATATAATATTGTCTACCCTTTCTGTTTTTTTGGAAAAAATTGGTCGAACTTAGTTTAGGTTTTATTAAATTAGTTAGGACAAAACATTTTTTAAAAGGTTAATCAGTATGAAAATATTAGGTTTAAGCTCATTCATTATGGTTTTTAAAGTCAATCTATTTGATTAAATATACATGATGTAATATTATTATGTAAGCCTATTAGAATAGTACATGTACATGGTGACATATTTAAAGACCTTAATTCTGAAGCATACTTTTAGACTTGTGAACCTATGCAAGAGTTAACATTTTCACGTATTTAAAATACTACTACTATAAAATAGGATTTTAAATAAAATTTTAAGTCAAATTTAGATCTTAAATTCAGGAATCAAGAATTTAAATTTCCTAACACTTAATCTGACTCAACTCATTTTCACATTAACACACTTGTAACATAGACCTCTGTTGATTTGTTAATATATCAAATTGATGTACTGTGCTATAAGATTATGATTAATTGATGAACGAACCTCCATGGCACAATCAATGTCTTCTTCAGAGGCTGTTGTCCACAGTGGATGATCTCTCATTGCAGCTTCCATTGACAGAAAAAAATCTTGAACTCTTTTCCCATCATTTTCAGGTTTCGGTTGGTAAAATGAAAATGATACTATAAAACTGATAAAATAATTTGGCGTCAGGAATAATAGAATTTGAAGTTTCATTTACACTAAAAAGATAAAATAAATCAAACCCTTTAGACAAGTTAAAATTAATTTATCCACCTTTTACATTTTTAGGAGCTTTGTCATTTAATTTTCTCATAAATTTGAGACACGAAAATTATTTTAACTTACAGAGGCTCGGTTGCACATAAGGTGTAATTAGTAATGACAGAAGCAAAAATCTACTTAAGCCCAAGAACAACACCAATTAAATATGCTTTTTCTACTAGATTTAATTATTGGTCTCTAACTCCTTTTCAAATCTAAATCTTTTTCAATTGTTTAACATATAGTTATTTTAACTTTTGAGTTAAGCTAACCTAATTAGAGCATGTTTCTACCTTACAAAATTTTCAGGGTATAATCTCTGGATTCATTATATTTTATGTTTTTATTATTATTATTATTATTATTATTATTATTATCATGCAGATTATCGAATAATTATTTAATCAATTCCTATAAAATAGAAAAAGCACGAGAGAGCCACAAATCAAGTATAATCGTAGAACTAGCATAAATCAACTCAGGAAGGGAATATTGTAATTTCGTGATTATCACATGCAATGATTATTTTGTACATCTATCAAGGTTTTGTTACTCATACCTCATCACTCACTTACGTTCTTTCTAATTAATAAAACTGATTTAGCTTTGTAAAAGGAAAAAAGAAAGAAATAATAATGCAAATAGTAATGCCAATATATATAATAATCTCTATAAGCGATTTTCAAGTAATCAATAGAAAACAGTATCCACCGATGAATCAGTGGGCTTATTCAATTGTACTAATAACAAATTCCTTTACATACAAATAAATTGAGTGATCGAACTTACGATCACATTATTAAAAAACACAGTTATTTGTGAATCACAGAGCACCAGATTGATAATATTATTGAATAACAGAACTCATAAAATGGAAAATTGAATGCAAGGAATGCAACGTGGTGAACGTAGTAGTAGAAGTAATAATGACACTGATAAAAGAGGCAAACTAGTTTCTCTTACAACTTCCGAATGCATAAACAAAGTGAAGAGAAATGCGTAGCACAGGCGTTGAAATTGAATGAACGAAAATGAGAGAAAAAAGGAAAATAGAGTGAAAGCGGTGTTTGCCTCTTGATGGATCGAACGAGGTCGAGGGAAGCAGGATGATGCATGCGATTGAGAAAATCAGTGAAAGGCGTTGTTGATTTTGACTCTGCGAGAGCGTTGTAGTTGGTGTTCATGTCGATGAATTCCCAATTCAAGAGAGATTGAAACTGAAGCAGAGGAAGAGGAAGCATGCTCCAACGTGAGCGACTAGTAGGAAATGAAAGAGAGGAAGATGATTAGGTAATGGGATACACGTGATTCACATTTTAGGCAACTACCACTATAACATATACTTGTAGTACTAATTAGATATTATAGGAAAAAAAGGTGTAAGATAATTTTTTAATACTTCAAATTAGGATGAATGTATTTTGGTTTCCCTAATTAAAAAAAAAACATTTTCATCTCTCAATTTTGAAAAATATGTTTTTAGTTTTTAGCACTGACTTTGAGACTAAAATAATTTGATTGAATACATCGAATAGATATTTTTTTTTAAAAAAAAAATTGTGAGAACTAAGCTCTAAATGCATCAATTAATTATCAACTATAAAGATGTCACATGAAAAAAATATAGAAGTGTCCAAGTAAATCAAGCTAACCTAAATCAATTTCAATTGGTAAAAAAATAGTAATTTTTTAATAAAATTTTTGAAGGATCCAAGGGAAGGAACATTCAACCCCAAATAGTTCCTAATCCATACACTTCAAATTCATGTAAGGTTTAATGTAACAAAAAAGAAAAGAAAAGAAAAAAATGGAAATAAAGAAGGAAGAGGGGATACACCATCTTAAGAAGATAAGAAGGAAGATCCACTCTATGATAAGAATTCAAATAAAAAAACATTACAAAAATTATTAGAATAAAATATAATGAAATATTATATATAATTGGTTGTGTTGTTTTCTTTATTATTTAGTTTGTTAATACATTAGTATTATATATAATCTTCTCTTGTATGTAAACATACATTTTAGTTAAATGAATTTTTTTTCTTTAGTTAAGGGATTATATTTATGAGAATTTAGACATGAGCATAGAATATTTGTTCAATGTGAGATTTGTCTTCTATTTCTCATTATAGACAATGATGAACTTGGACTCCACATTATGGACAACGTAAGATTCTTTTGACTGATATACACAATGAGACAAAGATGTCACTCCTGTTTTCTTTCTCTTATTTAGATTTTCTTTATAAGAATGTGAGACTGAAGATATCTTACAAAAATATCATCGAAAGTTCTCCACTTGAATAAGTTGCTTAAAATAAAATGATAATTTCAAACTTTAAGCCAACCTAATAATTCACCAGATCATCAGATTAGCCAGCTACATGGATCAAATTAAGCATATTGGATGGGTTTAAGCTTATAACCTCAACCATTTAAGCATATTAAATACGTTTCAAAATCTCTAGCAAAACTATATTGATTACAAGGGATATCTATTTTGATTATATCAATCAATTAACTTAGTAAATCTTATATTGATTTTGATTTTATATAATACATATTAATAGTAAAATTGTATTTCGAGAAAATTGTAAGAATCAAAATACTCACTCCAACAAATATAACTACTCTAATAAAAAAAATATTTACTTGCAAGGCTTTTTTTTTTAAAAAAAAATAGAGTACGCAAAACATCAAAATATAACACATGATTCCAACAAGGTTGATATCCTATATTATATCTATCATTTGCAATATACCCAAATAGCATAAAAATAAGAAAAGGAAATAAAAAGAGTAGCAAAATGTACTCAAGAAACAAAGTTGTAATAAAATAAAGAACACCCATTACTAAATAAATCTTATTTATGAAAATTTTAGAATACTATCCCACCACTGATTACAATATTCTCTAAACTATATAGCAAACAAGTTTATCAACTCAAGGATTTCCTTATCTCTATATGAATGAGAAACATGTAACATCAAATTACGACATCTGTGAGGCTTACAATCAATAACAAGTCATTCTGTTAGAACAACAACTCTCAGTTTTTCACATGATAGGGTCGTGTAAACGAAAATAGACAGACCCCAAAACAAAGCCTTAAAAATTTTGTCGAGATAGTTTGAATGGTACTACTATTTGCTCTGTCCCAACGGAAAATATGCAGTGCTAGCTACTTGACTCATGTCCTATTTCCTTAAAATTATAACAAATGGACCTGCTGCAGATGTTCTTCAACTAGCTTCATTTCATCACAAAGACATGAAATATCAGGCATTATCCCTCCATCATGATGATACCTGTATATCCCATCCCCTACTAGATCATTCAACAATGCATCTGGTTCTCTGGCTCCTCCATGCTGTAAGAATTTTGTTCTTAAAGCAAATCCTGTAGTTGATGAAAGTGGATCCTCCTGGCACAGTTTCTTCCATATGGTTGCAGCAAAACACTTAGCATACAAATAGCTATAGTAACCTGCACAATAAATTTATTAAGTATCCACCTAAACTGCAAAATTTCAACAAACGAAGAAATTCAAGTTGAAGGCAAACACTTTTGGTTGCATCCACTGGATAAACATAACTATAATTAAATTATGTAGAAAACTTTTAGCACTATTAGTGTTGGGTTATTTAAAACGAATAACATTGGATCATTATTCAAAATTAAAACTCAAAATGTGCAGCCTATACGAAGTAAAACAATGAGGAAAGCAATTCGTCCAAAGGAAATCAAGCTCCTGCTAGTTCAAAACTAACGAGTTCTGTCATTCTCACAACACTATTTATTGAGATTTTCGAACGCTCAACATCACTTGTACAAGGAATTATAAGAAAGTTCAGACTTCGCACACACCTGCACCATAATTAAGTAGATGACTGAATCGGGTCTCCCAATGCGTGCCTTCCACATGTTCACAATTGGTGTGCTCCCTTTTCAGTTCAGCAACGACAGAACTAATATCACCATGAGGGAGTGGCTGCTCTCCAAAAAGTGTCTGGTCAACAAGAGCATAGAAGATCTGACAAAAAAGACAATTAAAGTGTTAAACTATGTAAACTATTTAACCTTTATAAACAGAAAAATCAAGGTATGCTTATGCACTGACAACCAACATGTCCCCTATACAGGCATGAAAAGAAAAGAAAAGGAAATATAAAAGACCTGACGTTGCAGTTCAGTTGCAGCAAACATATCTCTGGCACCCTGCATTGACTCAACCAACTTCTGAGGAATTTCTTCACCAGTTGAATAGTGTCTAGCAAATTTTCTCAAAACTCGATAATCCCATGCATAGTATCTGTCATGAAAAGTAATACCTATATCAGCAATGAAAGTTAACCAAATTTATTCAGAAGCAACTCTCCCCCTTCTGAATTATCAAATGATGATATCCCAAATATTTGCAGTATTACAACACTCCTCTTCAAGTTGGTAAATGTATATGAATCATTCTCAACTTGCCAATACATTCCTGAACTCTAGCAATGGGGAGCTGATGAAGGCATGAATGAAGAGGAGATCACTTAAGAACTTGAAGAGAGACATTAATAGAGATAGAGCTAGGGCTAAAGAACAGACAAAGGAAAGACACCTAGAAGAATACAACAATTACCAAGGAAGGATCACTATGGGGATGACAAGAGACCTTGGAGAGAACATCAAGAATAATTGTCTTCTTAGTATAGCAAATCTTTCCTTGTGTAAAGAAAATAAACAATTTTCACTTTTTAGAATTTTTACAAATTAATAGCTTTGTTTGGTTTCCAGAATAAGACCACATGATATATTGTTTGCATCCAAGAATAAGCTATGGAGTGTTTGCACACAATATAGCCTAGGCTTGGAAACAAACACTCTTAGTCTAAGTTGTAATAATCATTTCTGACCTTCAAGTGACAATTTTCCTTTGCACTTATTCCATGTTTTTCATTTCCTTTGCTACTTATTCATTACTTAGCTGAGATGCTTAGGGAACAAAAAATGGGTTTCTTACCCATTCATGTGATTTGATCCATGAGTTCCCATGATTCTTGGTTCCTTTTGTGATTCCAATTGTTTTCCACTGAATATATTAATGTTTTCTATCATTTCTATGGTTCAATATGTTGTTTCTTTCATTGGTTCAATTTGTTCTTTCTTTCATTGGTTCAATTTGTTATTTCTTTCTTCGGTTCAAGTACGGGTTTGGTCCCATTTCTATTGTTCTTGTGTTCTTACGCAATTTCTATGATCTAATTAGTTGAATCCTTAACTTAGATGTTTCTAAGACAACCTATGTAGAGAGATCAAGTTTCTATGGTTTGAATTTTGGTTCTTAGACATAGTTTGGTAGATCCTATATTGCAAACCCATTATCTGTTAGGAGCACCCCTTGGTGAAAACATCTACTGTTTAAGGCCCTACCCAACTTATCTTTAGTGAAGTGCCCATCAAACTCTATGCTTTGTTTTGTCGTGTTGAACTTGATTGTGGACAATACTATATTCCCTCTGAGAAACATGCAGTATTTGGAGTAGGATCTCCTACAATCTACAACTGACCTGACATAATCCACGGACAATTTACCTTCTCAACTGAATACCAGTCCTTTACCTGTACTTGTCTTCTAATATTGGAAAATCCTATCAATTGCCTAAAGGAGCCATTATAGGGGGACATGACAAATTGACTCATCACACTAATAATAAAGTGATACAGTCTTAGAATAAAACCATGAACCATCACTCTAGGAATTTGAACTTACGACAACAACTAGATCCCACAAAACCAGGTTGTGTAAGATAGGAACTAACCAAGCTTTATATCCTCTATCCAAACCGTAACTCTAGATGATGTAGAACTAAACCACCAACTGAGGTTGCAATTAAGGCATCCCAAAAGAAGCTGAAACTAAGGTGGGCTAGGAGTGACCACAATTGAGGTGATTTTCCAACATTAAATAACTTATTTAAGTATGTTTTTGTGTTTAGCTACAAACCATTATAGCAAATTTAAATGTCAGAGGCTACATTATGAGTTAGAGACATAGAGTTGACATTTGTTAGTGAAAAAAATATTCAGCACTACCCCAGTGCCATGCTGGGTGGGTACAATATTCTGGTGGATAATGACATGCAGATGGCTGATCCCAATTGAAGATCGAAGAGTCTCTGAATGTCATGATTAAACTCAGAAAATTGAAATTTCAGGGACTAACATGAAGATGACGTGGATGTAAAGGACTAAATCAGGGTTTCATTAAAAAATTCAAGAGGCTAAGCTTACAAGACTGAGATTATATTAGCTTAATTCTGCAAAATCAAACCAAAGTACATAGTCAGAAAATTAGGCAGTTGCACAGCAAGTTTAATCCAATTACACAATTGGGCCAAAACTTTTATATTTTATTTAGCACCCTGATTTAAGGTTTAAGAGTTAAAGAACATGGTTCTTGCTGCATTCTACTCACTCAAACAGGTTGGATGGTATTTCTGCAAAATCCAGAACAGCTCTGGTGCCCGAAAAGTGCTGGTAGTCCTACAAGAAGAATATGACATCATCTCATTACAAAAATGACAGCAGTAACCTCTTTTCAAACAAGTTAATTATGAATGAAGAAATGCTTGCGAAGGTATTTTAGTTCATTAAACAATATTGTAAGAGAGTTCATATAAATAGAATTCCAAAATCATTTTTAAAAGATGTCATGTCAGTAAAGATTAATTCAATTTGCTTAAATCATGTTCATACTTGTGCCTTCATAATATTTGACGAGGAAGAAATTTGACTTCTATAAATATTAAATTTTGAGAGAGGAGACAATTATTCTGATATGATTGATCTAACTGACATGGAATAATACAAATGTGATGATTCTCTGTTACACAAGTTCTATATAAAGGTCAGAGAATCATCAAGGCCCAGAGTATGTCAGTTACAATTGCCTAACTAAACGTAAAATAAAGTGCAATATAATCCATCGAGAGAAATATCTCTAACAATAGATGATATGTTACTGATATGAGAACATGTGTAACTCAAATTCCATGGTATCTGGGGGAAGGCTTTTCCTTCGAACCTGAATAATTTGATGAAGAAATTTGACTTCTATAAATATTAATATTAGATTTTGAGAGAGGGCGAAAATTATTCAGATATTATTGATGTAACCGAAATGAAATGATACAAAGATAATGAAGGTCACAGAATCACCAGGGCCTAGAGTATGTCAGTTATAACTGACTATTAGTCCAATATGCCAACTCATGAATGAAGAGTGAACAAGAAGATATTATCATTAAATTAACTAGCGCAAGGGTAAATCTTATTTATTATGCATTTTTCTGTTATTTAAAGAATGACACTGTTGAAATCTCTCACATATTGTAGTTATTCTTTCTCACATATTGTAGTTATTCAGAATAGTAACCAGGTAGGTAATATCTTATGTAAGTTATGTTACCAGGTTATTAATCCCCATGGTTTTGCAAATCCCTAAAATTGGGGGATTGGTTTTATCACATGCTTAAGGGGTTGGACAGCCTTACAGTCTGACTATAACACGGTTATTGTACAGATATGACAAAAAAAGTAGCTAACTTTGAAACTGATAATTTATTTATATCGTATATAATTGATTTGTATTGTGAATCCAACTTGCACAAATGTTTATATTTGATTCTAAAACATCATACAGCTTCGTCCTCATTTTGTAATGCAACTATTTCTTCATGAAAAGTTCAAGAGGATACCGTTCTCGAAAGCAAAGAATGAAGAGCATGTCCAAACTCATGAAATAGAGTTTCCACTTCCCAATGATTGAGCCTTACAGCTGACGGATTCTGAGAACCCGAAAAGTTACAAACAAGAGCTACAATCTGCAAAATCATCAGAATCAAGCATAAATCAGAAGAATAAGAAGTCTGCCTCCTCCATGGTTAATACAGTAAAAATGTGTTTAAAATGACCACTGTGCATTGATATTTGTCTAAACAAGGAAAATGTCTTTATGAAAAAACTCATTGAATACAGTGATTTAATGAGTTTAAAATGTCTGAAAAATGTGTTTAAAATGAGCATTGCACATTTATATTTGTCTAACAGAGGAAAATGTCTTTCTGAAAAAACTCATTGAACAACAAACAGGTCTAGGAAAACCTATACAGTTCATTCCTATTTCTTAATGATAGTTATTCAAATAAAATTTACAACCTAAGTACCCTTAACACTTCTGTGGGGCTAAGTCACGAGATAAAATTATGGTAGCTTTTTCTTGAAATTCAAAAATAAATGTTATGTCCAACTCCGAAAAAGTATAGTTTGAAAATGTTATAATACATCACATATTTGGTGAATGAAAAATATGGTGCATAGTTAGACGAGAATTGCAGAAAGTGCACTAAGATGCAATTATTTACCCGACACTAGGTGAAAAATGAATATGATACAAATAAAAAATGGCATTTATATTCACTTCAACTTGCGTTTAGTGGTTACAGAAGCTTACTATTTATTATTTGTTTTCACCATCATTTCTAAAAATATGCACTTGAGAAGAAAACTGAATAAACTTACGGAGAGTTTTCTATGAATTGGATGAGTTGTTTTTCACGTGGCATGCTGATATATGGTCATATAGCAAAAAATATTGTCACAAGAATTATAAAGAATTGAACTATAACCTAAGATCCTAATGTTTCCTATGTTTCATGAATTCCTATTGTTTCTCATGGAATGGGATAAAAGATATAGGAAGGTAATGGAATGTTTACTAATAGGAACATCTGTGTCATAACCTGTATGTATGAGATACAAGAACAGAGATAAGGAAAGGAAGAGACCAGGGCTCTCACTCCCAATTCAATCCAAAAACAAAAATCTCCTTCCTTCTCTGTTCTCCAAGTTATAACCTCCGCCTTTCAGTTACATCTCAAACACATGAGTTGACAGTGTCAGACGAATGAACTGCAGATGTCTAATCATAGCAGCTATGAAGTTATGCTTTTAACTGATTAAAGCCCCACTTAGGTATCTAACAGCTTGCAATGAAATAATAACTATACTGTGATCATTTCCAATATATGCCAAAAGCATTGTTAAATAGTAACATTTCTTTAAATTTCATTCCAAACGGAACCAAAATGTTAAAAGTAATAAGATTTAGTTCTGTTATCATTTAGCCTGACTTATTCATATTTTTATTTCAATCCAGGTAGGAAAATTTAGACCATTTAGTCTTTTGGAGTGTTTTCTCATAAGTCATGCTTCCAGTTTTTTAACTCATTCTAAATTCTAACAGGGATTAGGCAACGGTTTCTCATAAAGTCAGGTGAAAATTAAATATTTAAGGGTCAATGTTTCTTTTTGGAGACCAGGAAACAACGAAGATAAGAGATGACTCATTCTAGGTCCATATGCCTTATGTAAATTGAGCAGTAAAAGAGTGGTAACTGAGTTTATATATGAGGTGATTATGCTAGTTTATTAACTTGAATGTGGTTTTAGATGGCAATCAGAGCTACAGTTCTTGGAGATTGTTCATCTTTTGTAATTCAGGCTTAGAACTATTGCCTAAGCTCTTTGGTTGAATTCACTTTTATCGAAACCGTTTTCTGTGTTTTTGTTGACAGGAGCATTCCAGAATAAAATATAGTATTAGGTAAATCAAATTGGCAATGGGCTACGCAATTGGATAACTTATGCATCCGATGTAAAGGGTAGTTGTCTTCAAGTAGCGATATGCTAGAGAAACTAAACAAGTTTGACATACCTCATCTTTTCTCCTCTGTTTGTCACCATATTGTGCAACCTAGAGAGTGTGGCTAAGAAGAATTTTGGAGGCAATACATAAAAAACACAAGATACTCCTATGGAAATATTTTGTGACAATAAGTCTGCAACTGCATTATGCAAAAATCTAGTATTTCTTGAACAATCTAAACATATGATCCAAGAAGAAAGGAGAATGAAGATCAAATATTTTCCAACTGAATAAAAATTGCAGATATACTTGGTATAGTGCTAAAAGTTGAGCTATTTTACAAATTGAACAAGGATCTCAGCTTCATTAAGCAAGGCAATAATAGAGATTAATCAAGTTTTACAAAGTCTTTATATATATCAACTCACTTCATTTCTTTTTTCTATTTTTCTGTTGTTTGTGGGTTTGTTCTCCATTTAATCTCCATTTAAGCGGTAGTTATATTTTATTTATTTATAATTTTTATTTAATGTATTTTTGTAAAGTCTATATGAAGGCACGGTCATGCATTTTCTAATAACAAGTATGAATTATTGAATAAAAACCTTAAGAAATTATCTTGTATGTTCCATGTTTCCGTGAGGCGTGATTTTTATTTTGTTGCAATAATGTCCCATTGATAGATTAGACGTGGAATTTCTTAAAACTTTCATTCAATAATTCATCATTGTTATAAAATGCATGACAATGCTTTTATATAGACTTCACAAAAATACATTAAATAATAATAATAATAGATAAAGAAAAAATATAACTATAGCTTATATGGAGAGCAAACCCACAAATAGTAGAAAAAAAATGAGGTAAGTTGATATATGCAAAGACTTTGTAAAACTTGATAATTTTGTTACTGCCTTCCTTAATCCAGCTTAAATTCTTGTTGTATAAAATAACTCAACTCTTACCGAAAATATCTGCAATTTGTTCTTCAGTTGGATTATATTTGATCTCCACTCTCTTTTCTTCTCGAATCTTGAGAAATCATATGTTTAGCCTGTCCATGAAATACTAATTGCAGACTTGTTACAAAAATATCTTCGAAGGAGTATATTGATTTTAATGTATTACTTCCAAAGTTCTTTCAAGCCACACTCTCTTGATTTGTGTGTACAAAGAGCGGAGAAAATATGAGGTGACTTGGTACATGAGAAGACTTTTTAAAACTTGATTAATTTCTATCATATAGCATAAATATAGGGCTATGAAAGTGCTAGGTGTTGAACAGTTCCAATTAATTGGTGAAATAGTATCACCAAGCATCATGTTTTCCACCAGAGAATGATACATGTCGTCTCTTTTCACTAATATAAGACCTTGTTAAAAATGGAAAAGAAAACTCACATAAAAGGAACTGCACGTGTGACACAAAGAGAAAACTATATTTCTAGTTAGATGCTTCAATCAGAATAAGAAATTGGACATAAGGAAATTTTCACATACTGGAAGTTGGTATTCTGTTTGAGAAATTCTGCGACCCCCTTTTATTGCAAAGTGAGCACAACCAGGATACTTTCCCTTTCTTGAGTATAGATCTAGGTACAAATATCCCAAGTCACCCTGAAATGAGTTTGAGTCTCAGTGTCTTCAAACTAATTAATTAAGAAAAAGAATAGCAAAAAAAAGAATAGCAAACCATTATTGATATCAATCATCACTGACAATGTAATAGACATGAGGTGTTAGATCTTTGGCAACACAAAAATTTAGTAAGGTCCAAAAAATATAAGATCTTGGTAGAATAAAAAAGTATTAGGACAGTAGAAATACTTAATTAGGAAAGCAAGACAATTAAAGGAGCTCAAACAGAGCACGGGTGGAAGTACATGAAAAATATGAGAATTGTGGACTTAAGCAGTGGTTTGATAAATTACCAGTCCTCCCAACTATAGTTTGATGCAGAATCAGATATCCACCATGGTAAGGCCAATCATCAGTTTACTTTACAGTACGACAAACTTGTGTTTCGAGTGAGAGGAAATAAAAGAAAATGTTGGAAAGTGTGAAGAGCATGAGAATATCAGTAATTTGTGAAATTCATTTTGCTAAATTAATCTAAATAGATTGCTCTTATTTATATCTTCAAATGAGAAACAGAAGCTAGTGTAGACAATGCTATGTCTGTAGTAGCAATTCTAATAACTCAATTGACTACTGCCAGTTGTCTGATTGTGCATTTAAACATGAGATACACTCTCCCACTTAGTATAAGCAAAAGGAAGGTGGCATTGGTTGGAGAGCTGACATTCTTTTTTCAAAGATAGAGAATCTGATAACGGACCAACCTAGCATTTTTAAGAGCCTTTATAGATAAAATTTACTGTAATTGAACCAAAAATCAATATATATCATATTCAACAATATAAGCTGTATAAAAAAGTTAAAACTACAGAAATATAATGTATGACTTGAAAATTCCCTCGCACCAAATACCTCTTCGGGATGGTGAAGAGATAGTTTAAGCACTTGTGGATCCCAAGATTCACCAGGTGCTAGAGGAATGCTATGAAAGGTTGCACCAAACAATGATTGCACCAGCACCTTCAAACCCTCAATACAGTTCGAGAGAGAAAAATATGAACCTACAACCTGCATGCATGATTTTGGCATTTATGAGAAAAATACAAAACATGGATATGTAGAAGTATTAATGACAAACAAAACATGTTATATTTTAATTACCGAAGCATCCAATTTATAAGCAGAGGACTTCATCATTGTCATGTAATAGGTCTCATCCCATGGCCTTAAATCTCCGTCACTTTGACCACATTTTTCTCTCTTGAATTTCCTGAGTAACTTACGCTCCTAAGATCATTAGTTAAAGAGAATAATTCTCAGTTACACGCATAAGCAACTTTAGCTGTTACACCCTCATTGCCCTAGAAAGTATGCCTCGAAGAAATCTATACCTCTCTAGTCTTAGTCTGGACAATCTTGCTCATTTCGAGTAAAAATGACATTACAACTTTTGGTGATAAAGCCATGTTAGGCTTAATAGAAAATTCAGCATAAGAACTGCAACCCATTATCTGCACATCAAATGGTCACACGGTAAAATTATTGCTATAAAGTCAAAACAGAAGAAACAATTAGCTCTGTTATTAAATATCTACAAAAATCATCAAGCAAAGTACAGATGAATAAACATCCCACAGTTTTTTATTGGAAAATAAAATTTTGACCTAAGAAAATTCAAACCCTAATCATAATTGTTGGAGCATATGATAATCTTTCCTGATTCCATTATTTTAGTGTTCATTCGTGGATTTATTACTCTGTTACTTTTCTTTTTAAACAGTAATTATGACATCTAGCCTTTAGATAATAGGATATGTCCCCATATATAATTGCAATCACCATATTCTCATTATCAGAAAACAATATTCAGCTCTTAAATATCCTTTTTCCAGATATAATTCATAAAATAAAAATGTCACATTTGTTTAGTAGTGGGCCACAGTCTTGTTTTCTTTTACTAGAATCTGTTCATTTTGCTTCTAATACTGATAAAAGAATGTGGATGCTTGTATTCTCAGATGCATTTACTTGTAAATCCAACTTTCAGCTCATTACACATTATCCTGACAGGTTTGTTTTGAACAAATCCATCTAAAAACCCATGGAATCACGGGAAGTCAAATACTCAAACCTTTTATATCAAAAGCTGTCCTTAATAGGATTATAACTGATGACATGTTACACATGCACAGACCTCACCCTATTTTGTTTCTTAACACAGACATTGTCTGCAGGTCTAGTTAGGAACTAGGGTTACTCATTTTGGCCTGTGCAGCATCTCTGTAATAACCTGCTTGGGACTTTTGGAGAATATTAGGTTTGTCCTGATAAATTGCAGGATCAGTTCCTCTTAAAATCAGAGGTTCTGTCTCGCAGAAAGAGAAGAATTTTTGTTGCAATGTTCTGTCTTTGCAATTCTTTGGTGTTTATTACTGAAGAGAAATGCAGGAATTTTTAAGAACATTTCTTCAACTATAAACTTTATTTTCCAGTAGGTTACTTTTTTGGCCACTATTTGGTGTTCAGCTCCTGGTGTATTCAGAACAGTTTCTTTGTCAGACAAGCACAAAGAGATTCGCATAGCTAGTTACAATGTTACATATTCCAAATTCCAATCTCTTAGGTTATAGTTTTCTCACTTTGTCTTCTTTTCTTGAGAGTACTTTTTATATTCTCTTTACAAGCTCTTCTCTTCCTAAACAAGATTCAGCTCTACACAAAAACAAAAAGTAACAGAAGTATCAAATATGTTACGCAAGCATACAAATGCGTGATGGGGATCTAGAAAACATGTTGCACCAGACAGCAACATAGAATAAGAGAGAGAACACTTATGTTATGGCACAAATCAAACTGCTTAAAATGAATTAGTGTTCCTCAAGATGATACAGACCTGAGCTAGCTCATGACGTGCAGATATAAGCCTTTTGAGGACATCAACATTCGCCTGTGGAACAGAATTTCCTCGTGTATATACCATTTTCCTAACCTTAATACAAAGAGAAATTGACAGATATCCGCTAGTTAATTACATTATTCAGTTAGTTTGGTTGAAGAAATAAAGCATGTTGCATATAAATAGGAGGGGAAGTTAAGAGCAATATTTTTAAAACCGAATTGAGCATTGAACAGGTCAAAGTACTACTTCAAGGTTCAAGGGTCCAACTGCTAGAAATAAAATAATATTTTAATAAAAATATATAATATAGGAATAAAAAATATATAACATAACTCAATGATATACATTCCTAGTCTCAAGGTTTCACACTAGTTGGCTTTTACAATGTAATAATATGCACTGCAAGTCTCAAAGTTCCACATTGGATATCATTTTTCTCAAGACAAGAATATGTTTTGTAAATTTCAAGTCTTAAAGTCCCACGTCAGTTGCTATTTTTGTCAAAATAAAATACGTTTTACAAGTGTCAAAGTCCCACATTTTTTGTTATTTCTTCTCAAGGTAAGAATATGCACTAGTAGTTCAGTGGAACTGTAAAAGTGAAGTCCCACATCAGATATTCCACTTCTTAGGGAGTGTTTGGTGGAAGGGAAGCATTTAGTTTCCCAGGAATCTGAAATTGGAAAACAGTTTCTCGTGTATGATTTACATTTTAAAAAATAACATTCCCAATAAACGATGTTTCTCTCTCATAAATGGATTTTGGCCAAGTTTCCCACACTTTTTATGGGGGAAGGGTAGGAATCTAAGTTTCCCAAGTTGAAATAAAATTTTAATGAACAAAGGCAACGTTACTCTTAGTAAATCATTTAACATGACAATAAACTAAAGATTTTAATAAAAATAAAGCATTACTTTTTCGTTTATAGAAAACTTATATAGATTCCCAACAATATCTTTAACTAACAAAATAGAATTTAGTCATTCCTGTGTATCATAATTCTAAGATTTGTGATTGTTGGGTACGAAATTTTTTTCTTCTACCATACACCCTCTGTGTAAGTAGTTACTGAAATTATAAAAAGGATGTATAAAAATGAATGTTAAGGCCTCAAATGTGTGAAAATGCAGGTGTTAAGTAATTCTATTCAACTGCCACATTTTTTCAAGTTCAGATTATTAAAATAAAATAAAAAATTTCTCTAAATAGTTTGGTTTGACTGATTTTTTACTAGTTTTGGCAGTTTTTGACTGGTTGTTTCCGAGGTTCAAATGGATTGAACATGGAACTGGTTCACCGATTTTTTATATTTATTCCGCCAATCTAATCCAATTTTTAAAACATAGGTTAAGAGAGTTATCATCCTCTCAATTGAGAGGAAACTAGAGCCTTTGGGCATTTGAAGGCTCAGACCCTTTAAGTTCTGCAGCATTTTTTTGGTACAATTGTGTTTTGTCCCCATTAACTTTTAGTTCAAAAAAATCGACGGGAAAAAAACAAGCTCATTATATGGATCATTGAAGAATACCAGCAGAATTCATGAGTACTCTGGAGTCTTAATACTACATTCTTCAGAAAATGAGATGTGAATACAAATGTGTTTAGTTCACATGAACTTACTGGACAGTCCTTAATAGGACTTGTGAGTAATCCTTAAAAATCAGTGAATAGAAACTACCTTATCATCAGATGAAAATTGTAGTACAGAAGCAAGAGTTTGTGGGTCCGTTGTAATCCGAAATCCTTTCTCTTTAAGAGTGCCCCTGGACCCTGATAAATCCTTGGTTATTAAACTTTCTGAACGATGTATAGGCTTTACAAGATAATGCAAATTCTTGGGGATGCGAGAAGAAGGATATATATCAACAGTTCCGGGGTCCATGTCAATATTTTCATTGTACCTAACCAAACCAAGAAATTGTAAACTGATCAAGATCACAAAATAAATTAGCCTAATTCAAACTTACAACAGACTATTTTTGTGGAGAATGAGTGATGAAGCAATGACTGGATTGAAATCACACAGAAACATTCACAAACATGATCATTTGTAGTCAAATACAATATAAAGAAATAATAGGATAAGAACCTTAAGCAAACCACATCGCAAAAGCTAGTTGTTGTAGTTGGAGAACAATAAACCCCCACATTACAATCCCATGCTTACAATGTGAAACTCACGTCTCATACCTTGCAATTGGATCCTAACTCCTTGCACCCACCACACTCAAGTCTCGTACCCAGGCAGGTAAATACTGCAATGCCGGCAGCACCACTTGTGCCACTCATTTACAGTTAAGAGACACTGGAAGACTCAAAAACCAATTGATAAGGACCTAGATGTTAAGGAGAGAGAAACAAATCATAACTAACACAAACTTACATAGGAAAAGGACTGCAAAGTTTGAGTTCACCGCACACTAGAAGGTTGCTTAGGCATTAGAATGTCCAAATGACGTGACAAGGAACTCAATATACTTGATGTGTTTTAAAAGCTATCGTATGGATGCATGCTTCATTCATTATAATTTGGTGGTAACCCTTAAACCTATCTTGGGAAAATATCATGTCCCATGTAATTTATCCTACAACTCCTCAATCAGTGGAATTGGGAATTTCTTCAGGATTGTAGCTTTGTTCAACGTGCGATAATCTACAGAAAAACATCAACTTCCATCCCTTTCTTACCAAAATAATTGAGCTTGAAAAAGGACTCTACTATATAGCATTTAAGGACCTTCCCTCTTTACATGTACCAGTTTACCAAAATAAACAAAAAATAAGGGGAAAACAAGTAGAAATATAAACTTATATTTGGGGAACAGACTGCTTTCACTATAAAATAAAATTACTCAGTTTTCATAACAAGCAACAGAATTATAATTGCAACCAATGCATCAATATCAGTTATAAACGTACTCTTTGCATAGCTGAGAAATTTCAATATTTAGCATGTTTACTCGATCTAATTTCTCTGCAAAGAAAGCGCATCACATAAGAAACATTTTAGAGAGAAAAAGTTCGCTACAAATTTATTGTGAGTAACAGATGAAATTAAATTACCAGGGCAGAGATGAATTCCACCCCTTTCAAAGTCAACACGTAAGTTTTTAACTCCCCTTTTAGCTTCCTCAGAAAGCATATGACATTCTTGCTCAGCTTTCTTAACCGCATCATATAGTTCACGATTTGTGTTCAGATACTGTACAGAAAAAAGAGAAAATAATAAGCACAGGTGTTGGGGTTAGACCTCTGTGTAACTTGAGTTTTCTCATTGGCTAATAAAATGTCTGCATCTTACTGATACCACTACAGTGAAGACCAGATATTCAAAGGTTAAGTTTACCACATTATTTTTTTTCTCAAATCATGATTGATTTGTAAGTTTAATCAAATACTACACTTCTTGGTTTAGTGGGTTGTGTGATGTCAAATGGTAGCTAACTGTGAAGTCTACACACATTTATGTCATGATTAAACATTTACATGCACTTATCCTCAATTTAAAGTGCTTCTTCAGACTTTAAGGTCAGACACAACTAATCTGACTTACTTCAGCATTTCAACCAGCAACGATTTTGTCCTTAATGCCATTCTATTACTTAGATATAAACTTTACAAGAAATAAGCATTTGATCCACTTCGATTCAGACAATAATCCATCCAACAACCTAACCAAATGGCATAGAGATCATATTTCATTCCTGTATTAAATGAAACTTGTTTTTCCACAACTATATAAACATAGACAACGATAGATAAACTTAAAAAGTGATATCATAGCTGCCCCGTACTGTTATTATATTTCATCAATCCTACTACTTAATGTCAACAACATAAAACAATTAAAACATGATCTTTGCCTTCAGAATTGAGGGACTACAATGTTCGAGAAGTGTTTCTTTCCCATTCTATCAAATATACAACAAATATCTTATAGAGAAAAGATAGTAATACAATCTCTAACACATCCTTTCAAACGCACTCCCGTTGATTGAAATTCATTAGAAAACACAATTTGTGAGTCCCCCTCCTGTGATTTGACTAGTCTCACAAGAGATCTGCAGTTTTGAGTAAATTTTAACAAATAGTTGAGAGTGAGGTCCTGAACATGGAAGAAACATATAACGAAAGTACATGGCTATGGCCATGCACACACGCTCAAACTAAACACTTTAGGCAACAGAACAACAAGAGCACATGATTTTTCATTTTCTTAGGCTATGCTTTTGTAAGTTAATTAACAATAAACATAAAGAAAAACAAACAGTGATCATCACCGGTCACCTCACATGTAGATATTCATTAACTCTCATTGATGCCTTGCTGGCCTCCTCAACAAACTCTCTGATTTACCAAAAAAACAGAAACATAACTTCAATGATGACAGAAGCATTACAAAATATAATAGCCAATGATTTCATCAGTCATTTACTACCACACAAAAAAAAAACAATGCGAATTAATTAAAAAGAGAAACAAATTACTACAACCACTAATAATAATAATAATAACAATTTACTCTTATATTATAAATTAGAATTCACAACTTAGAGCGTGATCTATATTCTCTATGAGATTATCAATATATTTTTCTCCTCTCTCTTTCCAAGGTGCATTAAAAAAAAGTTCCTTTCTCAGACTATTCTCCTTGTATAGTCAATTTATTTGTCTATCTCTTTTAATCTATCTTCCTTTATCTCCACCTTTATATTCAAAAATTTTTTTTAAAGAAATTGTAAATAGTTAAAAATAACCTTCTTATATCAGAGTTTAAATTCTTTACTGTAAATCCAAACTATAATTTAAACAAAAATGTTTTATTTATAACGAAATCTAAATGTCAATTATCAACACTATCCTGCCCATGCAAAAGCTAAATTACTAATAATAATAATAATGGTAACAAGAAGAGAACCTGTCAGGGTGGGTATGCCTACACAATTCAGCAGAGTCAACAACAGAACATACCTGAGAAATGAAACATGCAAATTGCAATACATGTAAATGAGTTAGTAAAAGAGTGAAGATAACAAGTAAAGTGCTTATTCTCAAGATAGTTGAGTGAAGTGTGAATTGGAAAGCCTATTTTTTGAATCACAAATTGAACCATATTGTGAATATTATGATTCATAATCAATAATAAAAAATAACACACATAAATACACAAATGTGTGTCTATAAAACCACAAATCCACCAATATAAAAAAAAGCACAAACCCATGATCAATAACTTAAAAACATAACTATAGCGTCATTCTAACAAAAAGAAACACAAGAAATGAAAATAAACATGCATATTAACATAACTCTATACCTATCTGTTGGGATTTTTAGCTTAAAATTGCAGCCCAATTAACTACATAGCCAAAACAAAATAAAAAATACTAAACAGAGGAGTTTTAAAATCTCCCAAGAAACAACTCAATCCTCTACACGTGAGTTTTAAAAAAAAAAGGCAATGTAAATTTTGAAAGCACCCACTTCACCGCACCAAGCTTCCAAATTTATGAAATGGAAAAAACTACTTTGACACCATTTTTCATTTTTAACATCCATTTAACAACTCCAAATAATAATAAAATATTAAATTGTATCTTTTAAATAAAATATAAATTGGTTTATTGAATAAAATATTAGTTTATACAGTTGTGGGATGGAAGTGAAAATATTTTGTGGTGTTAGGCTTCCAAATTCATGAAATTGGTGGGATTTTATTTTATCAATTACCATGCTCAGTAATTCTCATTTAAACAACTTACAGTGTCAGAAATCTCATCCATTGCTCGCATTATTTCAGCACCTGGCTGTTTTGTACAAATGTAACTGATGAGTTCTCCAGACCTAACCATCCACAAAAATAAAAATCAACCATGGCGGTCATCACACCATTACTAGTAACAGCAGTAGTAATATTGATTATGTGTGGACTGTTTAACACTTAGCTTGTTAACCAATAAAACAAATGCACATTTATCACTACAACCATATACATGTGTGCAACAATTGACCCATACAGCAAACTATCAACAATTTAATAAACATCAATGCATAATAAGATATCAAATTTATAGCAGTAGCAACAGTAATTGAGTGTAGACTATTTTACCTATTGTAGGTTAAACAATGAAAGAAAAGCCCATTTATCAAGTACATATGAGAGCCAATTAGCCAGTACAATGAATTATGAACAATTTAATACACTTCAATGCTTAATAAGAGAAAATATATATCTAAAATCTAGCACAGTAAAAACGCTGAAACACACGCATGCATCAGTAACAGTTTGAAGAGTAGCAATAATACTAATTGTGCGAAGAATATGATTGGATGAGATAGATACCTTTGAATGGCTTCATCGACAAAGGATTGAAAGCCTTTTGCGGTCTTCAAATGAGGGAAGCCATAGAGACCGGTGGGAGCGGAAAACGCACGAACAGTGACGGAGAGAGGATTCCGTTTGTTCGGATGGAAAATCAACGAACTCCCTCTTCTCACCACTCTCCACATCGCAGCGTTTATGCTTCTTCCTCACACACCTCCTTCAAAACGCTGTGCACACTCCTGCTAAAATATATTAACTGTAACCCACGCACTAAACCCAAATCATCCGACCCGGACTCCGACCCGGAATCGGACCCGGACTCTGACCCGGACCAAAACTTTGTTATTTTTCACTTGTTTTTCTAAAGCATTTAGTGGCACCCCCATAGTCTCCATAGAATATTAGAAAAGTTCAAAATTATCTTATTTTTTATATTTTTGAATTGGGATTTTCAGAAATATATTAATTATATAATGTAAAATTTATTTTCAAATTATAAAATATATTTTAAATTATATAATCCAAAAATATACTTGATAATAATTTTTAAATTATGTAATTTGAATTGTAATTTTGAATAAAGTAATTTAGAAATAGATTTTAAATTATATAATTCATAATGTATTTTTAAATTTTTAAATTCTGGTATACATTCATGGATTATCTGTTATGTAATTATTTTGTTCGTTTTTTAATTATTTATTATTATTTGAAAAAATTTATTTAAAGTTATATAATAAGCATTATTTAATATATATATATATATATATATATTAATTTTTTCTTCCTAATTTTATCTTTAATAATATTTTAAATTTATAGTATAAAATTCACAATAGAAAAAATTCAAGGTATTTTTATTTAATATATTTTTCATTATAGGGTGACTGTTTTATCAATCTAAGTAACATAAAGAAACTTAAAATGTATTATTCTCCTATGCTTAAATGACACATCTTTCAATTTAAGGAACAAATACATAATAGAAGTTATAGATATAATATAAAATACTTAATTAAAATTTTTAATTTATTAAATATTCAATTTGAAAAAAAAATCATATACTTAAAACAAAAATAAATCACATGGCCTATAAAGTTATTTAAGTCTTTCTAATTTTGATATGAGTTTAGAGATTTTTTACATTTTAGTAATAATATATATAATTTTTTTTAGATATTCAATTTAAAAAATTATCAGATAGTGAAAACAAAAATAAATCATACATGTTTCTCACGGTTAATTTACATTTTAAAAATTAACATTATCATGTGTTTTCAGAAATGATTTGAAGTCAAGTTTCTGATAAAATTTAATTATTTTTGGGAATGATGATTTCCAAAAACTATGATTATCAGGAATCACAAAAAAAAATCTCTCTAAGATTAATATAACCCTCCCTAAGATTATTATAACCTTAATCAATCATAAAAATATTATAATAAAAATATTCATCAAAATTAAATTTTAAAATTAAAAGTTAAAATGAAATTAACATTGATAAAAAATTCCCAATCCAAATAACTATTTTATCTATATAAAGTTGTCTTTGATTTAATATGGTGTAATGGTGTATTGCAATTTTAAACAATATTAAAATTTAATTTAGATATAAAGATAAACAATAAGGCATAAATTAATAGAACTAGATATTAAATTAAACAGGATAAATCATGATTCTTAAAAAAAGTGTAATTTCAATACTTTCTCAAACAAATGTAATTGAATTTAATTTTTAAGCTGAAGTACAACATCGAAGCTAAATGTTTCCCCTTCCACAAAAGTAGTTTCAAGATCTTCAAAGCTTTGCTCAACTCTCAGGTCCTTGCTAACTGTCAAACGTTCCTGCAATCATTTTTTCCAGAAAATTAGGAATTAACAGATAAATCAAAAGGTTTGGAGTTCCTATCTAACGAAATGATATTAGAAAGAGAACAAGGCATATACTTTACAAACTATAAATTTAAAAATCATGGTAGTGTAGATTTGACATATATAGCATGCATAAACCAAAAACAGTTTAAGAATATATTTTGACAAATGTCTATATAAATACTTCTAAAAACATAAACAAAAGAAGAAGAAAATAAAATATAAATTTAAAGAAATTATATGACAGAACTTTTCCAAATAAACTAATTTTAGGTTATGAAGAAAATCGTTTCATTTTTTCTTATTTTTTTGGTGAATTGTTCAAACCAAACATACCATAATAATGAAGAGCAAATTTTGAATGTGTATCATAAACACTTACATAATCAACTACAAATTTGAATCCATTAAAACTACTTAGATTACATGTATTAATTAGTTGACCTTTCAATCAGTACATCAAAGGGTATGATATAATCATTAAATTTGCACAATCAATCCCAAACAAACTATTGCCTAGTGTGCATTGTCTTCTATGATCTAAAACTTGAGAGGAATGCTTCTTGCAGGTTTCGATATTAATATTTTAATTGATCTTTGTTTAAAGGAATGGAAGAATATGAGCAAGTTTATTCAGACCGGTCGAGGATTCCATAGATGGATGTTCCCACTAGCCATCAAATTATACTTAATTTTCCCCTTTTCTTTATGTTATTAGCTACATAATAAACTTGAAAGAACAAAATTAAGAAAACTAGATTTCGCATATGGCAAAATACCTTGTCTACATACTCAGCTACAGTTGAGTTGATTATTTTCTTGATAACTTCCTTGAAAACTTTGGAAGGTCCAAGAACCTCTAATAAAATGTCTTTTGGTATCTGTCGTACACAAAACATAATACAACCATACATTGAATTAGTATCCTTTATATAAAAAACTCCAGCATTTCAATTTGCATATATGTAGTTGAACAAATTAGCATATATGTAGACCTTTATGCAATGCTAGCGGATAATTAATAATCACAGGATCAATCAAACTTTTCCCACACTTTGTGTAATCACAATGAGACAACAAAATAATAACTTCCATTAAAAATATAATGGGAATGCAATAACAACAAATAATCTCCCAAATATTGTGGTTAATGATGTAAATTGTCTTTGGTAGACAATAAATGTGAATGATTGAATAGTTGTTTTGATATATCAAAATTTAAATTAGCTAGCTTACTCTGCTTTGCTTAGTGTTTGTTTCTGAAGCTCCTATAATCATATTTTGACACAAGAGCATATGACTCTACTGGTATAAGGTTCTGGAAGGAACGATTAGGGAATAATCAAATGTATATATATATGCTTTGTGTGTGTGTGTGATATTTTGGGGATGTTACAACTTCAATAAAAAATAATACATAATATAAGTCTCATTTGTTTCAACCAATCACATACAGACTTTGAGTGGCAGTATATGTATCTCTAGAGGTAAAGGAGACAGGAAAAAATAGAGTATCTATAAGTATTGAAAAATTACATGACAAAAGATTGCCAATAAGATAGATAACACAAACTTACATCTGGCGTTTTTCCTGGTGGTCCTCAAGTTGTTAGTGCAGCAGTTGGCCATCAAACAAGTACAGGAAAATGTCAATTTATTGATATAGAAGTTACAAAGAAAAAGTCAAAGACAAGGAAATCTAGAGAAAAAAAATGGAATTCGGAGAACTCAATTAAAATTCGCAGAAATTTCCATCAGTTCATCATATTTATCATTATAGGTTTTCCTTATCTGTTACTGCTATCATCATTGCTGAATAGTTGTATTGCAGTTTTTGTTCTGTCATTATTATCATTTTTTGTTCTGCTAAAAAGGAATCATGTATGTAATATCCGAGAGTAGTTATATGGTTTGGTGATGAGCTCTAGCAAGAGAAAACAAGTTCACGAATCAAAGGACTGCCTAGCATTTCATGACTGATTTGAATCCTCATAATCATGATTAAAATCAAGATCAGTTATCTCATCACTATTATTATTGCATTTAAAATGCAGTGCTATCCCAAACTATTCTTTTCAATAAAGAAATTGTATGCTTCGAGTACACAAGTATAATCTTTGACAAATAAAAAGTGAAAATTATATCATAGAGATTCTGTAAACTAGAAACTCAAACTTATAACGAGATTGAATCTTACAGCCAAAATATGAAATTATTATAATTACCATTTACAAGATTTACATCAAAATGTATTTGGCTTTTTATCTTCTTTTTTTTTTCCTCTTTTGTTTGTTTTCCTCTTCTAATAAAGGATCCAAACCTCTTCACTAACAAAATTATGCATCAAACATCATTAATTGGCTTTGAAACAAATTGAACATGAATCACCACCAAAATTCATGGTAAAAGTGAACACTTACGGGGAATAAATATGTAAAAAGTATATGATAACAATTATGATTGGTCTTTGTACAAACTTCCCTCCCTAAACATACACACAAAAATAAAACTACATACTGAGTACTCTCCTATTTCAGTACACATAAATACTTCACCTCCTTTAACTCTTCGAAATCCTGGGATTGGTTGTGCAGCTGCAACCATTCTCTTAAAGACATCATCAAATATCCTTTGAGTTTTCTTTCCAGATACTTCTACGCTTATCTGGATAGAAAAGTTATAAGAGGGTTCAAAATTTAAAAGCAAATGTCGAACATGAGTATTGCTAAAATTTTTGAAAAGAAAAAATCAATAGAAAAATTATATATACTCCATCTTTCTCAAAAGACTTAGCTTCACATGAAAACATATTTATGTTTCAGAAAATTCAAGATATTGTCCACGGCTATTGTTGATATATATACCATGTGTACATAACTAAACTATAATTTTACCACAACTGTATTCTCTGTGCAAATAGAGCTGTTCAATTCACTTATGTATTCCAGTTTTAGAAGTTTTCTCTCGTATTATTCAATGCTTCCTCCTGCATTTTTGGTCAAACATGTTATTTGTGTACTCTTTCAACTTCACAAGATAAACCCCGTCAAGTTATTCTTGTCTTAACTCTTCAAAAATGCACTCATCTTTTTCACCAGACACCAATCAACAGTTTCCATTTCACTTCTGCAAATGTTACTTTCGTTGACATAATCCCATTTTATAGTCCTACTGCAAAATGTATTTATCTGATGATGACCTCCCATTCCTCCAATATGAATTTATGACTGCTGAGTTAGGATCTGGATTGATATCAATCTGCCTCCATCTAGCCCCTACAAGTGTTCCTGCTGACTCAGTCTTCCGCTTTAGTGCCTCTACCTACCTATTGCGAATCCATTCCATGCTTATAATGCACTAGCTCTCAGCAAAGGTATTGATTTAATCCAAGATCCAACCCCATCATCATTTTCCGAGCTATCATTGTGTATCTCCTCCATGTTACACCTTTGTCTTTCCTTTTTTTCTAATCTCTATGGATATTTTCACTTTTTCATATAATTTTCAATTAAATCTTTTAGGATACCTTTAGTTCTCTGGTATCATCCTTGTCAACAACAGAGACAGAGAAGTCCTCAAACTGATTGGAAGAAATTTCGGCATCTACAACAAGAAAATCAAATTCCAAGTAAAATTAGTTATTTATAAATCATGATTTGTGATTGAAATAATCATGCAGCCAGAAAAGAAAAAACAGCACCTGATAATACACCAGCAGCAGGAAGGCATTTAATGTCTTGCCTGTAAAAAGCAGATGACGTTTCAAAATCAAGTTGAATCATTTAAATAAATTCACTCCAAAATCATACAGACAACTACTGTTACAAAACTAGTTGCATTGAGGCAATAGAGGAATTACTTGACTATATTGCAGTAAAAATAACAACTACAGAAGCCTTATCCCACTAGGTAAGGTCAACCACATGGGTTGCATGACACCATTCAACATGGTTAAAGATCAAATTTTCAGGATTCACTATGAGACCCTTTATAACTATTCACCAAGACTGGACTGTAATCGTTTGAACTAATTCTACACCAAACTCTATCAAGATAGTGATGTTTGAATCAGTAAACAGAGCAACTGATACTATAATTAAGGAAAAATGTCAAGATACCCCAAGCTTTGCAGTGCATTTAAGGAATTTAAACGGCTGTTGTATAATAAAGCATAGACTGAAATAACCTATGCAAATTGAAATATAATTCAGAAAGCAGAAATGCCTTTTTACAATATTTCTTGCACCAACTTTAAGTTTCCATGAAAGGCCAAAATGTCTATAATTCAGGCTAGGCACAATAAACTCATCTAATCTCTGCTTGCACCTGGACACCTGAAAACAAAAAATTATGTTACCAAAGAACAGGCAACAAACTATCATTACTGACTTGACTTCTTTCAACATAGAAAAAACTAGATAAAGGGAAAACATTTTAAAAAATCAAATGAAAATGGGAAAGGGATTGACCTGTGGAGTGATATTTAAGATGAAAGTTTGAGATGCTGCATGCATTCTTTCTTTCAATTGTCACCACAGTACTCTGATTAGAATCCAGTCTTTTTCTTTGTCCAAGAGGAAAGCCTCTTTTGTTTCTACCAATGACAATCACCCCCAAAAGAGAGGGTGTGCCAGAAGAATATTAAATATGCCTCACAGTTCTTGGAACCTCTAAAGATTTTTTTTTCCTCTCTAAGGATAAAAAATGCACCCTGTAAGAATAAAATGTCAAGTAATCATACTGATACTGCTTATACAAGATCATTCATTAAGACATCTGACACAACTCTATTCACATAATGATCTCCTTTAGAACATTAGGAAATTTGAAACCTAATGCAATCGTTATCTTCTACTTGAAATGTCCCCAATAGGGAAACAAAATAAACCAAACGAAAAAATATGTTCATAGTCCCCATACTTCTTGTCAAACATAGTCATGGCTTTTGTACTTTCAAATGATGAATTAGTCTTCAAACTTCAAAAAAGCACGTGAATTTAGTCTTTTCTTCAACTTTGGACATTTGAAAATTTATCACTAAATGTTTAGTTTACGCATGAAAAATGACTAAATTCTCTCATTTTTAAAACTTGGAGGACTGATTCATCAATTCAAAAGTGAGGAACCAAAACCAAATTTAACAAAGGAAGCATTAACTATGGTTAGATTATCTTTTGAACACATTTCTACGAGTTGGGTAAAATTTGATACTAGCTTCACTAATAAAGAGTGGAACCATAACCAAATAATAAAAATTGTTGAAACAATGTTTTATCTCTCTTTCATTAAAACATAATTCAAATCCTAATACAGAGTATGCAAAGATCAAATTCATGAACTGAACCCATAATAATAATTTTTTTAGTTCTTTGCCACCTTCACACCCTTGTGTTAACACAATTTCGGTTTCAATGAATGTGAAAGAGAAAAGTTATCACCTGCGGAGGACTCTACGGCGAGACTCTGCCGATGGCGCTGTAGCACTGCCTTATCTCTGTTTCGTTTTTGGAACTTCTAATTTAAATAACTTTTGTTATAATGGGGTTGTTTTCTGAAAAATAACATCATTTAGTTTTCATCAATACACTTTAAATATTTTTTTCATATCACATTATATAATTAATTTAAACATACTTCCAATATCCTACTATATTATTTAATTTTAATTTATATTATATAATACTAGCCAAATAAAAGTGTCCGGATTTTTTCGCTATCCACATTTTTTCACTAAATTTAATATATTGTTAACTTATTTTATAATAAACAATATTAAAAAACTGAGTGAATATTAAATAATTAAACATATTGGTAAAATAATCATTCAGCACAGCGACTTCACATTAATACGCCAATGTTATAACTTCTTAATATCTTGTTTAAGTATTAGTTATTTTATATATATATATTTAAATATTTAATATTAACTCTATTCATTCTTTTCACAGGGAAAAAAATAAACTCTAAGCATTTTAATAGAATAGTATTATATTTTAATATGTAAAAATTTTAATATAAAATTAAAAAATATGCAGCATCATCATACCACATTAACACTTATAATAAATTAATATTGTAAATTAAATAAAATGAGATACAGGTAGAGAGAAACGGGTGGTTAAAAAACCGTGGAAAAAGGACTGATTCAAATCTTCGCCTCAAAGGTAAATAATGAGACTTCCTCAAAATCCTACACTTAACAACCAACTTTCCAATTCTAAACACTAGTGAAATAAAAGGTACTGTCCTTAATTTATGTAAAAAAATGCATAATAAATCACTTTAAAGTTTATTATGTTTTAGGGAGGAAAGATTTCAATTTTATTTTTTTGCGTTTTCATGTAAATAATACAAATTTCTAAAGAAAAAGTATAATTTGCTTAAGAAAGCATACCTTAAACGAGGGGTGGCAAATCGGACCAGTCCGACCCGTTTAAGCCCGTCCCGCCAAAAACGGGTCAGGCCAGCCCTTCACAGGATACGGGCCAAAAATTTTAACCCGCCCCGTCATAAGGCAGGCTGGCCCGCCTATATTTTTTGTTTTTCATTTTTTTGAAAAATCTATTTTTTTGGTTTTTTATTTAATTTTTGAATTTTTGGTTTTAAATTGGACTTTTTTTTTTCTTTGAAACTATTTTGTTTGTGTCTAATTTAAATGAATTTTTGTAATTACAACAATATATTAAAGATGTATATGGTGACATGACATTTTAAAAGTGCAAGCTAAAAGACATAATGTTTATTACAAAAAAAATTACAATCAATGAGGTGTTGAAGGAACCCTAGGTATAGCTACTTTCCCAAATTTAAAAAAAACAAGTGAGAGTGAATGAAGTGTTATATTCTTTTCGCGGGCCAGCGAATTGGCCCGCCCCGCCCCGCCTATGGCCCGACGGGTTGGCAGACTAGACGGGCCAGGCTGATACGAGTTGACGGGTTTAAAATACTAACCCGCCCCGCCTATATGCTGGCGGACTGGCCTACCGGGCCCAACCCACTTTGTCACCCCTACCTTAAACTTACATAATTAAAACAATGTTTCTTTTACCTTACTTTTTTTATTGATTTTTCCTTTGTTGTCCAAAATACTTTCACTTCTCTCTCCTCTTTGGTTGAAATCTCTGTTCATCAGAGAACACACATGCCGTGGCGGTTCACAGAAGGAGAGAACTATGCTAAAACCACAGTGACAAAAAAAGAGAGAACCATGTTAAAACCACAGTCTAGGCTTTTACACACATCCTTTATTTGATGATCACAACCTGTACTTGACAGTTAACCATATATATAGAACTATAGATTATAGGAAGCGTTCAGCTAAACTTTCTTTTGCAAATTACAACATCCTTCAGTTGACTGAAACTCTCACATATGGAGTAAAATACCCTTATGATCTGTTTGAAAGTCAAGATTGAATTGCACTCAATTTGATTTGCATATGGGGTTAAATGTAGGGATGAATGAAAAAGCTACAAGGAATCAATAACAAAACAATAATATCCCACTAGGAGAGTAAGCTACATGGAGCCGTTGTCCCTAATTCCAAAGGAAGCTTTCAACTTGTTGGCAAGATGTGGCAGAGTCTTGATGCTTTCCTGGATTGACTGGTCAGCACAGGAAACCAAATCATGCATAGCCTCAGTATGCTGGAGCTTTGCTGCCTCATACTTATCTTGACACACCATCAAAGATCTATTCAACCTTTCCTGCACCATGTTGAAAACACTGTCAGACCAAAGAGGAAGGTATTATATGTCACAATGTTTTAAGAAATAAAACATGTTGTGGATGTCAGATACTGAATTCCTACAAACAATTTGGACCAACGACTAGCAGAAACCTAATAGTGTGTTTGGAAAACACACAAGAATACATTCTACCTCACAAAGTCACAGTAATAATACTATGAAAAAGTAGATGCAACTATTAGTTGCACTACCTTCACCATGAAAGAACAATTGATTATTTCTCACCATGAAGATATTCAATAATACTATAAAAAGCTTGAATTCACAACTAGTTAACCACATAAGCTTGCATGTTGATGCAATCTACAAAATTTGAAAGGAGGATAAGGATAAGGACAGAGTCCTTATTCAATAAAAAAGGTGTAAATGCCTCTGACAGGTAGTAAAATCGATGATGAGGACATTAACAACTGTAAGCCTTGGTTTTCCTATACACAGGGCCTGAAATATTGAGGCGGGGCCGAAGGAGCTTCAATACTTTTCGTTGCACAAAATGAAATATTATCATTCTCCATTTTCAACAATTTCATAAGACATTCTTTAACAATTTTATACACACTAAAGAAGTTTAAATAAGAAATAGCAGATAATAAAACACACACAGAGAGAGAAAAAGAGAGTATGATATCAAAACTACGGGGCAGCTTACCTGAAACTTTCCCATCTCAGCATCAAACGTCTGTTGAGCATTATTGAGAGGAATGTTGCAATTTTCGACACAATTGCTTATTTCTTCCTGCCTTTTGCTTCTATCAAAGCACTCGTGTGCACATTTAAAATAGGCTTTCTGCAACAATTCAACCAAACAATGAACTACATGGAATTGAAAGTATGCTTTATCAATGAAATCAATTACCACATATACCAATTGTCTGCGAAACTATATCAATGTATGATAAATCAATCTGGTAAAAGGAAAAATACAGGATTCAAGGTACACCAAGCCAAATCCTTTGATACCTAGAAATTTAAAATCCATGTCAACTTATACTATGACTTACTAGATCAGAAGAATATCATGGTATGATAATTTGAACTAAAACCAGAAATGAAGATACAATGTGAAACAAAAACCAGCCAGTTATACAATTAGCGTTATCAAGACATCCATTTTCAGATGTTCAGATGAAATATTCAGTACTGGCATCGAATAGTAAAAACAAATACTGAATTACTTGTTACAGAAAAGGACCAGAAAGAACCTGAAGTGTAAAATTGACATAGTCTTGCACAGGAGCAAGATTAGTTTGAGCAGCCACATTTACTTCTTCAAGCTTCTGCCTCATTCTCTGCGAAGCAAGCTGCTCTTCATGTGCTGCATAGTGATCCATCTGATACTTACTGTCAACAATGAGGTCGGCACCCTTAGCTCAATGATATCAAACTAATAAATTTGGTTTGATTTGCTTTTAAAAAATTATGTCTACCATAGATAAACAGAAATTCCCAAAGGTAGGCTTCTTAACATGTAATGTAGAGTCAAACCATATACCACAGTTTTGTACAAAGTAAAGACATGTTCAGATAAACTTTTCTATAAGCTCTTCTGGAATAAGAAAATAAATTGAAATCAAAATAAACTTTTTGTAACATAAAATTAGCTTATAAATAAGTTAATTTACAGAAATTCTTTCATATAATTTCTTTAAAAGATAAACTTCTACATATATTTTAAGTTAAATTTACCTTATGAAAGTTCATTTCGTTTTCTCTTCTTATTTTCTCCTAATAAAATTATTCAACTGTGTATACTCTAAGGAAGAAAATAAACAATATTTAAGACCTAAAAACGAAGTAACACAATTCTCAAATGTCCCCATGATCTTCCTTCTTTGTGCACGTACCTATTTTTCAATCACCAAACGTAATTATAAAAATAAAGCAAGAAGAAAGTCTCACTTTCAGCAAACAAGGATTCAGTAAAGGATCAGATAAGGAAGTAAAACGAGGGTATGAAAAAATTAGGAGCAGACAAGAAATCAACGAATCCAGTTTCAGAGACCATGATAAAAATTGAAGCTTGCAATCATAAAAGGTTAAAAAATTGAAATTGAAATTAAAAAAAAAAAAAACTGGTTTTAGCTTAATGAAGAAGAGAATAGAAAGAAGATGATAATGACCTGAAAACGTTGATGGCGTTGGTTGGTGCAAATGCTAGAAATGAATTTCTTTTGGGGGACTCAGAATCAATCTGTGGTGGCTATTGAAACTGTTTCGCAATTCAGATTGAAAGGGTTTATGGCTCTTTAAGGGTTTATCGTCACTTTCGAAAACCCTTAGGGGTATTTTGGTCATAATCTATAAATCCCACAATTTGATTTTTTTTAATCCAAAATTTCTTATTTAATGGTAGAAAACAACTCTTATAAAATTCTTAGCATATTTACCAGGAAGAAATAGGTGATTTGTGTATGTATCTTTTGAAAATAAAAATGTATTAATTTTATACATACATATAGAATACTTTTTGTGTATTTATTTTGTTATATTTTATTTGATCTATGTAATTATTATTATTATTATTATTTCTCCTCCTCCCATCTTGTAATGGTAAAGCATACTCATTATTTTTTTAATTTCTTTCAAAAATAGAAATACCTGAAGTACCCTCTTTCCCAATAATATATCCAATAAGCAATTTATGATGTGTTATTAAGAAACATATAAATGAAGTGCAATGATAAATATAACATAATCTAAATAAAATTATAAAACATAAATAATGGTTTACTATTGTAATTATAAAAGTAAAATAAGATACATAAATAATTTGCTTTCTACTTATATTATAGATATAGATTATGGAGTATAAAGAGAGTGGGAATGGAATTTAGTGTGTTTAAGGTTTTGAAAATATTTTTAAAAAATAATAAATAATTACATAGTTGGAAAAATTTCTATGTAATAGAGTATTATGCTATAACTTAAAGCGGTGAATGAATTTAATTAATCATTTTACCATTTTCTATAATAAATAGGTTACAAGAATTTTATATATGTATTTATATATATCATCATATAAGTCTTATAAACAAACTTAACCTTTAAGGATGGTGATCTCATTTCTTCATGTTTCATTTATTCCTTTGTATAAATATGTTAATTTTTTCTTCTAAAAAAAGTCTTAAGCTACAAACTCCCCTAAGCCAGAAGCATTTAAAAAAGTTTTCATTTTTCATTTTTTTTTCTTTTTCAATAAAATAATTATTTATTAATTAAAAAAATGTGAAATATTAATCATGGAAGATATGCTATTTTTAAAAAGTAATTTTAAAAAATTATAAATAATTTTTATATTATACTCTTTTATTTCAAATTATAAGAGATGTTTTTGAAATAAATTTTATTTCATGTTTTAAAATTTAATTTTTTTATATATTCATATTAATTATATGATTATTTATGTTAATAATATTAAATAGTAAAAAATAAAAAATAAAAAATTAATTTTTTATTAATATGACTTTCTATTTTTTATTATTATTTATTATTATTTATTAATATCATAATTTTTTAATTTAACTTTTAAAATTTAATTCGTTTAAATAATATTTTTGTTATTTGATAAAAATTAAATATTTTAATTGAAATTTTAAAATAAAATTTAAATATAATTCTTTACAATTTAATAAAAATTAAAAATTTTAATTAAAATATTTAAATAAAATAATTAGTAGTTCAAATTTTAAATAATTTTTAAAATAAATTCAAAATTATTAAAATTTCAATCTTAATTAATTTACAATTTTATTAAAAAAGTTAATTTACTTTTTTATTTTTTTAATTAACTTTCAATTTTTAATTTAATAATAATTAATAAAAATAAAAATATTTTTTTGTTTGTTTGTAAAAATTTGCTTATAATTTAAAATTGGAGGAAGTATTAATTTATTTTAAATAATTCTTCGTAACATGTCACAATCAGTCTCGAAACACAGGTTAACGTTGCCGGGAAAACGAGTACTTTTAAAGAGTATATAAGAATAGATTGGAAGTCAAAGTTCCTTAATCACGTTGGTCCAAATCCAGAATCCACCGACTTTATTACAGGTGCTTTTGAACTAATTTATTTAAAAATATTAATAAATTAATTTTTTATGTGTCTTTTTATTTTAATAAAAATAACATCCGAAGTAATGATAATTAACTGAAATAAATAAGATACTAATTAAATGACAATAATTTTGTATAACTTTTATTTATTTGCTTAGCAATATCACAGGTGGGACTTTGAGTCAACTCATTATTTGAAACCAAAATAAAACACATAAAAACTTAAAACACCAACTTACTAATACATTAATATTAATATTAACTAGGTTTATTTGCAAGGCTTGAGAGGAGAACCGCAGAGACCATCGTTTCCCACAAAAGCACTTGCCGGAAACGTGTTTTTGGGAATCTGACCAG
Organism: Lablab purpureus; assembly: GCA_030347555.1. Classification (NCBI taxonomy): domain Eukaryota; kingdom Viridiplantae; phylum Streptophyta; class Magnoliopsida; order Fabales; family Fabaceae; genus Lablab; species Lablab purpureus. The sequence continues at coordinate 29,263,036 of CM059258.1, read as the reverse complement.
AGAGATGGTTATAACTCACGTTCAAGCTCTGAAGCCCAACAACGCTTTCCGGAACCTTACCAAACAGGGAATTATGCGACAAATCCAAATACCTAAACCTCTCCCCAAACCTCAATCCCCCCAAATCAAACCTCAACTTGTTCCTCGCAGCCCAAAACCCCACCAAATACTGTGTGCTGTTCACCAAACTTATTGCGCTCCCCGATATCTCGTTTCCCGAGAGATCGATAAAATCGTAGAAGAAAGTCTCGGAAGGCTTGAAATCCTCGATTCTCATCTTTATCCCACAGTTCGCCAGCTTTAGGGAGAATATAATCGGCGACGAAAGCACCCACTTCGGAATCTTCCCCAGGTGAAAACTGTTGTTCGACAAGTCCAACGATTCGATCCCCTTCACGTTCATCTGGGGAAACGGGTCCACCAGCAAGTTGTTCGAGAGATCAAGGTTGAAGATCTTAGTCAAATTCGCAAAACTCGCCGGCACGGTTCCCGAGAACCTGTTCCACGACAAGTCCAGCGTGTCCAGCGCCGTGAACTTTCCGAGAAAATCGGGGATTTTCCCGGAAAGCGAGTTGTGCCCCAGCTCCAAGTAAGCCAAATTCGACGCCAGCGATGAAATGGAAGCAGGAATGTTACCGCAAAATTTGTTCCGAGAGAGTATGAGACTCCGAAGGTTGGAGGAAAAATCAGGTATGGTTCCTTCGAACTGGTTACCTTGGAGGGAGATGTAGTTTAGGTTAACGAGTTTGTTGAGGGCTTTGGGGAGTGTGCCGGAGAGCGAGTTGTTGTCGAGTTTGAGCTGAGTTAGGTGAGTCAACTGGGTGATCGAACTCGGCAGGGTTCCGGTGAAGCGGTTTCCCACTAAACTTAGCGCGTATAGCTTGGTGAGGCTGCCAATGTTGTCGGGTATCCGACCCGAAAGGTTGTTGTTTTCTAAATAGACGAATTCGATGTTGGGAAGTTGGAAGAGGAAGCTTGGGAAAGGACCCGAAATGTTTTTCAGGTCGAAGAGGTAAAGCCCATCAAGAAGTCGGAGCTTTGAGAGGGTGGGTGAGATGGTACCCGATAAGATGGACCCGGGTCTTTCATTGGGTTGACCCGTCAGGTAGAGTCTCTGGACCCGGGTGCTGTTGAAGTGACACTCTACACCGTTCCACTGGCAGCAGTCCGTACCCGGTACCCAGTTATGGAGGAGGCCGGACGGGTCGGATCGGATGCCGGATTTGAAGCCCAATAGGCCCGATTCATCGTCGGGGTGACACGTGGCAGCGGTGGCCTTGTGGGGTGTGAAGATTGTGAGGAAGACTAATAAGGTGGTGGTAGCGGTGGCGAAGGGAGAGTGGAAGAGAGTCATTTTGGGGTTGTGAGATAGAAGTGATGTTTGAAAGATAAGGGTTGTGAGAGGGTGGTGGTGGCTTTAATGGGAGGGTAGTGTGAAGCTAGCTACCATGTTTGCCATGACATGAATGGATTCTAGATAATATGAATATGGTTTTTACGTGTACAACTAGTTGACTCTTGTTTAAGATCGACAACTACATATACCATTTATACAAATATTTTATTATTATTATTAAGAAAATCGATTTTTTTCTGATTTAATCTTATAAAATCTTTTTGAATTCTAATGTGATTTAATTTTTAGATGAATTGAGATTTTTAACCTAAACACATATTGAATGTTAGATTATATATATATAACTTAATAAATTTAACAATTTTAATAAAATAGTCTTATATATAATATATAATTTTGATACTATATTGAAAAGTTAAACTTAATTTAACATGACAATATAAGTTTGTATTTATTAAAAATAAATAAATGATATTAAATATATCTTTTTTATAAATAAAAGACAAGTGTTACTATTAAACTTTAAATATTACCCATTCAATCATCTTAACTTTGATAATGTATTTTTAAAGAGAATTATATTATTAAAAGAATAGATAAAAAAAGTAAAAAATTACATGGAAATTTATGATATAATTACGAAAATGTATTTTAAAAAAGAAGATCTATTTCTAAAGAAATCTAGTCTTATCAAAATGTATAAAAGTTAATTCTTAAATTTACTTGGTTATTAGCTCATTATCAATTTTTGTATAATTATAATATTTTTATATGTATATGAAATATAGAAAATTTTTAAAATATTATAAAGAGTTAAAAATCAATTTTATCTTCTCTCAAAAGTTTAGGAAGCATAATAAGTTTTTTTTTTAAGTTTCAATCATCCATTTAGTTTCCAATCAAATGAATAATTATCTTTTCACCATGATATAAATTTTCTGTCTTGAAAGCTGCTAATAAAAGAGATGTAATTTTTCATGTATTCTTCTTGGTTATTGCCTTTTAATATAATTTTTATTTTTATTTAATGTTAAAATAACACCGTTATTTTGCTTTAATGTAAATATATACAATTTAAAAGATATTACCTATAGAAATATTGATGTTCGGTCAAATAAATTTATATATATTATTTACAAATAAGTGTTTGAATAGTATTAATCATTTAATAGGATAATTCATTTAAAATTGTACAAAATTACTTGTATGTTTGTGTTTTACAAAAATAAAAACTAAAACTGCAATGAACACTATAGGTAAATTAAAAATAGATGACATGAAAATACGATTTACCAATTTTCTTATCATGAAACTGAAAATAAGATAAAAATATGTTGTATTTTTTTTTTTTTTTACAATAAAGAACTAAGAATATTTCTTTAGAACTTGAAAATAGTGATATTTATCTGAAAACAGCCGTCACAATTGACTCACCGCTGTGAGCATGTGCAACAGTTGTTCCTCATTCGGCACGCAATTTATTTTATTTACATAAATTTGGCATAAAATAAATATATATATATATATATATATAATATTTATATATTTATATATTTTAAATGTGATAACAAAAAGTTAAACTTGTAATAGAGGAAAAAAACTCACCATTAACGTAAAATAATTTTTTATTAGATTAAAGTTTTACATCAACTTTCAAATTGTCAAACAAAATTTATTTGTATATATGGCATTTTATTTTACTTGATTTGCTAATTTATGTTTGAGTCACTTTTATTGCATTCACTCACTTAAATTTAAGCAATTTACATTTCTAATTTTTTTATATTTGCTTTTAATTTCTTCTGCATTGCTTCGAATTTGCTTTTTCCTTTAATAATTGAGTTATTTTATTATTTTTCACAAGCCTTTTATCTATTTTATTTTAGTCTATTTTTTTGCTAATACTGATATAATTTCATTCAAATTTATTTCATATATGTAATTTTGAAATACATTTAATCAACATTTATATTCTATATTATAATAAGATGATACTGGTGGTGTGTATATATATATATATAATTATTATAAATTGTAATAGTTTTTAAATTAACAGAAACTAAATTTATTGATGTAATTTTATTTAAATTTGTTTATATTTAAGTTTATGTCGAATTAATCATTTATTTTAAATATGAAATTTTTATTTTTAATAAATAATTTATTAACTTAACGTCCTTTCAAATCAGAAGAAGTGCGTGGAAGTTCCACTTTCTCTATGTCTTAAAAATTGATTTTTCAGTCACATGTTTCTTACGTCTTTCACTTTTTCCCTAACCTCCAATTATTATATATAATAATATATTAATTATTATTATTATTACTATAATATATTAATTAATAAATAACTCATCAAGTCTTGTTGTTATATATACATATATATATATATATATATATATATATATAACTGAATAATATTAATTTAACATGATATTTACTTAATTTTCACTATTTTTTTATTTTTGTAGAACTAAATACTTGTAATTTTTATTATATTTCTCTTCCATTAAAAAAATCATTGCTTTATTTCTTAAAAATTTCAGTCTCTTATTAATTAAGTCACTTTCTATCTTTTTTTCTCTCTTATTAATTAATGGTAGAGCTAGTAAAGTGTGACCAAGTTTGTTGTCTACACATAAAGTGTAAGAATCTTTAATGTCAATCAATTCAATCAACAACACTTTAACATAAAATTCAAATAATTGAATGGTACCTTATTCTCAAATAAATAAATAAATAAATAAAAAATGCTTTATTATACAAAATACTTAAAATAAAATCTTAGTTCATGAGATTATCTTAAACTTATATTATCATTTATTTTTATATGATATCCTAAACCATTCACATTGTTACGTGAATGTGAAACTTCCTTGCTGACCTCATGCTCCAATTAACAAAATATTAGTGATAATTTCAAAACTATAATCCTCCTTATATCATATATTTTGTTATAGTTTTGAATTATTCCAATGTGAATGTAGTGTTGTAGGTATAAGAGAAAAAAAAATTATTTTTAACGGTTTAATTTATTATATATATATATATATATTATGAAATAGGAATTGAGAAAAATCATATATTTTCAAATTATAAAATTATTTTTATACCCATTAATCCAACTTACTATTAATATCGGTTTAATAAAATAATAATACATATTCAACTCAACTTAAACCAATTATTTTAATTGAATCAAGTAACAAATTGATAAAACCCAACTTATATCATGAACATTAATAATGTATTACTTGTATAAAGTTTTGCTTCATATTATGACTTTTTTTTTTAAATTTCATCTATTATGGTTTCAAATAATGTTATTAAATGTTAATAGGTTTATGGGCTAAAGAGTCTATTTCATAATCGATTAATACTTAAAATTATTATTATTATTATGTTTAAAATTGATTTTTTAATCTTTAATAATTATAAAAGGAACGTAAATAAATTTTTTATGCTTAAACATAGTTAGAATAAATGATTTAAAAGAAAACAAATATGTCATAAGGTGTTTAACGATAAAAATGTAAAATCAAAGTAAAATATCATGTAAATTTGTAACTGTTAGATAAGTAACCAAGATTACAAATATGATATAGGTACCTAATTTTTTTTTAGATTTCAAATTTTAAGAGATAAACATAGATTTATCACAAATTTTAAAACTAAAAAATTTAAACCTATAAAAAATATATATTACGTAGTGAGAAAGGTTACGTACCAATCGCATTAATGACACTCAAACCTTTATTAATAGACGTGTTATTAAAGAACTCAATTATTAGAAATGTTTGTGACGTTGCTTTTGATATATATATATATATATATATATATATATATATATATATATATATATATATATATATATATATATATATATATAAATTAGCTGAAGGGCTACACTATAAATTTTTACATGATCACTATAAAGAGAAAAAAATTATATGTAGAATAATTAGAAAATAATAAATATTTTAAGTTAACTTTTACTTTTGAAAAAAATTAAAACAATATATTATTAAATATCTTTTAACTAAATTGGTTTCGATTGATTTTTATTGGTTTTGATTGATTTTATCTGTTTTTAATTATTATTTTTAGGTTGATTTTATAATTTTTTAATCGCTTAGTTTTAAAACAGATAAAAACTTGAAAAGAAATAAGATAAAGAAAAAAACTTCAAAATAAGTTCATTCCAAATTCGATTTTACACTTACCTTAAAAGAACACATAAATATTATGTAATAAAAATATATTTAATCAACGCGTAAAAGATAAAATAAAATAAAATATACTGTAATACTTAGGATTATATTTTAACGAAATACAATGTTGTTTACTACTAATAATTTTATTAATAAAATAAAAAGTAGAAATAAATTAATATATAAATTAATTAATTAATTTAAGCGACTAAGTTATATATTTTAAAAGATGCAAAATTTCAGTAAAAAATATATAAACTTAATAATAATTGCCAAAATAATTCATTCCTGTATCTTGCCTTATTAAGTATTTGTTTTTATTTACCTTAAAAATATTTAAATTGTTTTTTCGAACTATACTTACTCAAATAAATTTTCACTTGTTTACACTTATTCTAAATCAGTTCAATAAGTTCTTGACCAACTCTACAAGTTCTGGGAAGAGCTAATGTTTTAGAATAACTAAACAAGTCATTTTTGTTAGAAATTTTATAATTTTTACTTATTAATGTGAATTATATATTGTAATATTTATACTTGTTATTTATATTTAAATCAGCTTAATAATATGGGATAGAAATGTAAGGCATAGTTATGATATCCAAGACACAAAATAAAAAATTTATTTATCCTCTCTTTGTCAGAAGAGGAAAAAAAAGGTTCCAAAGATTATTTATTTAAAGAAAATTATTAATTAATTGTTTTATTGCTATTTTCAATTTCTATTATTCAAATATTTCTTAAAATTTTTCTTATGACACGATGTAATGTGATTTAGTATTGTAATATTAAGAGGACAAATCATCATAGTTCAAATCCAAACCTACCTTAAATCCATTAATGTAAAAGGCCTATCTTAAATGATATAAATGGACACGTATTAATGATTTTAGTTTTCTATGCTAGCTTATAAAATTGCTTAAAAATTTTATAGTTCATGGAAATGGTTTGAATTCTGTTACTAAATATGATCATGTTGAATTTTTTATTTGCTATAAAGCCTCAAAGTCTTCATGATATGATTCTGTAATGCTTACTTTCATTGTTTAATTATATTGGTTCTTCCTCATAATTCTTAAAGCATGAGGAAGTTTCGGGGAAATCAACTTGAGTCAAGAGGAAGAAGAAAAGAAAAAGAAAATATTATCGAATAAAGAACTTTGGTGTCATCTAAGAATAGAATAATTGGATAGGGATAGGAAAAATTTTCTTTTCACACCACATAAGACAAAATAATTCTACTTTACAACCCATTTTAGTAATATAATAATATATGTTAATCTTTTATATTAAAATTTTGAAAGAATATAATTAAAATATTAATTTTTTGAAGTGTCAAATGAATGTGTTTTTTGGTGAGAGTGTCAAGATATCACTTCTCATTGGATAGTATTATCATGTGCCTTAGCAATATATATATAACACTTCAATTCTTCTCCACTTTGCTTTCAGTTTCTGATAAAGAAAATTGCTTTCACTTCCTTACAAAATGTTCATCATGTTTGGTACAAAGTTAAACCTCAACATTCTGGTTCTGTGTGCAATTATCCTAACCAACATGTGCCAACAAGTTCAGTGCTCAAACATAAATGCCTGGAAAGAGAGAAGCAAGCACTTCTCATATTCAAACAAGGTCTTGTTGATGAATCAGATATTCTTTTCTCTTGGGAAGCTGAGCAAGACTGTTGCAAGTGGAGGGGAGTAACATGCAGCAACAAAACTGGTCATGTCGTCAAGTTGGATCTTCAGTTTAAGGTGCAGACACAGCAACCTTTGATAGGTGAGATCAATCCATCACTGCTTCAGCTGCAAAATCTGCAGTATCTTGACCTTAGTGAAAACATTTTTGGTGGAAATGGAATTCCGGATTTTATTGGCTCTTTTACTCAGTTAAGGGAGCTCAAACTTGCAGGCATTGGATTAGAAGGACCAGTTCCTCATCAACTTGGAAACCTCTCCAATCTAAAAGCCCTTGATCTAAGTTGGAATATAGGTATCAATACCAATGATCTTAGTTGGATATCTGGCCTTTCTTCTTTGAGGTACCTTGATTTATCACTTCTTAATCTTAGTAGAGCTGTTAATTGGCTAGAATCAGTTAGTAGGCTTCCAAGTCTTGTTGAGCTTCATTTGGAGAGTTGTGAGCTTCCAGATGCCAATCCCAAGTCTCTCTCCCATTTTAACTTGACAACTTCTCTTGAAGTTCTTGATCTCAGCTCAAATAATCTCTCTTCTTCAATATTCACATGGGTAGGGAATGTTGGGGGTGGAAGGCTAATGGATCTCAGATTAGATAGAAACCATTTGAGAGGACCAATTCCAAATGTGTTTGCACACATGTCTTCTCTTGAAATTCTTGTTCTGTCTGAAAATGAACTTGAAGGGCCAATACCAAATTCATTCCAAAACTTGTGTAAGCTAAAGGAACTATATTTGTTTTCAAACACTTTGGTCTCCCAACTTGAAGATTTAATGGACAAATTATCTTGCGCAAAGGATACCCTTGAGTTGCTTCAGTTAAGTAACAACTCATTTACAGGGTCATTCCCTGATATTGCTAAGTTTACATCCTTGAAAACCTTTTATGCAAATTCCAACAAGTTGAAAGGGACTCTTCCAAAGAGCTTGGGAACATTACCTCATCTTTCTAGCTTTGGCATATCTTTTAACCTCCTGAGTGGACCATTACCTGATTTTTCAGGTGTACCATCACTTCAAATATTAAGCCTTAACCACAACAAAATTAATGGTATTCTCCCAAAAAGTATTGGAAATCTTTCCAACCTCAGACTTCTTGATCTTTCTTCCAATTCCTTAAATGGCACTGTCAGTGAAAATCACCTGTCAAATCTTTATGATTTACAAACATTGGATGTCTCTGACAATTCATTGACTTTAAACTTAAGCTTGAATTGGGTACCACCTTTCAGATTGCAATACTTAAAAATGTCTTCTTGCAAACTAGGGACAAATTTCCCACGTTGGCTTCAAGCCCAAAAGAATCTTTCTATCCTTGACATGTCAAATGTTGGAATTTCAGAAGAAATACCTGGCTGGTTTTGGAACCTTACAAATTTACAGTATCTGAATTTGTCCTACAATCTTATTTCTGGTGTGTTGCCAAACTTATCATCAAAAGCATATGATCTTCCTCAGTTTGATTTGAGTTCTAATCAATTGTATGGTCCACTACCAGCATTTCCTCCCAGTACAAACATGTTGATTCTCTCTAGAAATAAGCTTTCCGGGCCAGTAGCTTCACTGTGTAGCGCATTGAGTTGGTCATTGGCTTACCTTGATCTCTCTCACAACCAGTTATCAGGAGTTCTTCCAAATTGTTGGAAGCAAGCTGAAGGTTTGCTAATGCTGAATCTGGCACATAACAACTTCTCGGGGGGAATACCAAACTCAACTGGTTCATTACAGCAGGTACTGTACCTGCATTTGAACAATAATAAATTCCTGGGAGGATCGTTCTTCCTAAAGAATTGCACAGAATTAGTGGTCCTTAATCTTGGAAACAACAGATTTTCTGGAGAAGTGCCAAATTGGGTAGGGGAAACCTTGACAAAGCTTGTTATACTGCGGCTAAGATCCAATGAGTTATATGGTAGCATACCATTGAGTTTGTGCCATCTTTCATACCTTCAGGTTTTAGATGTCTCAGGAAATAACTTACATGGTACCATACCATACTGTTTCAACAATTTGACTGCCTTGTCCCACAACCAAGTTTCAAGTGATCTGTTTTATTTTGGCACAAGTTACAACATGTTGAATCTGAACATCATTTCCTTTGTACAGTTGATAATGAAAGGGATTGAAATTGAGTATGGAACAAATCTCAGATTCATGAGAAGCATAGATATTTCGAGCAATGGTTTAAGTGGAGAAATTCCAAGCAATATAACCAGCCTTGTGGAGTTGGTTTCTCTGAATCTATCAAGAAATCATCTCAAAGGAAAGGTTCCTGATGAGATTGGTCACCTTGCAAAGCTTGAGTCTCTTGATTTATCAAGAAATAATCTTGTCGGAGAAATTCCTACTAGTTTGTCTGATTTATCTTTCCTCAGTAATTTGAATGTGTCATTCAACAACTTATCAGGAAGGATTCCACTGGGCACCCAGCTGCAAAGTTTTGATGCTTCTGCTTATACTGCAAACAAAGGACTTTGTGGACCACCACTCACAAAGGATTGTCCAGGAGATGAAGATTCAACCAACAAGACATTTCCTGGGGATGAAAACCAAAACATTGATGCAGAAGGAGATGAAAGTGGATTGATATCCCTTGGATTCTATGTTAGTTTGGGTGTTGGATTCATCACTGGCTTGTGGGGAGTTTATTTGTCTTTTCTGTTCAATGTTTCATGGAGACATGCCTATTTTAGGTTCTTGAATGAGGTGAATGATTGGATTTATGTGAAAGCAGCATTGTTTAGGAAGAGAATAAGGGAAAGATGGCAAGCTCAAGAGTGAGTGAAGTATTTTACTACACTGCTTATTATGAGTTGTAATCCATTGAATATAAAGGTTTAAAATTGACTTTATGAACCTTTATTTTGTTGGCACCAAATTGCCTTCTTCTATTTCAATCACATAGCCTGAAACCTTGCTCGTCATTTTTATGTAAATGTTGTTGTTGTTTTCAGATTTCTGAGCAATTTTTTAAAATAAGAAGTAGATTAATACAATGTAGCAGTCTTGTCATAAAAAAGTCAAATCACAAGTAAAACCCTAAGAATTCCATAATTTGAATGAGTTCCTCCAAAACAAGTTCCCCCAATTGGCATTTATATATGCTTTGATATGAATATTCATAAAAAACAGTTTTCTAACAATATTTTTAGGTCAAAAATTGAAAAACGCCGTTGCCGGGGATCGAACCCGGGTCACCCGCGTGACAGGCGGGAATACTTACCACTATACTACAACGACTTCGATGATTATCAATTACAAAATTTTGAGTTGATTATTAAAATTTTATTAAGTTTTAAATTTCATTATGTACGATTATACTATGCTTTCAACATTTTTAAAGAAGAATATAATATTATGAGTAAATATCAAATTTTCCTTATAAATGAAATAAAAATTTTTGGTTTGAAATGTAGTATTTATTTTCATGAATAATCATAAAAGAAATACCACAAGCTTATTGTTTAGTTTATGTTCATAAACTTTTATACAATGAAACGTTTAGTTGTTGTATTAATTTTTTGTGTAAATATTTAAAATATAAAATAAATTCATTATTATTCAGGAGACAATTGCAGAAATGAATTTGTTCAATTGTAAAGAAAAGAAATTAAAGCTTAAGCTTGTAAAAAAAAGATATTATAAGTTGTGAAAAAACTGAAGCATAAGAAACTTTTGTATTGTATAAATAATAATAGTAATAATAAAGTAAAAAAATAGATGTTAGAATGTTTTTCTATTAATACATTTTACATGATTTATTATTTACCACACACAATTTATTTTAGTCTTTACACATATACTTTAATATAGTTTAATGAATATAATTCCAATTTTTTATTTTTTATCCTCTAAATTCATAAAAACTAAAAGAGACTACACAATGAACTTATATATGCTATTAATCCTTATTTTAAATGATGAAAATATGAAGAACTTACATAAATATATGCATTAATTTTAGTTTGTAGTTTATTAGTTGGAAGGCATATGATGAATGAAGAATATTGAATAGTGGCAAGTTTCTTCCACAAGAGGGAATGACTTTTGTGTTCTCAACCAAACACTTATTCTCTCAACACCAACAATAAAGTCTAACATTACTTCAACTTGCTATTAGGGTTTGATTTTTTACTATGTCTAAAAAATACTTTATTCAAATATTACAATAACCAAAAATAAAATATTCATTAATGAAATTCAAATTATAACATAGCAAATGTGAATATGGACACAAGTCTCATTATTGTTATACCACATTCACTTTCCTCCTTCTATCAAGGTTGACAAAAAGACCTAATCAACAAACTCTTAAATTAAGAAAAAAAAAACTAATGAAAATGGTTTTTGAATTCAGTCATAAAATGTTTGTAAAATGAGTAATTATATTTTCCATGGTCAAATTTGGATGGAAAGAGAGAGGCTTTCACAATATTATTCTTTGCTTTGTGAACCTCCCTTGATTTTTGGAAAAAATAAATAAATAAATTTTAGAGTCTATTTTTGGAAAGGATATTTTATGTTTTTGGAAAAATTTGGATTTGAACTTTAGTTTATTTTAGAGATAACAATATATTTTACTATTTAATTGTCATTATTTTATATTTTATTATCATATTCTTATCTAATCCCTTAAATATATAACGATATGAAAAAAAGTATCCCAAAGAAATTATGTGTTGAAAAAAAGAAAGGAAACAATATCAAACAAACAACATCATTTTACAAGTAAGTTGCACTTTTCTTTGATAAAGAGAGAAAACCAGACAAAATCGAGTAACAAATAAAATATGTAATAAATAACAAAGAAATAAAACTCAAAAAAATTTCTACATCTCGTAATAAAGTTTCATTAAAAAAATAGAAAAAGATAAACGAACATTCCCAACACCCATTTTTATTAAATAACAAAGAAAGAATAAAAATAAATAAATAAATTTCCACACAAAATATTTTTACAATGTTTAATAAAAATTCCAATCTAAAACATATTAGTTTTCTTGTACTTATTGTTGGGTCAAAATTAAACTTGTATTTATATATTTAAGTATAACTTTATTAGAGGATGATAGTGAAATTGTAATATATAAATAAATATAAATCTTATTTTACAAACTAAATCTATAAAGTTAAATTATACTTAAAATTCATTTTTTAAGATGATATATGAATCTAAATTAATAGAATTTGTTAAAAACTTATTATATAATCTAGGATTATATATCCACAAATATATAAATAGATCTAAATCTAAATGTTAGTTTTATCGTGTTAAATTAAGCTTCAAATCAATTTTTAAGAAAGTGATTAAGTGGTGAAGATGGAATTGGAATGTTGAAATATAACTGAAAGTAATGAGTGGTCCTATTTCATTCTAGAACAGTACTTGTTACGTGTATTTTCCTTCGACTTACGTCAACTCATTCTTGGTCAAAGTCTTCTTAACTCATAGTGTTCTATTATTTAGTTTTTAGAAAATATAAATGTTAGAAAATGATTCATACACACTTAAAATTTTCATTCACACAATGATAAACTTTCAAGTTAGAAATCTATAAACATATTTGCCAATAAACAATATTTTCAGTCTTCATAACTTTATCTTTCAATATATATATATATATATATATATATATATATATATATATATATATATATATATACAATTGAGAATTGCAATCTTTGGTAGCAAACTATTTCATCAAAATGGGTTATGATAGACACTGGTTTAGTTTGATATTGGCTTTATTTCTCTCATGTGCTGTCAATGTTTTGGTTGCTCAAAATTTGCCATATAAAGCTGTGAATCTAGGAAACTGGTTGGTTGCTGAAGGGTGGATGCAAGAACCCTCACTCTTTGATGGAATTGTCAACAAAGATCTCTTGGTATCATTTCTCCCAAACAATTCACTTCATTTCTTTAGATGAGATTTTAATTTATAATTCCACAAGAGAACCTCGTCATTTTCTTTCCTTCATCATTTTGTATGAATAGTTTTCAAGTTTGCAAATTATGCAGAGCAAAAGTTGAATCCATGAGGAAAATGTTATCATATCATGGTACCCTTTTTATTTTTCTTTAGTTCTTTTCAGTTAGTGGAAGTGTTTTTGATATTTCAGGATGGAACTCAAGTGCAACTAAAGTCCACAAAGTTTAATAAGTATCTCACTTCTGAAGATGGAGGTGGTGCTGGTGTTGTAGCCAACCGTGATTCAGCTTCTGGTTGGGAAACATTCAAGGTATACATTCATATACATGTAACTTCAACTTCAACTTCATTAGGATTCTTCACATTCACTTGGCCTAATTATTTGGTCCTGTGCAGCTGTGGAGGGTCAGTGACTCATCCTTCAACTTGAGAGTGTTCAACAAGAAATTTGTGGGGCTGGAAAATCATGGGGGTGGAGACAAAATTGTAGCAGTTTCAGACTCACCTAGCACACCAGAAACATTTGAGATTGTAAGGGATAACAATGACCACTTCAGAATTAGAATCAAAGCATCAAATGGCAAGTTTTTACAGGTACATGTTCCATCTTCATGCTACTCATTGGAAAATCATACCCTGAGTTGTACTCTGAATCTTGAGCACATTTGTAAGAGGTTAAAAAGTAATTCTTGTTACTTGGAAACCTTAAAATACCTCTGCTTAAAATCTTCACATAAATATATAAATTATACCATGATATAAGTTCATTAACTGTTACAATAATAACTATACCACAAATGTTTTGTCATTTTGAAAATTTGTGCACTTGTGTATGTGAAGGTTCGATCAGAGACATCAGTGACTGCAGATTATGCAGGCACAAATTGGGATGAAAAAGACCCTTCAGTGTTTCGTATGAATATTGTCCCAGGCACCACCTTACAAGGAGAGTACCAACTCACTAATGGTTATGGTCCTGATAGAGCTCCTCAAGTCATGAGGGTGAGAAATATTTGAATCTTTTAATGAAAAACCATCATAGACATGCCTCAATTGATCATTAGTTGTTAACATTCCAAAAGACTATATCTTCATTCATACTGAGCTTAAAGCTATATAATCTGGTCTTGTAGGACCACTGGAGTACATACATAACTGAAGATGATTTCAGATTCATGTCAGAAAATGGCTTAAATGCAGTGAGAATACCTGTTGGATGGTGGATAGCCAAAGATCCAAACCCCCCAAAGCCTTTTGTTGGAGGATCATTGGCAGCATTGGACAATGCCTTCATTTGGGCACAGTGAGTCTGCTGGTTTAATGCTGTAACACATACAATATGTACCACTGTAAAGCATTTAATTCGGCTTCAATCCACATCAATTTTTCATCACTTACCAATCATCTACTCTTTATAACTTGCAGAAACCATGGAATGAAAGTGATCATAGACTTGCATGCAGCTGAAGGTTCACAGAATGGCAATGACCACAGTGGCACAAGAGATGGGTATACAGAATGGGGAGAATCATACATACCAAACACGGTTCAAGTCATAGATTTCCTAGCAGAAAGGTTTTCTTTTACTTCAGCAGTATTGTCCCTTCATATATACATATATGTTTTTTTTAACATGGTAAATAGTTAAGTTATTACTACTTGAAAGATATCAAATTATAATATATAAGTAGATTAAACTTCATCTTTCCATACCAGTTTTGTAAAAACTTAAAATACCAGTTTTATAATGGTACTACAACCATTAAGAAACTGGTTTTGTTAGGTTGAGTACTCCCCAATCAAATTTGTTTGAGATTCATGATATTGAAACCAATTTGAGTGAAGATTGCATATATATTCAATAATCTTAGACAAACTTTTATGTATTTTGATATTTATTGAAGTTCTTCCATTTAGCTTCTTTCTCTAATATTGGAAAAGCTGAATTCATTGCATCTTGTTCAAGACTCAGTATTATTATCATAATGCAGAAGTAATACTATATGATTGAAAATTTATCTTTATCAGCATGATGATTTAAGGGCTTCTAAGGTTTAGGAACTGAGGTGTGTATAAACAAATTTGTTGACAGATATGGTAACAGACCAAATTTAGGAGGGATAGAGGTGATGAATGAACCAGTTGGTGTGAATCTAGAGAGCCTGAAGAAGTATTACAAGGAAGCTTATGATGCTGTGAGGAAGCACAACCCAAGTGCTTATGTCATAATGTCAAACCCTTTGGATGCAGATTCCAAAGTGCTTCTCTCATTTGTGCAAGGGTTTCACAGAGTAGTCATTGATGTGCATTACTACAACCTTTTCTCTACCAAATTCAACAACATGAATGTTCAACAAAACATTGATTACATAAAAAATGAACGAGCTTCTGATCTCAGTGGTGTCTCTTCCTCAAATGCTCTCAGTTTTGTAGGTAAAAGCCAAATTCAACATATATAGTATTGTTCTTCATTCTTTTACTGAACACAATCACTAATATGATTTCGGATAATGATATATTAACAACCCTCAAACTTTATACTCTTCTTTACAACTGTTTTTATTAATTTTTTAGTCAATGATTTAATTTATATATTAATTAAGTTATATAATTCAATATTTTATTATTTTTCTAAGAAAAAATAGGTTCTGTAAGTAGTTTTTTCCTTTGATTTCAGGGCAAGAAAAATATCTGTTCCAAATAAAGGACTTTACCTAACAATAAAGAAATAGTTACTTGAGAATAGAATGAAAAAATATTTATTGATTTTTTTAAAATATTTAAATTTAAAAAAATCGTATAATAAAAGCTTTAAATATAGTTCTTTCAAAAAAGGTGGACAAACCTACCTTGACTTATTCACATTCTATTGAATTGGTGGGCAAATTCCTCCCATTTATTTCATGGTTGACTAGAGCTCCAACTCATTATTATTTTTAAGTAATATTAAAAAACGAGTTAATTTAAGCTTAATGTTAGAATTTGTAAAAGAAAATTAATTTTTAAAGTTATATATTCAACTATTATCATGTTACCTACACATATTTAGTTTATATATTCTTTAGAGTAAATAAAATATGAAAACTAATACACGTGCCTATTCTTTTAGTATAATTGATTTTATTTTATTTTTATATTTAAAAATAAACAGCTACGATGCATGTGTATTTTACAAATGTACAAGTAACTTTTTTCATAAAGTATTGTAATTCACATATGATTAAAGGAACAAACTCTTAATTAAGTTAGTTTTGTGTTGAATTAGAGAAAAGTTAACTAAATTCATATGAGAAGGCTTTATTGGATCAATATATTGAGTAGTTTTCTTGCAAATGACATTATTATTTATCTATTTATTTATCTATTTATTTTGATTGGTAGGGGAGTGGACTGGTGCATGGAACATACAAGGTGCAACTAAGGAAGATTACCAAAAGTATGCCCAGGCCCAATTGGATGTGTATTCTCGTGCAACTTTTGGATGGGCCTATTGGGCCTACAAGTGCAAGTTTAACGAATGGAGTCTCAAGTGGATGATCCAAAATGGTTACATAAAGCTCTAGATTTTGGGGAGAACAAATAATAATAATAATAATAATAATAATAATAATAATAATAATATTGATATGTTGTGAATCGAAAGAAGAGGTCTACATTTAGCAAATTGAGCACAGATCAAACACTTGCAATGGATTTTGTTTCACAAATACCTTTGTTTGGGTTTTTATAATTTAAGGGGAAGATTAAGGTATTTTTTTTCTAAACTTATGAGAAAGTTCAAAGAATGTGAGTTATTGAAAGATAAAACTGTGAATAAAATTAAAAAAAAAAACATCTACCCTCTTATTATAAATTATTTATTCTTCGTTTTTAAACAAATTCGGATTCTGAAAAATTATATCAACTAATTATATATTATTAATAACAAATTTTCATTATAAAATATACTTGATTCAATGTTTTAGGGTTTTTGTTCTTCCATTCCACTGTTTATTTATATTTTATTAACTCAAATGACTAGATATATTATTAAATTGAGCTAATCTAATGTAATGTTATTGCATATACTATTGAATTTTAATGAAATTAATGATTTAAATTTAAATAATTAAGTTTATGAAAACATTGAGTGAAAAAACAGTACTAAAGTCATATTCATTGATTGTAATTAACCTGAGTAGTTGACAGTTGAATATTGATAATGAAATGTGATATTGATTGATAAAAATTCTTGTATTATTGGGTCCTACAAATTATTTTGCTTCATTAACCATTGCTATTAAATCATAATCTCCTTCCAATTTTATATGAGGAAGAACAGTTCAAGATTAAATTGATTGTCACATTACTTCTATTATTGAGGAATCGAATCTTTTTCTTGGTTCTAGATTTCTCTGCAGTCACAATCCCCTTTCATGTCACACTCCTTAAAATAATTAACACCCATCCACAAAAACACACATATATATTATTTATTTGTAATAAAATTACATACTATTATTTTTCATTTAAATATTATAATTTAATCATTTAAATTACAATAACTAAGAGATCACAATAAGTACATAAGTAAATCAATTTACAAAATCTGAAAAAGATTTATATGAATTTTGATTTTATTTAAAATGTAATCATTTATTAAGTTGAGTTTGGATTATTGATACAGAAGATATTATGTTTATTAAAATTTAAAATTAAAAGTGTAATAGTTTTATTGAATGAATATATTATATATATGTTTGTGGGTGGCACAAGTCCAGAAAATTGATATGAAAACCTTGGTGAGGAAAGTATGGGTAGGTTTGGTAGGCAATAATGAGAAAAAGAGAGGCTTCAAAATTGAACTGGAAAATTATATTTATTCTCATCTTCCTCTATGCATGCAATGCAACTTGGCACAAACTTTACAAATTGCATATTATTATTATTATTATTATTATTATTATTATTATTATTATTATTATTATTATTATTATTATTATTATTATTATTATTATTATTATTATTATTATTATTATTATTATTATTATTATTATTATTATTATTATTATTATTATTATTATTATTATTATTATTATTATTATTATTATTATTATTATTATTATTATTATTATTATTATTATTATTATTATTATTATTATTATTATTATTATTATTATTATTATTATTATTATTATTATTATTATTATTATTATTATTATTATTATTATTATTATTATTATTATTATTATTATTATTATTATTATTATTATTATTATTATTATTATTATTATTATTATTATTATTATTATTATTATTATTATTATTATTATTATTATTATTATTATTATTATTATTATTATTATTATTATTATTATTATTATTATTATTATTATTATTATTATTATTATTATTATTATTATTATTATTATTATTATTATTATTATTATTATTATTATTATTATTATTATTATTATTATTATTATTATTATTATTATTATTATTATTATTATTATTATTATTATTATTATTATTATTATTATTATTATTATTATTATTATTATTATTATTATTATTATTATTATTATTATTATTATTATTATTATTATTATTATTATTATTATTATTATTATTATTATTATTATTATTATTATTATTATTATTATTATTATTATTATTATTATTATTATTATTATTATTATTATTATTATTATTATTATTATTATTATTATTATTATTATTATTATTATTATTATTATTATTATTATTATTATTATTATTATTATTATTATTATTATTATTATTATTATTATTATTATTATTATTATTATTATTATTATTATTATTATTATTATTATTATTATTATTATTATTATTATTATTATTATTATTATTATTATTATTATTATTATTATTATTATTATTATTATTATTATTATTATTATTATTATTATTATTATTATTATTATTATTATTATTATTATTATTATTATTATTATTATTATTATTATTATTATTATTATTATTATTATTATTATTATTATTATTATTATTATTATTATTATTATTATTATTATTATTATTATTATTATTATTATTATTATTATTATTATTATTATTATTATTATTATTATTATTATTATTATTATTATTATTATTATTATTATTATTATTATTATTATTATTATTATTATTATTATTATTATTATTATTATTATTATTATTATTATTATTATTATTATTATTATTATTATTATTATTATTATTATTATTATTATTATTATTATTATTATTATTATTATAACACAGAGTAGTGTAGGAACTGCTATATTGTCCCTAGTTAGGCTTCATTGAAAAAGCATTGTTTAATGCTTTGATGTTATAAATGAATTTATGTTGATATCTTTTTTGTTGGTTTAAAATTTTTAATTTAAATATATTTTTTAATTTCTATAGAATTGTTTAAACATTTTAGTAGATGAGATAATAAACCAAATGTCAATTATCATGCCATGTGTTATATATGAAGACAAAAACCAAAATGATAAAAGTAATTTTTAAAAAAATATTAGAGATTCTACATGGATTAAGATTGTACTTTATTTTTTTAAATATATAAAAATCTTATTTTACAAGTTAATTTTGTGAGACTAAATTAAATTTATTTTTTAATAATAAAAAATAGATTATTTAAATTATAAAAATAAAAAAATATCAATATCAAAATTAAAACATAAAATATCTAAAATGATAACAACTAAAATGTCTAAAATAATTTTATAGAAATTAAAAATCATATGAATTTATAGAAACTATAAAAATACCAAATTGAAATTAAACTAAGGAAAAAAAATCAATTAGTAGATGTTGACGTTAGATAGTTTATTTGTATGTTTTTTTTTCTAAATATTTTTGTGAAAAAGAATTTGGAATTCTATTTAACCTATTTTATAATTAACTTGTTTTTTTATTAGAAACATATAAATCATATATATTTTTCTATTAAATATGTAAGACCAATTTTAATGATGTTGCGAATGTTGTCTAGTTTGTGACATGAGATTGCTTTTGAAATCATAGCATGTGATTTTTAAAGGTTGATTTTCATTCTTGAGATTGAAATGAAGCAACTTTAAGAAGTTATCCGACAACTTTCTTACTTTCCTAAACAAAAAGGAAATCACATGCAAAGAAGATATAAATAAAAAGAAATCATATGCAAAGAATATATGAGATAGTTGAAGATTATGAATAACAAAATTGGTAGTCATTTACCATTGTTCACTTCTTCTAAAATTAGGGCTTCTAATTTTTCCATGGATATAACAAATAAATAGGGGAATAAAAAATCTCTTATCCCTTATTGAAAAGAATTTTTTCAACTTGTTTTATTCCATAAAAGAGAGATATAAGTTGAACATATGTTATGCTTGATCACATAAATAATCCCCTTTGATACTTGAAAAAAAAATAAGGTTTATCTTAAAAAGTTATGGTCAAAATTATCTTACATGTTCTTGAGATAACATTTGTGCATAAATAAAAGAAAAAAAGATAAATTATTTAGATTTTATTAAAGGTTCAATTTTTTTTCATTTTTTTTAAGAAAAAATGTTGGTAATTTCAGTGTTTATAAATAATTAAAAGATTGTAATATTCTAGATAAAAATTATCAAATATAGTAATTTGAGAGTAGCAAACATGATTTTTTCTTTAATTTTACACCACAAATGATGGAGAAAATATTAGTTACAATAAAATATTGACTATGTCTTTATGGTGTGTTGAGAACCAAACATTCCACTAGTTAAAAAGTCTTTAGGACAAAGGTGACAAATATCTATTTGTTTTAGCTTAATTTAATATTAAAACTTGAATTTGTTTTATATTTTTAGAATTTAAGAACAAACAACATGAAACTTAAGGATGCTGATCATTGAAAATGAATTCAATCCATAAGATTAAAGTGTGAAATCCTCCATTTAAACGTAGAATAAAAATACAAACACAAAAAGTAAGAATAATACAACACAACAAGAGGAGGTGAAATAAAATTTCTTAGAAGCTTGTCATTTGAAATGAGATTAATCGATAAAATTATTCAAGTCTGAAATATTGTTTTTAAGAATAGAAGAATAATAACATACACGTGAAGATAGGAGGAGAAAAAAACTTGAAAAAGATAGAGTACTTTAAACCTCTTCCTCTTTCTTGCTTGGTTAGACTTCAATATGTATATAAGCAAGAGACAATTTATTATTTTCACAAATAGATTTATTGAACCTTAATTTTTAAAATGATATGTGGAAGTTTTTAACAACTTTTTTTTCTTTTCTACATCTTTTTCTTTGATATTTATAGGAGATATTTCATGGCTAGAAGAAGTAGAGAATGGAAATTTAAAGAAGAAAGTTCATGATTTACATGTTCTTTTTCTCTTTAGACTCAAGTTTTTTTATAGGATAATTTAAAGCAATATGTCTATAATCAAAATATTTCATTGAACAAGTCATAAGAGAAGTAGAACTAGAAAAAATACAAGTAAAAATAATAGAAGTATAAGGTGTGGAATGTTTTCTATTGTTCTACGATTTATTGATGACATATACTTAATGAAGAGTTTAGAGTTTAAGATTTAAGATTTTTAAAAATATAAAATATAAAATAGAAAGATGAAACGAGTGAATAATTCCTAAAAATCACCTAATACTTATAAAATGTCTCTAATCATAAGTTTATAAATTATTATAAATATTAATAATTTCACCATTAACATTATCATTATAAAAGTAATAACTATTTATACATTATTATTGAGAATAACACTTGGGTTACATTTTTAGAGCTTAATTATATACATCTTCTTGATGAATTAAATTGATGAATTAAATTGATGAATAGTAAGTTTGTTTGAGAAGAAGAGTCTCACTCAATACTTGAAGGAGAGAATTGAATAATTGGACATTTCATGTCCATTATAGGAAGAAGTGTGAACATGGACGTTTCATGCACTCATTCGTTGTTGCCATATTTGCTTTTTTTCATAATTGAATTAGATATACGTTGCATTTTATGCCGTTTTCTTACCTGATATTTTTCTAACTTCTGTTGCGTCTAATTAAGCCCCACACAACAATAACTTATAATGTTAGAATTCCTCTGTTAAATCATTTCATTCTTAGACTAATTAGAATGAATATTCACTTTTAAAAAATAAAATAAAATAAAATATATGAACACAACTAATTTTATTTCAATTATTTATAGATTAAATATGTTTTTAGTTTCTCAACTATTTCTCAAAATTATGTTTTGTTTTTGGAATAAACTTTTAATCTATTTCATCATTTTACTTTATAAACAAATGAAATGATTCTTGATAATAAATAAATATATCTTTAAAAAAAGAAAAATAAAAGAAAATGAAAGAAAAAAAAGTGAAAAATGATTGATAATAAAGTTAAAAATTATAAAAAAATAAAAAAAATAAATTTTTTTTTACCACATAATTAATAATAGTTTAGACGAGTTTATATTGTATAATGAACAAAACACAATTTTAACAAATAATTTAAGGATTAAAAATATATTTAACTAATTATCTATTTAATTTGTAGAATAGATATTTTTTTTTATTCTAATATATAATCTAAAATATCTTATATTAATAGGAAAATTATTTTTTAAAAGAAAAAAAAATATACATATAAAATAGCTTTGACATAAACTTTTAAATAATGCGAGAGTATCTAAGATCACAATAAGCAGTTAATAAAATGAACATTTATAAAAGAAATGAAAATGTAGGGTGTGAGGGATAAGAATTGGAAGATGCTGAAAAGAAAATAAAAAAAAAAGAATAATGGTAAGCAGCACATAGATGAGTCCAAGTTGTGTGTCACATGGGTGCAGTGAGTAGAAGAGCGCGTGTGAAAGCTATTTGGAAAGTATGTCGACCAGGTAGGACCATTCTGTTGGTTAATAAAACACTAATCCCACATTATCAAATTAATTAATTAATTAATTAATTGGCCACATCTCATTAATATAAATTAACAACTAAACAAAATAAATTAAGAGGTGTATTATAATGTTTCTAAAATAGATGTGTTGATAAGTACAAATGAGATTGTACACCAAAACCTGAGTCTCTCTAACTGTCAACATGAAGACACTTCACATTATCCGAGAAAAAAAAGAAGAGAAAAGATGTGTGAACGTGTATTTGTAAGAAATAGTACGAAAGAGTGTTCACAATGTCGGTCGAAACGAGTAAACTTTAAAAAACCAAGACAAAGCTAAAGTTGCACATGCCATGCCCCAGTTAAGAAACACGCACCACATTGCTCACTTCCACTCTGTCTCCTACTTAATTACACCATATTTTCACACTTTTCTTCAAACATCTTATAATATAATATAACCCATTTTTATTATTATTACTATCATTATTATTATTATCAAGCTATAATTTCTTAGAGATTTGTTAGTCAGATATAAAACTTTCAAAATAAATTGCTTTGATGAACTCATTCGTATAATTTATGAAGTCTAAAATGATTGATAGTATAAATAATAATAGAGCTTTCTTAGTTTGATCAATTTCATCTGAGGTTTATATGGATCTAAGACTAATTTTTAAGTTAATAAAATGATTCGTTTTTTATATTAATTTTTTTTTAATTTTTTGTTATTATATTAAAAAATTATTTTTTTATTTTTTTCTTATAATTTTTTTTCTCTTTTACTGGACATTATGTTTTGAAACATTTTTATTAACACAATTTCAAATCTTTATTATAATTTTTTGTTTCACATTATATTATATTTTTTTTTATTTTTCTATTTTTAATTTATATTCTATTTTTTATATTTTTAATCAAAATTTTAAATTTATTTTTGTTTTTCTATATAATAATATACTTATTTTGTTAATATTTAATAAGTTACATAAAATTTATTAATATTTATAACATTTTAAATATTTATATTACAATAGGGACTTCAAAATCTTATTATAACATTAGTATTGTATCTTAAATAAATATAAAAATTATGAACATGTTAATGTATTTTTATTTTTTAATTAAACTAAAAAAATCTATTAACTTAACATAGCATCAATCTAAAAAACAATTACAATCTATTTTAAAATATAATTAAATTAAATTGTTAACTTTTTTTTTTTATCTTAACCCATAAAACTAAGTGGGATGAATTTGGAGTACCCGTTTGGACGTGTCTAACCAGACCCACACAAAAAGCATTGAATTATTTAATTTAAATTTTGGTGGAAATAGAGAGAGTTGTGGTTAATAGACAGAGTTTGTGTCCTTGTGTGAGTCTCTTCTCTTCTTCTATAAAGCTAGATCCAAATTCCCTTTCACTCTCAAATCTCAAACCAGACATCTCAAACAAAAAATGGCAAACTTTTGGGTTCTCCTTCTCCTTCTCCTCTGCACCCTCCAGAGTTGCCTCGGTGTCTCCAACCCCACCAACTTCATCAAGTCCTCCTGCAGCGCCACCCAGTACCCCGCCCTCTGCGTTGAGTCGCTGTCCGTCTACGCCGCCGCCATCCAGCAGGACCCCCACCAGCTGGTTCAGACCGCCCTCTCCCTCGCCCTCAACAGAACCGAGTCCACCAAAAGCTTCGTGGCCAAGTGCAACAAGTTCAGGGGTCTGAAGCCACGAGAATACGCCGCCCTCAAGGACTGCGCCGAGGAAATCAGCGACGGCGTGGACCGCCTCTCCCGCTCCCTCAAGGAGCTCAAGCTCTGCAAGCTCAATGGGCAGGACTTCGCCTGGCACATAAGCAACGTCGAGACTTGGGTCAGCTCTGCGCTCACCGACGAGAGCACGTGCGGCGACGGCTTCGCCGGAAAGGCGCTCAGCGGCAAGATCAAAGACGCCATCAGGGGCAGAATGGTCAATGTTGCTCAGGTCACCAGCAATGCCCTCTCTCTCATCAACCAGTATGCTGCCAAGCACTAGACCAAGTTTTTGTCTTTTTCTTTTGCTGTTCACAAAAAAACAACAACATGTGTGTGCTTGGTCGGTTACTTCTTGTGTTTGATCCATGTGTATGTAAAACCAAGTGAGTGAGTTTAAATAGAAATATGAATCTTGTTGTTACATATGATGATCACCATGCTTCTTCTTCTTCCCCTCAAATGTGAAATATGAGAGCTTTTCTTTTATGCTTTCTTAATTGTGGATCCAAATCATAGTAAACAATTTATACTTTTTAAACTTCACTGTTTTTGAGATCAAATTAGGTTTAAATTCTACTTTTAAGGATTGTTAGAATGTTGGAGTGGTTAAGAAATATGTTACATTTTCATTGTGTGTAAAAATAGGTCTAATAACTTGCTAAAGTTAAAATAAGTATTAATTGTAGAATAATTTTACTATAAATTGTTAGCTTTATGATTGATCATTAATGTTTTCGAAAATCATATACGGTTCTGTGACTTGAAACTCTTGATTGAGATGTAAAATGGATTAATAATTATTATTTAAAATTTCAATATTCGCACAGGGGACACTTCTTTTGATTACTAAATTTTAATCATAATTGGATTGAATTAATAATAATAATAATAATAATAATAATGTTGAAAATTAGAGAAAATAATTCTGTTTAGGAGAGAAAGAAATGTTAGTAACTTAACACGTCTTTGTTAGCGTGTAAAACTCAATTGAATATGTATGAACCGCGTTTGGATTCAGTGTGTTCTGTTCCGCATACATTAGCTGTGAATTTGTGATTTAAAATTTATTATTATCAGAATATAAATCAGTTGAATGTTATAACTTATAAACAAGGAGTTAAAAACTGAAAAATTGTAACACAGCTGATTAAATTAACATTTGAAAAAAAAATATTTTAAATAAATGAACGATGATAAAAAAAATTGAAACAAGTAAAACTAGTTTTAAGTTGCTCAAACCAAGTTACCAAATAACTATGTTTTAGAGTATTAAAATACTTTTTTAGTTGTTAATTAATTGTTAAGAAATCCAAATATAATTAAAATATTTCTCTGTTTTTAAACAATAGTCGTTTAAAGTTTTTTCATATAGATCAATAAAAGTAGTAACTCCTATAATTTATAATAAAATTTTAAATTTTTTTCTAATAATGTTCTTAAAGAATTAAATGTGATTTATTGATTGACAAAAAAATAGATGAAAAGATAAAAAATAATTAGTTAATACAAACAGTTGGTCCATTAAAGTCTCATAAAAATAATCATTTAATTATTTTTATATTTTTTAAAATAAGGATATAGTTGATAAAAAATAATTAATGTATCATTGAAATTTGTAAACTATAGATAATATGAAACAAATATCTTCTCTTAAAACGACACTTATTTAGAAACAGAAAAAATATATAATTAATTGTTAAGTTATTTTGTTAGAATGAATAGTAAAAGTATGAGTATCTAAGTATTAACTGGTTATTCATTGTTTACTCTAGAAAATGGTTGAAAATTCAGAAAAAAAGTATTTAAAAGATATTAATTAGGAGAATTAGTGAGAAGATTCATGCTCAACCGTGAATGATGGATGAAAAAAACGAAATTGAAGTCTGAAAATGTGAGCAAAGAATAGGTGAGAAGAAGAAAAAGAGTAACTAAGAACTTGTTGAAAGGGACCCTCTACTCCCCACACCCCATCACACACTATAAATAATCTCACCTACTTGCCTACTTTTTCTCTTCATCTTTATTCTACAATTTATATTATCACCGTAAAGTTTCAACTTCTTTCTATTGA
This sequence comes from Lablab purpureus, assembly GCA_030347555.1. Taxonomy (NCBI): domain Eukaryota; kingdom Viridiplantae; phylum Streptophyta; class Magnoliopsida; order Fabales; family Fabaceae; genus Lablab; species Lablab purpureus. The sequence goes on along the minus strand of CM059258.1, from coordinate 29,236,082 downwards.
AAAAGCTATGGTGGAGGACAGATATGAATTTCAAGTTTCACTTCATCAGATAATTCAGATAAACACTTACAAATAATATTTTAGGGTTTTTAGGTCAAGTGTGGTAATGAAACATAGTTTTTTACGATTTTAGATTAAATGTGTTCTTTTGTTTACAATTTATTCATGAAGATCTTTTAACTATTTTTCTCCCTCAAATTATGTGTGTCACAAGTTTTTTTATGTTGTGGACTTTAATATTAGTGAAAACCTTGTAAATGTTTCTTCACCTCTAATTATCAATGCTGTGATTATAAACTAATTAATTTTTTTATGTATAAGCATTGAGTAAATCACAAGTTTACTTTTAGAAATTTTACAAAATAGATAACATTGAAATCAGTAACATAGATAATAAAATTTGCAGTTTTCTTTTAAAACGTGAAAAGTTGAATGAATATAGAGGTTGAAAAAATATTATTCATTTCCCTCCCATCGTATGGGTTGGGTGGGAGACTTTACAAATTTAAAAATAATAGAATATTATATATATATATATATATATATTTAATTTTTTTAATTTGTTTTTAATCTCTGAATTAAATATACTTCCTCTAATAAAACCATGCATTTATATACGGGTTTTTGAACTTTTGTTAAAAATGATAAGAAATAGAAAATATTTTTGCATTGCTTATATTTTTTTAAAAGTTATAATTACTTTATATATAAGTTAATTTATAAAAAAAATTCTTTTATATAAGTCTAACAAAAGGTACTTTTCAATATATATATATATATAATGTAAAATAATTTCAACTTATAAAAAAATTAATTTATTATTTTTTTTGGGAGTAATACTAATGTTTACATTCCAATGATTTTTATGTAATAAAAAAGTATATTTGGTAAAAACATTTAATCACTTATAAATTTTTAAAGGAAATAATTGCATATAAATGTTCTACTAAAATTATTTGAAGACATGTTAAGTCATTATACTGTGAACATAACTACTATATCCTCAATTAAAATTAATATTGTTATTTGACAATAGAATAAAATTGTTAATAGAAAAAAAATGTGAAGAGCCAAAATTGAAAAACAAAAACTGTTTAGAAATCACAAACAATTTTTTTTAAAGTTAGGGCACGAAAAGATATCAAACTTAAAATGCAATTTATTTTCATTAGAGGAATTAAATTTCTATAAACTATATGCATTTTTATCACTTTATATACATAAAAAAATATTCATTTTTAATATCGAAGACGCTTATATAGTACTCAAGACAAATACTTTCGTTATTGTTTAATCTATCAGTTTTTTTTAAGAAATAAATTGATAACTATTTTTCAATTTTCTTTATGCAAACGTATTCTTTTGTTCATATAACTTCGAATAATTTATATTTTTTTACTAATTTTATATTTTACTCATCTATTTGTTTAAATTTAAATCTATTTTAGTTAGTTTATATTTAAAAATTTACGTAAATTAAGAAGTTCACGTGATATAGTAATTAATAGTTTAAAAGAAGGATGTGACACGTCTAAAGAACACAAATAGACTATGAACCAAAAACAAATTATATATGTACCGTCTTCTATTATTTATTGATAAAGTTTTTGAGTTTGATTTTGCTTAAATCATCAAGATGCAGGGTCCATATTTTATTTAATTTTAAAAACTGATTAAAACATCACTAATGGTGTTTGTTATAGATAAAAAAAACAGAAAAAAAATAATATTCTAACCCTAGTTTTTTCCTTTGCATTATACTATCGATGTCTGCTGCAACCAACAGTGGTGGCTTTCATTTGGTCTTTCAAAATTCTTTTGTAAACATTTTGAGTAATTGGAGAATTTGAATAGCAAAGCCAAAAAATGAAGCCGTGATGGAGTCAAAGTAGAAAACTGTGTGCTTGAATTTCGAGAATAAAAAAGGATTTAAAATCGTTTTTGGACATGAAAACAGCTTAATCTAAATCAACCCGCGTTAATCCGTGATTTGCGTTAATAAGAGAGTTAGTAATACATTAAAATGCTTGAAAACTACACAATTTCTTAAAATCATTGAATATAATTAAATCAATAAAAAATATATATTAACAAAAATACATTACTAATATTGTTTTTAAATATATATTAAATTATTAATAATATTTATTGAATATTTGGAGAAAAGTCACCACACCACCTTTTTATAACCAGCAGCTCACGCAAATATGAGCTTCCTTGTATATTCTAAATGTGATTTTTTTATATTTATTTCATATAATTTGTGGATTTAACAGTTTTTATGATAAATGACTCGTATTCTGTAATAAAAAAAGTTATTATCATGTGAATTTAGTAAATTCTAAATGTGAATTTTTTATACTTATTTTATATAATTCGTGAATTAAACGGTTTTATGGTAAATGACTGGAAAAATTTCTAATGAGTAATTAACAATCCTATAATTAAAAAAAGTTATTATTATATTTTTTTAACAAATTAAGTTATGTAAATTACTCATAATATGTATAATTAAGTTTAATTCAATGTTACATTTAATTATTTTTTTAATATCTTATCATCAAGTCTAAATTTAATTTAAAATATAATATTTTTTTTATTAGTGGTTATGAATTTTTACTTAACTTAATTTATTTTTTTGTGTGTGAATTTTTTAATTAATTAAATAAATTATTTTTATATAAATAAGTATTAAAAAAGTTTAATATGTTTTTGTAGTTTTGAATTAATCCATTTAATTTGCGGATTTTATAGAATAATTGCAATTTAAAAATTAAAGAACCTTCCAAATGTAAGATATATGAATTTTTTTATAATACCAGTTTATACATTGTCAGGTTTAAATGGATGAGGGATTCAATCACAACTTTAATTTGTATACATTATTTTAATTTTAATTTTTATTTGTATCTTTTTAACTTTGAAATTAAATGAATTGATGATTATTTTGAATTTTTGAATGAATAGTGAAATTTGTTGAAGTGATACAGCTAGCTATTTTGATTAGGTGATTGGGAAATCCAAGTATAGCTGGGTGTGGTGGTCTGCTTCATGATGAATGACAATCAAGTGAAATGGTTTCATGGTCATCAAGGCATATGCATACATGCATGGCTGATAAAGCCCTCACATGGAGTTGTTGGCTTGTTATCAAAGAACATGGACAATTGTGTGGTGTGGGAGTCAAACATGTTGATATTGTAGGACAAAGGTTGCACATTCATGCTCATCGTTCATTAGATGTCATAGTAGCAAAAAAAAACAGACACAATAAATATTATTTTAAATATTCAAATATTGCGTGTCTACCACTTTTTAATAAATATTTACTATTCTTATTAGTATTCAATTTGGTAAAAAGAGGAGCTTTAATAATCCAAAAATAAAATTTAATTTTTTTTTTTGAATAATCAACTTACGTGTAGAATTTGGACTTTTGTATCTTAACTCAAAATTGTTTTTGTGATTACTAAGAGGATTCTATAACAAAACTGATAAAATATAGAGACAAGAATAACAAATAATAATACTATAAAGTAAAATAATAATAAAGAAGAAGGAGAAAGCACACAAAACATTATTTTTAAAAAGAAAATGTCTCTAAATACAGAAAAAAATGAACAACCATATTTTTAAAAAATAATAGAAAGAAAAAGATTGAAAGGTGTTGTATTTTGTGTGTGAAATACATATAGTTATAAATAAAAGAGTAATTAACAACAAATTTAATTATAATAATATATAATAATAAATTTGTTAAAAACATAATAATTATAATAAGTTGTAATAATTTTTTTCTAAATTATAATAATAATTCCAACACTATATGATGGTGTCTCCAACAACAAAGGTTATCTCTAAGATAGATATACTTAAAAAAGATGAAAAGGAACAAAAAGTAGTGACAAAGTTCCAGAAGGTGAAAGTTTTGAGGATAAGCGTAGCGAAATTTCGGATTTGTACCATAATTTTCCGGTAGTTATCCATGTTGTGGGTCCCAGAACCATGGAACAGATTTTGTTGAAACTTTGATGAAAGTGAATGTGGCGGAGTTTATTATGGCCGAAAATAAGGTACCCATTGCGTTGAGTTCACTTTAGGTAAGGAGAAAAAGATGGGCAATTACTCAAAGTTTGTTAAATGGAAACCTAAAGATTTCAATAATGTGATTATGACCTTACTCATTATAATAATGTCCCTACCCCTCCACTTTAGGTTAGGGTTAAGTTCAAATTTTCCCCTTTAGATATTCACACCAAAGTTTGGATTGGGATCTTTGTTTGTCCCCTCATGCATGGTTCTTTCATTATTGTTGTCCAAATTTTAATTGCATTATCGTTGTGGTATGTTCTTATTACGCTAGTAATAAAGATTTTTTTATGTGAAAAATATGAATATATTACAAAAATAGGAGTTAAATATGTTTTTAATCTTTGAATTATTTGTTAAAATTGTGTTTCGTTCCTAAGGTAAAAGTTAGACTAATTTCGTTCTTATATTTTATAAATTCGTGTAAATGATCTTTATGATGTGTTAGAATTTTTTTTATCTTTTTATTTTTTTTCTATTTTTATAGTTTCTTATTTTAGTATCATTAATTTCTTAAACTTTTTTCACTCTTTTTCATTTTATTCTTTTTTTTTTCTTACATATGTTTTTATTTGTCATCGAAAATTATTTATACATGTTTATAAAGTATAAGAATAAAATAAGTTAAAAAAATTTGTTTCAGAAACGAAACACAACTTTAACAAATAATTTAAGGACTAAAAACATATTTAACTTTACAAATAATTTGAGTGTCTAATTCTTTTATATATATATATATATACACTTGTGTGTGAAAATATAAATAGTAAATAATCATCCATTCCCACAAATTCTACGTTGAAACGTGACTTTGTCTAGTGGTTATTCCCAAAAACATTCTCCATACACTTCTTGTAAAAAAAAATAATCTTTGTCCATGTACTTAGTCTAGATTTTGTTATCAATTTGTATGATTATGTAAATATGTGCTTCGACATTAATTTTATATTATTATATTTAACCATTATTTTCATATTTTTTTTGGAATTTGTCCTCATATGTCACATTTGTTCTCAACTTGCATAAAACTATTGAAACAATAATTCTATGTAGTGCTACATATTCACATTAGCTTTTTACACAACTTTTTTTCATTTCAATTGGACTACTTTGATAACATTCAAATTCTTTATCTTTTTAAATTTTACAATTATATTATGACATAATTCTTTAATTTAAACCTTTTTATTTTACTCAAATTAATTAATAATTATGTTTGACTTAATACACAATTATATATATATATATAATTATTTTTTATTTGATACTTCATACATATTTTTACATATAATCAAGATAATTAATATGAGACAAATAATTTATTTTGAATTTTGGACTAAACTCTTTTTTTCTTTCTCTTTCTTCAGTCAACGAGTCGGTTACAGAAGTAGGATGCTTAGTCAACATCCATGCATGTTACTTATATTGATATAATTTTTCATATCTAATTACTTCTTTATTATTTAACCTTAATATATTATGTTATAAATGCAACTTTGTCTAGTTAAATAGAACTGTGATAATACTTACTCATTTATTAGATAAGTTTTAGGCCTTGTTAATTTGTTTTTTTAGCTAATTAACAAATCACACATAAAAAAATCATGTTTAAATTCTTTTATTGAGATTATCTTTTATGATTACTCTTCTGAGAATTAATCTTCATATATAAAATGCATAGCTGAAAATGTAAGATATTAAGAAACTTTTATTAAATTCTTATGACAATTTAATGATTATTCAAAGTTTTCATAATGAATTAATATAATATATCACTAATATTTAATATGTAAAGATTTGATATCTCATCTTACACATTAGTCTTAAGATATTACAGTTATCAATATTGAAAATAATACTTCAAATTAGTCTTAAAGACATTATTGTTGTCAATATTGACAACAATACTTAATAATTGACAAGGACTTTCACTCTTTTACTTTAATTTTGTATTATTTAATCGTGATATTTTTTTTATTATATATACTTTATATATATTATATGTATTTTATATAAATAATTGAGGCTTGTAGCCTTTAAAACCTGCTATACAATGCAATATATAAAATTCGGGTTGAGATGTAAAAAAATATAGATATCACTTGAATTAATTTATTTGAAATTGTGCAAATACATGTCCAGAAAATGTGCAAAATAAATTATAGAAAAATTTAAAATAACAATAATAAAGTGTATAACATAAATAATTAAAATAAAATAAAATATAGAATAATGGTTGGAAGGATAAAATATTCAAATATAAATTATTCTAATGATTGAAAATATTATAGACTGATTAGGGAAGTAACTTAAAATTTATATTGATATTGAAAAATTCCAATTACAAGTTTAATATTTAATTCTATTTATTTATAAATTTAATGAATGTCATCGAAGATTGTGGTAACTTAAAATTTAGATTAGTATGAACAATTTTTTAATATTTATAAATTACAAATTCTTGTTATTGATAACTTTAATGAATGTTTATAGTGATGTAATATTTTGGGCCAGGCCCAATCTTTTTAGAAGCTTTTCTTCCTTCCCCTATTCACTTAAGCAGAAAATCCATTTCATTAGAATTTTAAATAGAGTAAGATGACTTTTCTTTATGACCCCTCTTTTAATATTTAAAATCTTTCAAAACTTGTGTACTTGAGAAGTTTGGTTATTCTCAATTAATTTTTTAGATTATTTTTAATTTGTAAAATTAATAAAATAAATATTAAATACAAAATAAATTTAGATAGACTTATTTTTTGGTTTGTTTGCAAGTTGTCATCGTCAAGATAATTGAACTGCAAATATCTATTGTCCAATACTAAATGAGATTACTATGAGATGATTGTTTGTATTGTAAGTGTATGCAATGTTTAATGAATACTAAATATTTTTTGAAAACTTTTTAAGATTATTTGTGATATTGATGTTATATTTGGAACTTTTTTATATTATAACATTTTAAGAATTTTTTATGAATATATGATATGTATGCATGTAGTAGAGAATGTTGAGGTATATATATATAATAAAAAAAATAAACAATGACTACTACAACACTCTCTAATAATCAACAAGAATAAAATTATAAATATCTAATTTTTAAGGAAAAAATTATTATTTTTAGATAAGGTGAAAAATTTGCTTACATTCTTTGGTATCTCAAACTTGATGCAAACAAGATATTTACAATGAAACTACTACAATTACACATCATGCAATAATAAATAAAGAAAATAATAGATGATGGATTTTTCATGATGTTTTAGAGAAAAGTCTCACTATATATATATATTTTCATAAATCATGAGGGTAAAAAAACCATTAAATGTTTTTAAAGAGTTAAACTACATTCAAAGTTCAGAATATAAAACTTCAATATCTTAAAAAAATTATGAGAATAATTGAAACGGAAAATTTAAAAAAGATACTTCAATATTGTATATTGATGAATCAAATGAAATTTCATGAAAATATATATGGATGATGAAAGAATTGATGATCAAAGTCTTCTTAATTTAAGTGAACAATTTAATTGTTAAAAACCTGTGAATCATAACTATTAACAAAAAAAAAACAGAAAAAAGTAATAAGTTCTTTCATTTAATATCTTTTATCACTAAAATATATTATATTTTTAAAAATAATTTCACATTTTTTACTTTTTCAAACAACTTCTATTCTTTTGTTTTCTTATTTACTTTATACTAAACACACAAATATCCCTTAAACATTTAACTAGAATTGTAAAAAAGTTTATGATTTTGGTGTCTAGCCTTTTATTATTCTTAAATTAAATGAGTCCATATTTCATTTTATGAAGAATCGTTCTTTCTCCGTTTCCATCATCTCTCCATATATTTTCATAAGTATAAAAAAAATACTAAAATGCCCTTAACTACAAATTAGACCACACATTCGTTTAAGCAATCTGATAACTTTTTCAATTTAGAACTAGACGAGCATATGTAGTGTGAAAATTATTTTCAATCTGAATGATAGATGTCAATATATACAAAGTGACTTTATCTGGAAGTCATTTTTAAAATTAACTTTTAGGTTATACAATTTGAAAATCATTTGTAAAAATAAAATGACTTTTAAATTATGTAATTCAGTGATTTGTAAATGTGACTTTTGGATTATATAATTTAAAAGTAATTTTTTAAAAAAAAATAATTTTTGAATTGTACAATTCAGAGTAATTTCTGAATTATTCGATCCAAATTGTAAGAAAATATTAGAAATATATAAATATAAAATTATGATGATTTAAAAATAATATTAGAAATATTTTTATCTTTTCATGTATACTGTCGGCCTGTATGCTGAAGTGGAGAAAGAATGACCTGTTCATAAAGCTCCAAATAATGGGAGTAGCCCAATTCAAGACTCTGAATGAATCCATAACTTACAGATTAAGGAGACAACATTGGACGAAGAAGCTTCAACCTCTAATATATACTTTCAATAATTTAATTGGAGTTGACTTTGCTTCTCCTTATAGTACAAGATTCTAACAAGTTTTTCTTCTTTTGATTCAATGTCACAAGAATTCTATCTAGTTGACTTGTAAGTTTATATATCTTTTAATTCTACATTATAACTCAAATGGGATCTAGAACTACCTAATAACTTTTGCTAGTGCAAACTCAATTCATGCATGTTGATAAAGAATGACCATAGAGCACACCTAGATTTTAAAACAACTTTAATCTCAAACTATTTTAAATACAATCAACACATCATCACGCGATTACATGCCAAAACCAAAAGAAAACCCTTTAAAAAACAAAATGGAAAGAAAATTCACTTATTAAGTCTATATTTTAGCTTAACATAGTCATTAGTTTTCACTCTGATCACTTCCTTTCTTAGAACAACATAGAACCTGCTGCAGGCTCAGTACATGGTTCAGAGGAAAATTACCATGCAATGAACACATAAGTCTTAAAGCAATTTCATAAAAAAATATTTTAAGTACAATCAACACATCACAAACCAGTTACATACCAAAGCCAAAGGAAAATCCTTTTCAAACAAAATAAAAAGGAAAGAGAAAAAAATAAGAAGAAAATCCACTTATTGTAATATTAATTAGTACACATTATTGTTGATGAAATACAAAGCATTGCTAGTCTTCCTTGCCACATCCAAAACAGCTTTTCTGATTTTGTCTGTCAAAGTGGAATCCACATTCATCTCATCAAACCCATCTGAACAAGTTTGGTCATTGGTGATGGAAGCACTCACCCATGTCTTTATGTTGCTGATCTGAAACTTTCTGTCAGCACCATCCAAATGGTCCATTGAATCAAGGGAATCTTTGAGTTCACCAATGGAGTCCTTGACATTGCCAAAGCAATCTTGCACCACTTGTTCAGCAATCCCTGTCATGTTGTTTTTCTTCAGAATCTTTGATATGGTTGAGGATGCACTTTTTGCTGCCTTATAGGCTAGGGAGAGAGACACACTGCATAACTTCAAAGGATCTGCTTCAATTTTTGCAGCATAGGGAGATAAAGTGCTGTAGCATATTGATGGATATGTGGTTGAGTTGCAAGAGGTTTTAATGTAGTTTTTGAAGGTTTGTGTGGAAGTGGATGGGGTGGTTGTGTTTCCATGATTTGTGGCAGTGTAATCAATCTTGGTTTGGGTGAAATTGGTGGTGATGGTAGAATTTTCACAAGCTGAAGTGATGCTAGGTTTGGCTAGAAGAATGAATGCAGCAACAATTGTGAGAACTTGGAAGCAAGCCATGTCTAGATCTCAGCTCCTTCTATTTCTTCTATGTTTTAATGTTCTCTAGACCTTGATTTGCATGATTTATAGCTTTTTTTCTTTGAATATTTTAAGCCATGCCCCTCCTAGTCAGAGTGAGACTTAAGAAAATGTGTGCTGGAAAATATTATTTGTTCAGTTATTCTGATTTTTCAGAAGTTTAATTTCCATGTACACATAATTAGCAACATAAGTTTATAACTAATTAGTAAAAACTATAATATTGGTGCAAATTTTAAAATAGTTATATTATAAAACCCAAAATAAGTTTGTTATATATAACTATTGTCATTAATCAATACAATATAACTTATCATGCATTCACTGTTTACTCTATAAACTCTTTAGGTAGAAAATATCTGGTCAGAACTATCAAAAACCTTTAAAGAGTTTTCCTTCTTTTAAAAAAAAGTATAATATGAATCATAATATCCATATAAAATAGTATAATTATATAATTGTGATTATTATACTATATATGTAATGGAATCCTTATTATTATAATGTTAAATGTTAATCTCTCAGATAGAGATCAAAATGATCAACTGAAGCATTTCTTTTCAATGAATTGGAAAAAAAATTGCACTATTTATTCCCATTTATAATGCCTCCATCAATAAATGTTTTGAGCAAAATCAAAATATTTTTCCCAAAAGCTAGTAAAAAAATAATACCACATATATTTGATCAATTTAGTAATTAATGAAGAAAGTCTAAACAATTTCCTTTTCTTAAAGTTCAATTCCAATGAATATATATATATATATGTAGGGTAAAACAACTTAAGAAAAATCACTTTACTTACTATAAAACAAATTAACAATTTTGGAATAGGAAAATCAAATACATTAATTAATAATACTAATATTTTGGTACATCATAACTCATTTGCTTTATTATATATATAGCCGGCATTTTAGAGGCTAAAAGAGACAGATAAGCTTTCAACATTTACACGACACGTATCAAATTTTGAGAGTTTTGAAAGTGCTTAACCAGATTAACGTGCAGGCATTTCACGTTGGCATGCGTGAAACGCTGCACAAAGAAAGGAAATTAAGGCTTGGCTAGGGTTTGGATCACTAATTTTTAACTTCATATTATAATAATTATTATTTTATTATGTCAACAACATGTAAGGGTGATGATGATGAACAAGGACACTTTGATTGGGATCATAAGTTGTGCCTTGCGACTTCTCTGTCAACTCAACTCCTTTTAATTCCATTCAATAAAACAAATAATTCACTCTAAAAGAATATATATATATATATATATATATATATATATATATATATATATATATATTAAACAATACCCTTTCTAGAACTGATAATTTTTTTAAGATATTCACTAACACATTCTTTTAAAGTTTATCAAAAATTATAATTTTCATGAATCTCACATCTTATTTAATAATATTTATCATGTTTCATAATACATTGAAAATGGGTGTTTATCTTTAAATAAACTAATATTCCAAGACAACCCTAATGAAAATACTCTTTTTTACTCATAAATATGAATAAAATTAACTAATTTATATACTAATTAAGAAAGTTAGTGAATGTTACTTCATTTTTTAACTATTTTTTAAAATACTTTCCATTGAATTTTAACGTTAAGAATAATTAAAAATAAAACCTCAATTGAAAGTAAACTGAAAATGTATATATATACTTGAGTTTATAAGTTTTTTTATATAGAATTAAATTTGAAGATATTGTATACTATTTCAAGTGTCAACAAAAAAAAATACAGTGTTTTATGAACAATTGTAATTAAAGTGTTGATGATTGGGCCAGAATTATGAATTTGATCTAAGAAAAAAAATGCTTGGCTATGAATTTAACCTAATTTAGCTTCGTCAGCTATAAGAGTATAATATAATAGAGCAAAGTGGCAAATACATATTTTAAAAAAGAAAGTCAAAATACTTGCTGCTAATTAACACATGCGTCCCCCTTTGATGTAGGTTGCTTTTTTTTTTCTCTTTATTCTTGTTTATACAAGCTTTTGTAGAAGTGAAAACTGATTAATATGTATGCATAAATCTCCAAGTTTCCAGAACTCATGAACAATGTTATTAAATTTGTTTGAATGATTAACATGTCACTTTTTCACTCACATAAATCCTCACTTAAGATACACACTTTATTACTTAGGCATCTGCATTGTTGAACCATTACAAACCTCTCAGGCATCATTTGAGTGATACATAGCTTCAGAACACCCAAATTCAAAAAACAAAGAAGAAAACCAATGTAAATGACAACCAACCTTCAAACACCTCATATTCATTGTTTTCAACTCCCAAATAATCATAAGAGATTATTCTATGCATTATAATGAATCAAAATCAAAGATACATATATATATATATATATATATATATATATATATATATATATATATATATATATATATATCTAACATTCCCACCATCACACGTACCACATTTATATATAAACAACCTACTCCTTAAATAGAAGCAAATTGTAATTCCATTTCAGAAACATTTAATAAAAAAATTGACTATTATTATATCAAAAAAGAATTTAATCAGAAACATTTTTTTTGGATATAATTAATAAGAATTTTTGTAAAAAAATATGGTTAATAAAAGTATCAAATTTTAAAATAAATTTAAGAAAATTCATGTCAACTTGATGATTTTTTTTAACTTTGAATATTTAAAAAAATTTAGTATCATACTTAATAGTTATATATTTATTGAAAAAACAAATTCATGAACATCCAAAATAAGAGAGAAAGTTGTGTATTTATAAAGTAAATGATATAACAGGAAAAAAAATTAAGAAAATATTGAATAAATATATATAAAATTGAGGTTAATCTGTATCATTTTCTCTTGTGTCTCGTAGCTGGTGTCTAATGGCATATATTGTGTGCCCTAACACCATTTTCCATTTGAAAACATCCTCTTAAATTAAGCTTTTTTTTTTCTCGTTGGGATGAATAAGCCACAAAATAAATAAATAAAAATGAAACCTACCAACCAATATCGTTAAAAAAAACCTTCAAGGAAACAAGTTACATCCATGAACGCGTTGAAGCATAGTGTATTTCTTAGCAATGTCATTAAAATATACAATGTTTTGTCAAAATGGCTCATACCTATTTTTTCTTGCAAAATTTTGCTTGTTCCTCAAACCAAATGCACATGGGTGACCCTAAAATTTCAGATAAACACATATGCTTAAAAATGAAGCATGCGAGTTCAATCTCAGCAAGTGAAAATGATTTATACATTCAAAGAAACTACTCCTTCTCCTATGCTTGAATAAGTCTACTCATGAAAAGGATAATATATACAATTTTTCTTTTGCCACATCGTACATGCATGTGAAACAATAGCATACAACTTCAGACCAACTCAACCATATTATCCTCAAAAAATCCATGTTTAATTGCCTGCTTCTGTTGTCACAGCCGTCACAAGAACATTAACAAGTAAGCTTCTCTGTCAAGATCACAAGACACTTGTTTTTCTTGCAATCACAGTTACACTTGAGCAAACCCTAACTCACACTAATTCAACCAATTGAAAAATATAATGTTATGATCCTTTCATTCTTTCTTGCAATTGCATTCACAGTTTGTATCTGTGTCATTCTTCAATTCAGCTCACACGTTTTCCCCTTCCACACTCCATATCCACCAACGAAATATATATAACCAGAATCAATTACAAACCAAAAACATATCAAACATTATTTGTTGTGCAAGTACAACAATTCATATACAACTCTCATTGTTAATTTCTTCAATCTCCACCTGAAATGGAAACCCTTACTGCAAAAGTATGCTTCACACTTGTGTTGATATCTTCAATCTTCTCACTAGCCTCATCAAGAAGAGGACCAGCTTCATCCAGCAACATAGATTGGTGGTGCAACCTAACCCCGCACCCTGTGTCATGCAAATACTACATCACCACTGATCAAACGAAGAGCCACCATTTCACATTGATCAAGCACAGAACTGTCTTCCGGGGAATGCTTGTTGAACATGCCCTAAACCAAGCTCTCATCATGCAGAAAGAAGCACATGACTCTGACCAAACCAGCATGCCAACAAAGAACCACAGAACCGTTCATGGTGACTGCTTGAAGCTCTATGGGAAAACCATCTTCCACCTCAACCGCACCCTTGAGTGCTTCCACGGGAAGCAAAAATGTTCATCGGTTGATGCACAGACATGGCTCAGCACTGCCCTCACAAACATTCAAACGTGTCAAGATGGAACAATTGAGTTAGGAATTGAGGATTTCAAGGCTCCCAACAACAACAACAACGTCACTGAGATGATAAGGAACAGCTTGGCCATCAACATGGACTTCATGAAACATGATCATCACACGGAAACAGCTCATGAAGATGCGTTTCCAAGTTGGTTTTCAAGGCCAGAGAGGAAACTGTTGCAGTCTACAACGATAAAGGCTCATGTGGTGGTGGCAAAAGATGGTTCGGGGAATTTCAGAACTGTGCAAGATGCTCTCAATGCTGCGGCAAAGAGGAGGGTGAAGACTAGGTTTGTGATACATGTGAAGAAAGGGGTTTATAAGGAGAATATTGAGGTTGCTGTGCACAATGATAACATTATGCTGGTTGGTGACGGAATTAGAAACACTGTAATCACGAGTAGCAGAAGTGTTCAACAAGGTTACACCACTTACAGCTCTGCAACTGCTGGTGAGTGATTTTTCATCTTTTCTTTTCTTTCTTGTTTCTTTTACATAGAACAAAGAGCATCAGAATAAGAAAATAACAAGGATTATTAAAATATGGCTAAAATCGGTTTATCTTCAACCAAATTTTAGTTTTCCAAAAGTTTTTTTTTTCTATATATAAATTACGTGTTCAAATCTAACTCATCTCACAAAATTGTGTTTCGATATCATTAGGAAAAATAAAACACTTCTATATAATTTTACCATAATTTTAAGATATATTAGTAATATCTTTTTTTGTAATGATCAATGATGACAAACCCTAACTTGAAACCAAACACTCTTGAACTATTCAATTTCAGGCATTGATGGTCTCCACTTCATTGCAAGGGACATCACCTTCCAAAACACAGCCGGAGCTCAAAAGGGTCAAGCGGTGGCGCTCCGGTCGGCCTCCGATCTCTCCGTCTTCTACCGGTGTGCCATCATGGGCTACCAAGACACACTCATGGCCCATGCACAGCGCCAATTTTACAGACAATGCTACATCTATGGCACCATTGACTTCATATTTGGCAACGCTGCAGTAGTCTTCCAAAATTGTTACATTTACGCTAGAAAACCCTTAGAGGGCCAAGCCAACATGATCACGGCCCAAGGCCGAGGGGACCCATTTCAAAACACTGGAATTTCCATCCACAATTCTCAAATTCGGGCCGCCCCAGACCTCAGGCCCGTGATGGACAAATACAACACCTTTTTGGGTAGGCCTTGGCAACAATACTCAAGAGTTGTGGTCATGAAAACTTTCATGGACACCTTGGTTAGCCCATTGGGCTGGTCCCCTTGGGGTGATTCTAATTTTGCTCAAGACACACTTTATTATGGGGAGTATCAAAATTATGGGCCTGGTGCATCTACAAGTAACAGAGTGAAATGGCCCGGGTTTCATGTGATTACAAGCCCAACTGAAGCGTCTCAATTTACAGTCACACGCCTCCTTGCAGGCCCAACCTGGTTGGGTTCTACAACTGTGCCATTTACCTCTGGGCTTTGAGCTTGAATTTATTTGGAACTAAGTTGATTTATATATTTTTAGTTTATGTAGAAACGTATACTATTGATATTCTTTTGTACACTATTTGTACTGTATTATTATTACTATTGATATTCGTATATCGTAGTAAGAACATGTATTATTTTTTATTTTAATTTTTTTTTTCATTTCTCACAACTATGGATTGTGTTTCAATAGAAAAATTTAGTTTATTTCATAATTAAAATGATATGTTATCTAGTTGTGATTTAATGTACAATAATAATCTTCTATCCTCGTAGAAGAGTATCCGACACTTGATTTCAAACAAATATAAACTAAAAAAAGTTTTAAAGAAATATAACAACTATTAATACAACCAAACTCGTAAACACAAAGCATTATCGTTTTAAACAAGATACGTGAATATAAAATCCAAAAGCTTTTTTCACCTTCTTGTAATATTTTAAAAAGTGTATTTTAGATATATAATCAACGTAGATGAAACGCTACAATTCATATTTTTCTTGTAAGAAGTTTGGTTAAGTAAAAAATGTAATGACGAATGTGTACAAAACTTTATTGTAAAAAGATTATTTGTGAAAATATAAAAATTAAAAAGACTATTATTTAAAAAATGCTTATTGAAATGTATTAATGAAAGTGAAAGCTTTTTCAAAAGATGAAATTAGTAAGAAAAAAACAACAACTTTTTTTCTTGAAAAATAACTTATATATATATATATATATATATAATTGATTGACCAAGTCAACCATAGAAGTATGTCACTGGCCTTTGGCAACCCCAAGAAATCTGCTTAATATAGAGTTACATATCAGTCAAAATCAGTTTAATATTGGTTTAACTAGTTCATTCACAGCCTTCAACGTTCCTCATGAGATCAATACATAATATAATTAATTAATTATTTAATTGGAAACGTTGTGAACATATATTTATATTGATTCAAAAATTAACTCATTGATATAATGGTTAGACATCTTACAAATATATATGAGATATGTTTACATGCTGTGTGGCTTACAAGTACCAATCTTCATTCCCATATAAGGGGGGCAATTTATTTAAAAAGGTATAAATATTTAGGGAAATGACATTCAAAAGAAGTTTTATTTGTGGGGTGTAGTGGTTTCTAATTGATGTGATTATATTTTGTATTTTCTTTTTCATAATATAGGTAAAAGTTAATTTATTAAGATGAATTAGTTTAGAACAAGAATAATATATATATATATATATATGTATATATATATATATGTATATATATGTATCCAAAAACAAAAACAAATGTATAGAGAGTATACATCATAAAAAAAACATCATCTTCAATTTTGATTTCATTATAGATATGTTAAACCATCACTTTCTTCATCTACAAATTAACCTTGCCGGCATTAATCACCTTATTGGTTTTGATTTTTGAGTAGCTTTTAACCTATTTATATAAGAACCCTAATTGTGCTACAAACATTAGTTCTACCATTATTTTGCCTAGCTAAGAGAGAACTCAGCAACAATGGCCAAAAGTCTTACCCTAATCATTGTCTTCATATCCTTGTTTTCTCTGTCTTCCCCAACACCCTCAAGCATTTTCTCCAACGCCATTGATTTTTGGTGCAATAAAACCCCACATCCTCAAACATGCAAGCATTTTGCCTTAATAAATCATGAGCCTCTTCAAGATGGTATCCCAAAAACTGCATTTCAATTCAAGAACCTCATCCTCAGAATTGCCATGCACCAATCAGTGGAAGCCCAAATTCAGATCATGTGGTTGGGAACCAAATGTAGAAGCAAGCAAGAAAAAACAGCATGGTCAGATTGCATAACCCTCTACCAAGACACCATCAACCTTCTCAACCAAGCACTTAACCCTACCAAACGAAGCACAACCTATGATCTCCAAACATGGCTTAGCACAACCTTAACCAACATTGACACATGCCAAACCGGGTTCCACGAGCTTGGAGTTGTCAACAATGTTCTATCCCTCATTCCCAGCAAGAATATCTCAGAGCTCATAAGTGACTTTTTGGCTCTTAACAATGCTTCTTCATTCATTCCTCCAAAGACTAACAAAAATGGCTTCCCAAGATGGTTATCTCCCAATGATAGGAAGCTTCTAGAGTCACCACCATCGTTATCACCAGATGTTGTGGTGGCTAAAGATGGTTCAGGGAACTTTAAGACCATCAAAGAAGCTTTGAAAGTAGTCCCCAAGATGAGTCAGAAGAGGTTTGTGATATATGTGAAACGTGGAGTTTACAATGAAAACATTGAAATTGAGAATTCTATGAAGAATGTTATGCTGTATGGTGATGGTATAAGGGTCACCATCATTTCTGGTAGCCGAAGTGTTGGAGGAGGTTCTACCACTTTTGATTCTGCAACCGTTGGTAAGAGTTTTCTCAAAGAAAAATCATAAATTTTCTATAAAATATATGAAAAATCAAGTTTATTGTTCATTAGTAAAGGGTTTATCCAAAAAATGAATTATCATAAAATTGAAACTTTTCATTTTCTTCGTAGGAAACAAAAGCTCGCGTCATATTACATACATTTAGATATTATTATAGTCACAATTTTTTATATTTGATGTTATATGATAGTTTATGTATTTAGTTTCCTGCGCCTATTTTTTATTAATATATGTTGTCCTATTAAAAAATATACTTTTCAACCCAAGTTATAATTAACTTGGGGGAACAAGTTTGTACTTTGCACCATATGATTATCATTTCTTTTAGTATGTTTGAAGCCTTTGTATATATCTAGAGAAACTATCTTAAACTCTAAGTAACTCAAGTTAAGTTAAATGAACCCATTAAGAAGATAATTTTAATATATATAATACTTTTTAATCTTGCAATCCAATTAAGACATATTAAACAAAGTTTTTTGTTTTTTTTATCAATAAAGTTCTTTGTTTGATTGCTTTACCCACACAAAAGCCAACATGTATACTCATAGACTTTTAATTAAACGATAGAAAAAGTTATATTTATGGGCTTTCACTTTATACACTTGTATGTATGGTTGGAGTACTCATTGCAATCTGTTAATTATACATTTTTTTTTTGTTTTTGAGAAAAAAAAGACTTTTTTGTTAATCAATTTAAAATAAACTATGTTTAGATTCAGTAAAGAAATCACACACAATGAGAGCATAACCATTAAACTTGCATCTTTAACAGCAGTTAGAGGAGATGGATTCATTGGACGAGGCATCACATTCCGCAACACTGCAGGTCCAGAAAAGCACCAAGCAGTGGCAGTGCGTTGTGGTGGTGATCTCTCTGTGTTCTATCAGTGTTCCTTTGAAGGCTACCAAGACACTCTCTATGTGCACTCACAAAGACAGTTCTACAGAGATTGCTACATTTATGGCACAGTGGATTTCATCTTTGGCAATGCTGCAGTGGTCTTTCAATCCTGCAACATCTATGCAAGAAGGCCTATGCAGAAACAGAAAAATGCCATAACAGCCCAAGGTAAAAGGAATAGAAAAAAAAGAAAGAAAGAAAAGAAAAGTGGTATAATCTATTTTTACCAAGAAGAATGATATAAATGCACTTTCACTTTATATAAATATATCTAATACTTATTCTTTCTTTCTATCTTTCTTCTGGAAATATATAATTTCTATTTTTTTAAGTGTATATAGAGATGATCAATAATTTTTCTTCTACCATTTGTTTTCTTTTACATTACTTTTTCTGCACACCTCACCAATATTAGCAATGTTTGTAACTTGAAGAACTTTCAATTTTTTATATGTTTTCAAAAGGTAGAACAGATCCAAATCAAAACACTGGGATTTGCATTCAGAATTCACGTGTTATGGCTGCTGAAGACCTAGCCCCTGTGCTGAGTTCCTTCAAAACCTTCTTGGGAAGGCCATGGAGGGAGTATGCAAGGACAGTGTTCTTGCAAACTTACCTTGATGCATTGATTGACCCTGCAGGGTGGTTGGAGTGGAAAGATGATTTTGCCCTCGACACTTTGTACTATGGAGAGTTCAAGAACCTTGGTCCTAGGGCTTCCACAATAGGTAGAGTGAAATGGCGTGGCTTTCGTGCCATAACAAGTTCAACTGAAGCATCCAAATTCACAGTTGAGAATTTTATTGGTGGGAGATCATGGTTACCAGGCACAGGCATTCCATTTTTCTCAGGATTCCACGATTAAAGAGTGATTAATTAATTAATACACACTTGTTATGTAAGCGTCTAATCAATTTGATTACTAGAAACAACCACCAGAAATCCTTCAGTATTATTCATAACAAGCTCTTCATGTTTTATCTTCGATGTAAGTTCTATGTATTTTATGTATATTTAATTGCACTGAAATGATAATGCATTTTAGTTCTTTAAGATAAAAATAAGAGATGTCAGATTAAAAGTAGGTCAAAGAAGTTAGAATAGAATTTTTTTTTGTTGTAATAATTTGTTTTGTCAACGAAAAAAATAATATTCTACAAGAGCCATTTGGGTATTTCAACCCATAAATAAAATAAAACTAAAATATGTACATAATCACATGATTTTGCCAAACTCCATATTAAATATCAACAAATTTATTATTTTGAATTTTTGGATTAAAAGATGATGTTATGTTTTTTATATGATTTTGTTTATAACTTATTGTTCTTAATCTTTCTAGTATATCTTTTAAACAAATTGTAACAACTTCGTTAAAATAAATGGTAACATATTATATTTTTTTTCTGTGCATAGTTTTTTATTAGCAAGTAAAAATATATAAATCCATGATTAAGGACCTTTAATTTTTACGTATTGTTCTATCACACCCATTCCATAACTTACAATATTTTTGAAAACATTATAAAAGAAATCAAAACTAAACATTGGTGTTGGTGGATGGTAGATATAACTTTTCCCAAATATATATTAATATATGATAAGAATACTTGATCCTTATACAATATTAGAAACGAAGGATTATCATAATTAACAAGAATGAGAGAAAAAGGAAAAGAAAAAGAGTAGTGTTCACATGCCCAATAATATAGTGTAGAAAGGGTATTTCAACCCTTGAACTCAGTACATAGTATGGTAGTAACTACAAAAACATGTCCACTTTTGTGGATGAGAAGTTACCTACAGACCCTTCAAACATATAATATTTTCATTGAGCAAAATTGAAAGATATTGGAAGAAATTATGAGTTATTACATATGCATTACGTACTCAGCTACAATTTTAAAGTATCAGTATACACTTAATTACTAACTTTAAAGCATTGCATTCATCTATTACTTTTGTCTCACTACAAGTGAAATAATTATGGCTTTAAGATTTTCACTTTTACGAAGATAATCATCATAGAGGTACCACCATTCTAATTTCTTCCTAGGAACCACCTTGAAATTAGGTGTCTGAAAGTATGTGGTGTGCAAATGTTGTATCATTAACCTAATTATATGTCGAACAACCATCACTTATGCAGAATTAATTAGAAAGAGACATCAACAGAAGGCATTAGCTAGCTTTTCAGGCTTGGCATATGATCAGGATCAATTATCTCAACAGAACATCCATGAGATTCAGAGTCACTCATTCTCAGTATCATCATCACAACAATGTCATCACAGTTTAGAATTCAAGAAGATTGTGGAAATGGTAGGGTCTAGGAACAGAGTGGGAGCCTAGGAGGGGCCACCATGCCTCATTTGTGTGACAATTAATTAACTTTTTTTTCTTCCCTCAGAGTGTGGAAGCTGTTCCATTACGTCAACACCAGTGACAAGCAAATTCAAATCTTCTTCTTTTCATTCCACATGGAATATATGGACCATAGGAGATAGAAATATCAGAAAGAATTATATATGGGTACTGTAGAAAGAGAGAAAATTAGTCAAAATTAATTGTTTTTATAGTTTCACTCAATAACTAATATAAGGAAAAGATTAAACTTAAAGGTTAGATAAGACTTAAATCTTAATGGGAGGATGAGGAATATGTAATGCTTACTACCACATTATCTGTAATATTAGTGAAGTTTATTAAATAAGGTTTGAGATCTGTACAAGTTTATTATTTGTAATAAATTTTAAGCAAAAATTGGTTTATACAAAAAAAAAAAACTTGTGATATAAAAAAAATGGAAAAAAGGTTTGGTAACACTAAACTCTACTGAAAAATTAGAAAAGAAAAAGTGCAGATACAACATCATGTAATAAAGAAAAGAAAGATAGGAAAAATAAAAAAGTGTTAATGAGTGGTCTAATATATAGATATAGTTACATGCCATCACTCTAAAAATCAAGGTGTAAAAAGTTTATATGAATTTGAATTTTCTCATCTTTGGGGCTCTTAAATTGGTGTTTGCTCTGAGACATTAGTTCCTCTTCCTTCACTGTTTGCACTTTTCCTCTCACATATTCAGAAACAGTGAAACTTATTGCTGCAGATACATAATAAATAGACAGAAAGAAACCCTTTTGAGAGAGTTTTTCCTTTGTTGCATTCTTCACTCTTTGTTAATTGGTTGTGTCTCTATCGGTTTCGGGTAGAGGTGGCAGCAGAGAGACTCATTTCCTTTCCTTTCTTCCCTTCTCTTCTCTTCTGTTCTTGGTCTGCCATTTTTCCTCTCAAAGCTTCACCACCAATTCAGCTCTCTCTGACAATGAGATCCATCTGATCCCACACATCCTATTCTTTAAGAGAAAACAAAGAGATCCATCGAATCATCCAAGAGAACAACAACAACAACAACTACATATATAATTCATCACTTGCTTTTTCTTTCCTTCACCCTTTTGTGCTTCCATTCTTCACCCTCACCTTTCTTTTGCCTCTTTCTTTCTCACCGTTTTTTCTTATTAATTCCTCCTCCGGATCCACTTCACAAACCACGTGTCAGGTTGCTTCTCTTCTATAAGTAACTTCTCAGTTTCTTCTTTCTCTTAATTTTCTTGTTGCATTCAAAATCTATTGTCTTATTTGGTCAAGTGTTTAATAGAGATATATCTATATTATATACATACAAACATACCAGTTTAGTTATAACTTGCATCATATCTCCAGTGTCAAAGGCCTATTCATTTTTCTGAGACATTAAAAGATTTTACATAGTTTTCATCTTTGGTGGAAGATTTACTGCACCACCTGATCTGTGGCTTCCAAGAGAGAAATCAAGGTAGATATTTTCTTATGTTGCTCGATCTATGAGATCTCTCACATCACAACACTCTTTCTGATTCTATAAATATGGTGCTTTATTGCTGTATTCATATACTTATCTATGTTTATGGTGCAATTAGATATATATATATGATGGTGGTGCAAACTTTTACATATTTTGCAGATTTAAATTTTTTATGCTGGTGTTTAAAGAAAAGACTGTGATTAATTCAGAATCACCATTTTTCTTTATGCTTGATGATATCTACTGGCATCTTGTGTTTTCCATAAGCATTTATATATTGTTTTAACGATGTTCATGAACTTTATCCTTTGGGAGCATGGATTATGAAGTAGTGGGAATCACAATGAGTGACAATCACTTGTGTGTTCTCTTATTGTGTAGTGGATCATGCATGTCTATTGACGCATGTCTGCTGACTATGTAAGCATTTCACATGCATAATAATCATGGCCATCCATGCTTTTTTTCTACATCCATCTATATCTATATGTATCTATATATTTCTATAACAAGAATCAAATTTGGATCACACGTTTTGTTGAACTCCATCAGTTCCAACATTTTCACATCCTTTATTAAATACTGACATGGAGAAAAGTGCTATTCCCTAGTCTCACCTCGTGAATTAGGGAATTTTCTTTTATAGACCCAATAATCATTCTATTTTTCTGTTTGTACTCTTTTATGTTAATTATTCCAAACTATGAGACATCTCTGATTAGAAATAATGATGTTCGTCTTCTGTGTTGCATAACCAGTCTACTTTTAATTTTGTTGTTGGCTAGTCTTCTGCATTAGTAGCTAGCTAGATTGTAATTGAATATACAAGAAAATACGAGTAAATATATACTTTTAGTTCAAACTAACCAAATATTGAAATATTTAAGCTTAGTTATCTCTAACTATTTCTTTTTATTAATATTACCCCCTCTCATTCTTTTCAGTGTAGGATTTTCTGAAGGTCTAATAAACATTAATTTTTTTATCAGCTTATTAAAATAACATAAACATAAATAGTTATTACAAGATATACCTAAACCTATATACATAAATATTAATTAATTTTATCTTACTTTCCACTCAATTTTTCTATTCATTGACATGTATAAATTTATAAATAAAATATTATTATATTTTTTATATTTCTACATAAAAAATTAAAAGAAAAAAAATAAGAAAGAGAATTATATATGTGTGTGTGTCATTTCTTTTGTTTGAATTAAAAGTTACGTTTGATTCCCTTATAGGTTATTTACAAGGGAAAACGGTGTGTAGGGATAAAGCATTAGATATAGGATATGAATATGAGTCTGCTTTCAAACCAAAAAGAATATTAGGAGATAAAAAACGCAATATTTATGCATGAAAAATTGTTTATAAAATTAAGAAATATGTAAATATATAATTCCTCAAAAGAAGACAAGCATATATATAAAACACTTATCTTAGAAAGTCAACGAAATCATGGAAACAATTTATTTTGTGGTGTCCTTCATGGTGAATTAGGTTAAAAAATGATCTTTTGCATGCTTCCAAACTGGTATATATGGGCTAAGGAATAAACCCTAATGTTCAGCATTTTACTTTATCTGTCACTAAGCAGCTAGCAGAGTCTAGATCTGCATAGAATTTCTAATACTTCCCTTCTAACAGAACCTCATCCCATCATTTTATAAAGTATGATTTTATGTTAAAATATTTTGTGACGAGTTGAAAGCCATCTGGTTCTAACTTCTAATGATGGATCCTGCAAAACTGTACCAAAAGAAAGCATTATTAAACAAAGATCAAGTAGAGAAATTATATCAACTTTGCTGTGCACTCTTATTATTCATATGCATTAATTCTTAAGTAGATGTGATTATCTTCATGACTAATGTTTATTTACAAAGTTCCAATATAAACTCTTATTTAAAATATTGAAACTCAGTTTAACTGGACCAACAAATATATATATATGATGACCAAACTGGTCTTACAAGAATGCAAGAAATCCTTTTGCTCTATGTCAAGTGTGAGAAAAGCAGAAGTGATTGTACTTTGAGGTTTTAAAGCTTTTGCATGCATTTCTTATCCCTTCGTTCCATTATTTACTTCTAACCTAACCCACACAAGCTTATGCTTAAAGAGAGTAGAACACTATCTACAAGATTAAGTGTGTTAGCTTTCATTATTCTATTGTTTTTATAGTACTAGATTTATTTATATATCAATGTATAATCAATCAACTTGTAGAAAATGTGGATTGAAAGCCAAGCATATAAATACTTGGTAAAATAAGTTTCCAACTATCACTATATATAACATTATAAATTTGACATAGCAAGAAAACACAGAAGAGAATGGTCTCTGATAACTGTATGTAATACATGCAGGGCTCAAAAGAGAGAGGGAGAATATGAATAATTTTTCCCATGTTCCTCCCGGTTTTAGGTTCCACCCCACTGATGAAGAACTTGTTGACTACTACCTGAGGAAGAAAGTTACCTCAAGAAGGATTGACTTAGATGTCATAAAAGATGTGGACCTCTATAAAATTGAGCCGTGGGATCTTCAAGGTGGTGAAATTAGTTTATAGAATTTAAAAAATTAACAAGAAAATATAAATCTCATTAATATTTTGGTTTCATTTTTCTTTTTTTCTTTTGAAAATATGAAGAGCTTTGCAGAATAGGAACAGAAGAGCAAAATGAATGGTACTTTTTTAGCCATAAAGATAAGAAGTATCCAACTGGAACTCGCACAAATAGAGCAACAGCAGCAGGGTTTTGGAAAGCAACTGGAAGAGACAAAGCAATCTATTCAAAGCATGATTTGATAGGAATGAGGAAAACCTTAGTTTTCTATAAAGGTCGAGCCCCCAATGGACAAAAATCAGATTGGATCATGCACGAGTATCGACTTGAAACAGATGAAAATGGCACACCACAGGCAAGTTTCAAAAATTACATTTATATATATATATATATATATATGCTTTTGAAAAAATAAAACCATGTTCCATTACATTTTTTTCATTATTCAGTTTTTACATATATAGTTGGTGCATGTATCAGACAAAACTATTGCACTTGATTGCACTAGAAAGCATGTTGAGTGCTTATGTATGATGTCTTTATGTCATGCTCATTTCTTTTAAGATTTCTTTGATTGGAATATATGTATATAGAAAACTTTATGATAAATATATGGGGTGTGATTAGATACAAAGAAGTGCTTTCAAGAGTTTCTCTACTGAAATATATAAAGTTTTTTTTTTTTTGATAGCAAACTCAAACTTTTCTAACTTTATATCCAAAAATACTCATAAACTTCAATTGGAACTGTGTGTTGTATCAGCTTTTGTCACTCTTAAGCCATTCCTTTTCTTTTTGTTCGTTGTTTTAGTGACTTTCTCAATGAATGCCTTTAAACTAAGAAAACAGATTAATCATTGAATTGAAAAAAAGAACTGTGATGGTTTAAAGCAGGAAGAAGGATGGGTTGTGTGTAGAGTATTCAAAAAGAGATTAACAACCATGCGTAAACTGAGTGAGCATGATTCTCCCTGTTGGTATGATGAGCAAGTCTCTTTCATGCAAGACATGGATTCACCAAAGCAAAGCTCTCAACCTAATAATTTGCCCTACCAGTTTCCATATCCATGCAAGAAAGAGCTGGATTTGTCATACCATTTGCCTCTCCAGCTTCCATTGGAGAATCAAAAAGTGCTTCAATCTGCCTCCAACTCAATGACACCATACGGTGTGGAAGAAAACCATGTCATGCAGCCAGTATCAATCATGCAGCAAGTTCAGCACTCTGGTCAACAAAATTTTCAGGCAGTGTTTGGAAACAATGCCAATGAACAAGTGGCTGATTGGAGAGCTCTTGACAAGTATGTTGCTTCACAGCTTAGTCAGGAAGATGCAGTCAAAGAGAATAGTTACTCAAACACAGCCAACAACATCTTTCATGTGAAGAACAATAGCAATATTGAACAGTTGAGAGACTTGGACAAGGAGGAAATGATGATGCCTGAAAATGCCTCAACTTCAAACTCAAGCTGTCCAATTGACATGTGGAAATAGTGGCTGCTTAAATTGATTTTGAGTTTATACTATTAATAGGGGTACTATTAATTGATATTAAAAGAAAAAACTTATAATTTCTTGTACATAATAAATCAAATGAAATACATGACATTAAAGCTAGTGCATGTGAACTCTTTGGCTTCACTTCTAGCTAGCATCGAGTTAAAATTTATTGGAATAGAAAAATAATTAGTAGAATATGATCATATTTCACATGAGAGGTAAGCTTGCAGAATTTTTAGTTATTGTGTGGTTTAAGAAGATGGCTCTAGCCACCCATATGTTCTTATGTTTGTATTTTAAATTCAAATCAAATAGTTATAGAATAAATGATTCTTCATCTTTTAATTGCTAATTATTTTGAATTTTTGTTTAACAACTTGTTGGTTTCTTATTCTATTAATTTGTATTTTTTTCTTGTTTTTAATATTTTTTCAGTGTGATATACTAGTATAAATTTGAGAAATAACTGGTATATATGTAAATATCATATCAAATTTTATTATAATTGATACAGTATTCATCTGTTACATAGTCTTTAATAGAAACTATTATTAGAATTTATTATATTTCATGAAATTTATTTTATAAATTTATAGAAAAAAAAAAATTTAAACAAATTTTTATAATAAATTTATAAACAAAACTTGATGAAATATAAGAAATTCTAATTCTCAACTAATGTAAGGTGTGTAATATATACTTATAACATAGTTCCTGTTCTAGAATTGATATTTTTTTTAATCAGCAAAAGTTATAGAGTCAATATAATGTGTTGATATCTAGTTAAAAATAGTTATTTTCTAAAAAAATTTATCTTTTAGGTTTAATTAATATTTTTAAAATTTTAAGAAATTAGTTTATATAGTTAGAGAGTGAAATTTGGTAAGCCTGTTTGGTTGAGTACAAATTTTTCCAATATAAAAGTAAAATCCAGAATATATAAAACCATTATCACTAAAAAAAATGACATTTTCTATATAGATTATTTTGAATCATTTTAGAAAAGAACGTATAATGGATTAAATTAATGTAATATATTTAGTGTCTATATCGATTATGAAAGTATTCTTCTGTATTACATTTAAGTGTGACAAAAATAATATTGATTTAGGAAATAATCAATATAATATATCCGGTTTTTACATAGATTGATAATTAATATAACAATTTCATCATATTTTACATAAATCATATCTACATGTTTATTATAAACTCACTTGAAATATAAAAAAATAATCGAATAAAAAATAGTTTTAGTCACAAATCACGACAAAAAGATGCTTAACTGTGATCGTCAACATACAATAAAAATAAGAGACAATTTGTGATATATTTAAATACTAATTTAACTCATTATTAATTATTTATCTTCTCCTATGCATGTGGGCACATCCTTCTACTGCGTGTTCCCTTTCCTTAGCAGCAAAGATAAAAGAAAAAGTACAATTATTAGTTACAGTTTGTTGGTCGGGAGTATCAAGGAACACTAAGACAAAAGCTTATGGAACCATATATATAATCCCAAAATTAACAGATGAAACACGTTTTTTTAAGCACCTTAAAAACATCTTATTATAGGAGACATTTAAAGGGAAGAAAGAGACATTGCATAATAAGGTAAACCAAACAAGTTATAAATATAGAAAAATGTAGGGTGTAAAAGAATAATAAATATGAACAGATTATAAGTTTTTTTTTCTCCAGAACCTATATCTTTACCAATTTTTAATAACTAAGAAATATTGTCATCCATTTTCATATCACTATGTGTATATAATTATAATAATATTATTTTAAAAATCATACCAATAATGGAATAATTGAAGTTGGTGTAAAATACTGTTTTATTAGTAAGAATAATAACATTTGTTTTGAAGCTTACTCATGGCCCACTACCAGCAATGTAACACATATGCTTTGCTGCCAAGTCTGGCAATAGATACAAACAAGTTGTGTAATCATATGCTTTATATAAAATCTCTTAGGTTTAGAAGGCAAGCAAAAGATCAACCATACATTTCCTAGGTTTCAAATTCCACGCGGATCCAAAATATGGTTAGCTGACATAAAAAGAAAACAGAAAAACAAAAACATTCTGGGAGGAGCAGACCAAAACCTATGCAGAAAAATTAGACAGATATATGAAGTCATGAGAATATGTATTTGGACAACCTAGAAAAATCATTCTGTGTGGAAAAAATATCATAAAAAGTGTAATTAAAATTTAATGCTTATATTACTGATCTTGTTTACTTTGTTGTTTTTTTTTATAAATATGAGATATCCTACAAGTTGTGTTGAAAATTCACTGCATAATTTATAGTTCTATACACTTATTTCATGTAGCACCTAATCATGCAAGGAAATTATTAGAGGCATGATGAACATTTAACGTGAAAGACTTGTTGAAGAATCAAACTATGTGCATTGGACTACATTGCTATATATGCTATATAATAAGAATCAAATGATTGTGAATATTTGACATAGAATGTAAGGTGAGGCATAGTAACAGGATTTGATGTTAACTAAATAAAAGTATAATAAGTTGACTAAGATACACAGAAGTAACTAACTCAAAAAACATGCACCAACCTTGACAACAAGATAACCATATTCTTGGTCTGAAAAGGAGAATTCAAACATAAATGAATGACAACAACATTCCTCTTTTGTTGCCAAAAAAGATTGTATATTACTTTTGAGAAGGAGCAAAATGTTGACTAGGTTGGTAAACCAACAAAGGTTATCACGAATACAAGGTTATCATGAAATCCAAAGCATTTGAGAGATATCAAGAATCAGATATAGTAGGTGAAGAAACTTATAATAAACTGATATATAAGAGGAAGTTGAAATGAGCATGAACAAGGAGTAGCTTAGAAAGAACACTGGCAACT
Organism: Lablab purpureus; assembly: GCA_030347555.1. Classification (NCBI taxonomy): domain Eukaryota; kingdom Viridiplantae; phylum Streptophyta; class Magnoliopsida; order Fabales; family Fabaceae; genus Lablab; species Lablab purpureus. The sequence goes on along the minus strand of CM059258.1, from coordinate 29,206,311 downwards.
TTAAGATTCAAAGCCTGAAATAGATCTTCATGCTGCTGGAAGGAAATTAAGTTTATACTGATAAATATATTTACACCTACCAGAAGAAACTGTAACCTATTAGGAATTAACATGAATGGGTAGATTGAAAGAATAAAGAAAGTGAAAGAGTCTATGGTGATGATATGTAGGAATCTATAGTTTAACATATAAAAGAAGGAACAGAAGAGGGTCATAGTTGAGAAGAATAATACATTAAGCTATGTTGTTGAATTTTGGAAGGAAAAAAAATCATTGGTGAATTGTTTTTGTATACACATTGCATTTGTTTGTTGTGAAGTCAAGGTTGGTCATGTTATCTTATTAAGCAAAAAGTAACAACACACTCATGAGAAGAGTGAGAGAAATGCATAAAAATGGGAGACAGTGAATGAGTTAATTGTGGAATCAAATGGAGGAAAAGAAGTTCTAAGTCAAAGCTAATTATTTACAGTTTTCCATGCACATATTTCCTTTGATGAAATTAAGTTGAGAGATATTGTACATTTTCATGCTATTTTTACTCATCATCAACTTGGAAATATTAGTCAACAAAAACCTTGTATCCTTATTTATGTCAAAAAAATCTCTTATAACAAAAAAAGTTATTGGATATTTTACCATTTAATTATCATCATTTCATAAATTTACTCATTTATTTTTTACACATTTTATTATTATATTATTTATTTTTAACGTATTATGTTACATAAATAACAAAGTGATGTGGTTAAACCATTTTGTAAGCCTAATGTGTGTAATGTATTATTTATTTATTTATTTATTTATAATTCATTTATTATTATACTGTACATTGTTTGTAATGGAAGGAATGAAGGATAAAACATCATTCATTCAAATCCAATTAAAACATATGCATGTGACTGCTATTATGTTGGCCTTCAGTTACACAATAATAATCTAAATATAAAAAACAAAACATGATGACAAAATGTATTATTATTTTCTATTTTCAAATTTTACATTCTAATCTTATATAGTTTCTTAGAGTTCATCATCATTTTCTTTATTTCTCTAACCATTTCTTTAATTTAATTCTCATTTATTGCTATGGTAGATTTTTTTTCTTCTTTCTTAACTTAGTAGTTCAATATCTTGGACCGATTGAGGAAAAACAAAAAATTTTATGAGTATTATAACATTTATTATTAACTTATTTGTTTTAAAATTTAATATTCAGTATATTCATTCATAAAACATCATTTGATAGGTAAGGAACATATTTTTTAATAATTTATTCATTATCTAATTCAATATCAAATAAACATAAATAGAATTATAAGTATTTACTTTTTTCTCTTTAACTTTTTATCTCATATCAAATTAAAGATTATACTTAATAACAATACTTAATATCTTGGATGATTTTCCTTCTATAAAAAATCTTTTCTATGAAAAATTTAAATATTTTTCTCATTCCAAATACTTCATAGGATTTATTCTCTTTTCTTATGTTGATTGAAGTTTTATATACCATCACAATGTAAAATTGTACTAAGACATATATATATATATATATATATATATATATATATATATATATATATGACAAGAGTTCCAAACAGAAAAATATTCAAGACACTAAAAAAGATATGTTGTATATAGGTTCCTTAGATTATTTGCATAAAGGACATATAATTTTATTTATACCTTGTAGAAGATGTTGTCTACTAAAATTATTTTTAGTGTGTAAAGAAAATTAAAGTTGGAGATTTATTTAATATTTTTAAAGATGATGAAAGATTTTACTTTCTTGAAAAATAGAAGAAAAATTCAGGTAAATTATAACTAAAAAACAAAGTTAGCGAAGGATATATCATCCAATAAATTTGTATCCATTAAAAATAAAATAAAATAAAAGACTGAAGAATACAATACAAAAATTTTAATAATTTGTATAAATGATATGTTAAACAATAGAGATTAAAAGGTAAGTTATTAAAAAATTTACAAGTGAACATTTGCTTTTACGGTTTGGATATTGTAGCTAAAATAAATATAATATTTAAAATAAAATATGCAAAATGAATAAAAGAAAGAGAAGATAATGTTAACACATAGGAAAAAAATGAGAACTCACTCATTTCGTTTTATTATCATGACAAAGAATAAGGAAAAGAATGTGTCATAAAATACACAAATTAATATTAATTGAATTATAATCTCAATACATATTATTTTAATCTTTAGTTCTTCCTTTGGTTCATTTTCTAATTTTAAGATATATATTTTCGTTTGAAACGTTTATAAATTTTATTTAAAATATTATTTTCAAAGTTTATTATTAAATTAAAAGTTTTGTTACATAAATTATGTCTTAAAGAGGTTGCGTAAACTTTAAATTATTTGATAATCCATGTATATATGTATTAAAAAAATTAGTTTTAATAATAAAATTAATCACTAATTAAATTTAAAATTAATTTAATAAATAACTAAAATTTTGATAATTAATATTAAAAATTAATTTGAATTTTAATTTAAAAATTTATTTAATCACTACTATATAAAAATTAATTTCATAATTTTTTAATATTAAAAATATAATTTTTATTATATAAAAATTATTTTAAATATTAATAATTTTTAATTTATAAAATAAATTTTAATTTAATTATTATTATTTTTTAAAATTAATTTATTCTTAATAAAAAAATTAATGACGATAAAACAATAAATATGTATATATATATATATATACTTTTATTGTTGTTTAATTTTTATAAAAAAACTATACCTACAATCAAAATAAAATAAAATTATAGAGAATAAGATTGATTAAATTTTATTTTATAAAAAATATTAATGATGTTATAAATTATAATAATTGTGGTGACTAAAATGCAGAAGCTTTTGGGTGGACTCAGCCTCTTGATTATGGCAGAGAACTTTGGTTTCATCAGCATTTAATGAAGCTGCATTGGAAAGGACCCATAATAAAACACATCAAAATTTTAAACTTAGGTGTTCAGCTAAAAGGAGACAAGACAAAATCAATAGACAATTGTGTGTTCCATGATGTGACTTCTAAACATGTCACAAACATTTTCGATTAAATGTTCTGAAAATTTATTTTAAAAGTGTATTTTAGAATTTAAAATTATATTCTATACTGCATAATTTAGTTATATATTTTAATTTTTTTTGAAATTTAAAATATATTTAAATTATATAAAGTAAAACTAGATTTTGGATAATGTAACTAGAAAATATATTTTTAAACTTGAAAATATATTCATTTAATTTAAATATATTTTTAATTTTAAATCATAAATAAATTAGATTTTTTTTCACCTATGAAAATAGAGAAAAAGATAACATTAAAAAATTCGAGACTCTCCGCTCAAAATTTTGAAAAAGAACTCAATTTGGTTAACTCAAATACAATTTGATTCTAAATCTCTCAAACATATACCACACAAGACATGATCCAATTTGATTGTAATATAAACATGTATTCTTATTTTTATATTTTTTTAGTTTGAGGTTGATAAAAATTTATGATTCATGATAAGTGTATCGATTGTTCAATAATAAATTTATATATATATATATATATATATATATAAATTTTAGATGAAGTTATTCAATATATAAATTATAATATATATGTAATAAAATAATATTGTTTTTAATATTTTAAAATATAATTATTACTTTTTAAAATGGATTTATTAGTTCATCGATTTGTATTAATATATATAAAAAATGTAAACTTAATCATGAGTACCTGATAATGATTTTCACAACACGACATGAGCCTCTCAATCATTTGTTATTAGAGCAAAATGCATATCACTATTTATTTAAACTCAACCCATATTAACTTAATGTTTTCATAATAACAGTTTTGATATAATCTCTTTATTTGAAAAGGTTAAATTTAAACAATTGTCTTTTTCGAAGTATTTATTGACAAAGAATGCTCACAAAATAAAAATGTCTTAATACTCATTAAGAAATAAAAAAAAAATGAAGAACTTGTAATGAAATATGTTGTTAATGTACTTCAAAACATGATTTCTTTTTCCTTTAAGTTGAATCCTTAAAATGATTTCTAATACAAATTTTCAATAAAAATATTTTACACAATCATGGTGGTGTGTTTGGAAATTGAAAAATTAGAAGAGGTGAATACAAATAAGCTAAATTGTTTAGAAGGGAAAATTAAAGTAAAAATATTTTTAAAATAGTGAAACTTACAAATATCTAATACAAAATTATACAATTATTAATCTACTTAACTCTTTCATTAACAAATAAAAAGAATTAACATGCACTTGTGAAACCACATTCCTTTGAGCAAATCTCGTGTTTAACACAGTTTCACCCAAATTTGAGTGCAATACATGACAGGATTCAGTCCAAATATGTGTGTGTAACCAATAATTTGCATACCATGGATTAAAATTTGAAACTGACCAAACCTTTAAATGAGCTTTTTGGTGATAAACATCTAAACAAAGAAAATGTGTAAAAAGCAAGACATAACTAAACAAAAACATTTGCACTTTCTTTAGACAAAGAAAATTAGTAATCCACCTTTTTCACAATCCTATAACTACATTTTGGGAATCATAAAAATGTCAACAGAGCAGAAGAACAGAATCTTAGCTAGCTTGGATGAGAAAAATCACAGCAAAAAATCCCAGGAGCAATGAAAAAAGGTTGAAGCTTTGTCCCAAAGTAGAAGCTGCAGAAAACTTAGAATTCGACCTGCAGGGAAAGAGAAAGTATATTCAAGGAGAGAAGACAAAAGGTACACTAAAAGAATGTCAATGCAGCATGAGAAATATGGTTTACTTCTGCAAGCTCTTGAGGGCACCACAATATAGAACATTATCTGGTGCAGCCATCTCAGTATCACCATTTTCTTCTGGATTGATGATCCTCAGATAAGTTTCTTGGCCGAGGTACCACCTGTCCAGATTTTCTGCTCTCAGGTTCCATGATCCAACATTGTCAAGCGATATAAGGATTGCTGTCCATCCTCCAGGAAAAACCTGTTAAGTGGCAACAACCATTAACATAGAATTCACTCTCTATGCCTTAGGTAGCACATGCAAATCATATGAAAAACTTGAAACATTTAACATGTCATAAATGCAACTTGTTGACTAAATATACAATTATATTTTCAGTTTCTAGCTAACATAACAAGTATTATAGGCATCAAAGCTTCTAGGTCTCATGAACGTTGAAAACTACATAAGCTACATGAAAATAAAAAAATTCTTATAGAGCATCAAAAACAACTTCACTGTAAAAAATAGTGCACTCAACTCAAGAGCATCAAAAACAACTTAACCCTTTTACATTTAGGATGACGATTTCTTACCTGAATTGTGCAGCGAGATATTGCATCCCACTTGTTATAAGAGCCTCTAGAGTTTTCTGTCCAATCACCATAGTCCATCCTGGATCAAGAAATCATTTTTTGAACTCAGATCACAGAAAATATTGTACTCCAAGAACAAAAGCAGGGAAAAGAGATTCTCACCCAACCACAAAGAAGGAGTAGCCATCCAGATGAAAGTTTTGAATAGAGGAGTCATTGTTTTGCAATATAACCTCAATGAAGCCCTTATACGTAGCATTGATAATTGATCTGTCAATTATTGGTGTTCTGTTCATTGGCTTGCTGGGAAAATCAAGCTTATATATCCCTCTTAATTGATGCTGGTCAGCAAGCCGGAATGGAAGGTCAGGCTTAAGAAATGAGATTCCATTAATAGTAGCCCGATTTGTACCATTAATCGGCACCAGTGATGTAACCTTTAACAGATAAGTATCAGTTATATTGATGGAGCCATACCGAAAGGATCCTTGAGGGTTTGGACGAGCACCACTAGCAGAAGTATTTTGTCTGCTCAACAGCATATGAAAAATTCAGTTCATACATAACGATATGTGAAACCACAAATAATGAACAAAATACAGAAACTGATATGTCTATGTCCCAACAAGCTTCTATAATCTTTCATAAAAATGATTTAGTAGTGGAAGAATTTGATCATACATTAGCCACATTCACAATAACTATCACGATTAATTTTCAGTACATTTGCGGAGCAATCAGTTAATTTAGATTGAATACAATGTAACAGAATGAAATATGTTTACTTTATATGGAATATCAGATGAACCAAAGGATCAATAGTTCAAAGAATAACGCAATATTAACTCCAAACACTGTGATTAATTCTCAATGATATCAAATTCTGAAATGACAAACCTGACACTTCTTGCTTGGTTCATGGAAGCTGTCTTGTCATAAAAATCATCAGGTGGGGGAGGCAGAGGACCACTTGCTGGTCCCTTGGAATTTGAATAATGTAAAATTGCAACACCTGTAACCTTCTGCCACAATGATTCATTCACAAACCTAGCACTGGCAACAATATAGTAGTCTGTACTTGCATTCTGGTCAGTGGAAAGCAGAAAAGAGTAAGACTGCCCAGCATGAATATCGAAATTGGTAAAATTTGATTGAGTTGTGTAATGCCCTTCTGTTTCCACCAAAAGTAGATTATGATTTTGAATTCGGAAATTCAAAGAAGTTGAGATGCCCACATTGTGAACACGAATTCGGTAAGTCTTGCCTGCCATGTACGTTACAACTTTCAGTCAATGCTGATTTAAAAGCAATATAGTAACACTTAAAAGCTATATGACACCATTAATCACAAAAGCCTCCAAAATCATTAGTAGATGCAATATAATTATCTTCCTGTGTTAAACTACTACAGTACAGTAACAAAAGAGAAGCAAAAATATACATTTCCTGTGCTAACAGAAATCATGCAGCTATTGAAATCAGGAAAAGGACATACATATTAACATATGATCCTTTGAGACCGTGCAAATAATGTTACAAACAGGACAGGATTAGTCAAGTACACTGACTAAGTAACCAGTGGAAGAAGAAATGAAATGAACCAAATTGTCAATAGTAAGTATACATGAAAAAAGGAAATGATTAAAATGACAAATGCAAACTGAAAAGATCTGCATGAAAATAAGGGGGAAAAACCTCAGAGACTTCATTGGTGAACTTAATGATACCTTTGAGGTTAAATATAAAAAATCATTCCATAAATAAAAGGGTAGCTGATAATACCTGGATCAACTGTTATTTTTTCATAATCGATGCCACTAGGAACAAGAGTAGTGTTGTACTGGAAAGGTCCCTTCCCATTGATGAGAACACCATCTGGTATCCCTAGGTCTTTTCCACTATCAAGTGTTGCTCTAAGGGCCTACATTTTCAAAATGAATGCATAATAGGAATTGAAAAAATAATCACAATGCACTCCAATCACCAAAATATTCACAAAAGAAATATTTAACATAAGCCAATGACTAACCGTGTGGTTCTGAGTATACCAATCACCAATGATAATGAAAATATCTCCATCTGGTCGTGCAAAAGGAATTGGGATGATTTCCCTATTATTGATAACAAAGGGACCAAAGCCACCCGAGGCTCTTTGGAAATTAAGAGAAGGGAAGTAAAAGAAACTCCCAATTTGATCCTTGACTTGGAAGTGGTATGTCCAATTCCATTTGGAAGGAATTGGACAATTTGTGCCAAGGACTCCATCTTGCCATGAATTTCGTCGCATTTGAACCCCCGGCCTACCACAATCACCAGTCACAAATTTGTTGGATTATAAAAACACACAGATGATAAAGAAAGTGAAAAGTAACATAATGTAACACTGGAACCAACCATGTCATGAGAAGTTCTTCATCCAAACCATTGAACACATTCACAGTTACATGGTTATTGGTTGTAACATTGATGAGAGGTCCTGGAAACTTCCCCTCGATAGCTATGGCCTGCGATCATATTTTTCCAACACTGAAATCAGCTAAATGTTACCTAAATTTTCCAATACTTGAAGTAAAATTAACTAAAGCAAAAGGGAAAAATGGGTTTTAGGCTCCTCAATTTTCGGTCAAAAATGGTCTTATTCCCAATACTTAAAAGAATGATTTTGGACCTTGTGTACATTTGACATATGGTGAATTTCGTCCTCATCAATCTCCAGTCACACGGACAAAGTTATGGCAAGGAAAATTCACCAAATATAAAAAAACACAGACAAAAATCATAGTTTTCAAAGTATAGGGAACTAGAACAAATTTTGACTGAAAATTGAGAGACCTAGAATATATTTTACCCCTAAATAAAATTACCAAAACAATAAATAAAATAAAATAAACTAAAATAATGAAGAACTTAGTGGAAATGACAAAATGACAGAAGTAAAAACTGGGGGAGGGGGATTCAAAACCCACGCGTAAAATCTCACAAAACTCGATTAAAATCCAACAAGGGCCACACCTCAAGCCTTCCACCAGCTTCAATATCCACTCATATAGTGTAAAGCACGTACTTCAACAAGATAATAGCTTTTTTAATCTGTACTATTTCAAATAGGGGACTTTTACAAGAAAAGAAAAACAGGAGTAAAATCAAAACTAAAAGAAAAATGTTTATCAACCAGAGACTATGTTTGACCCATTTTGAAGCTTAGCAGCAGCCCAATTCCATATACTAGTTTCACATGCATTCTTAACATTTAAACAATAATAATCCATACACACACAAAAAGAGGTAAACAGAAGAGAGATCGTAATTAAAAAAAAGTGTGTATAATTGATAAATAGTACAAAAAGTAAACAAGAGCATCCCAGAAGAACCCTTCTAAGAAAAGAACTTGGTTTGATAATTTTGAGTGACCCAGATGAAAAGGCCACGCAATTTCAATGGGGAAGAAGGAGCAGAAGGAAGAAGAAACCTGTTGAGGAACACCCAGAGGGGAAACAGTGGTGTAGGCGACGTGAAGTTCAGCGTAGACCGTTGGGTCGCCACCAAAACAGAGTCTTGAAAGCAGAGCAATGTGCACCAACAGAGTGAAGGCAGAGAGAACCATCTTCATGATGGGTTTTCAAAGTGTGTGCGCAAAACACAAAACGTTACCAATGGAAAATTATTGTGCTATGATTTAATATATATATATATATATATATATGTATGTATGTATATATATATGTATATAAATGGTATGTTATAAATGTGAAAGTTTCTGGGTTCTTACAAAATCAGAGAGAGAGAGAGAGGAAACGGCTATTTGTATATTTCTAAAGCATGGCGTGTAATAAGAGAAAAAAATAATAAATAAATAATAAAATTTCTATTTCAAAAAGATAGTGCTATTACAGAGTGGACTTTAATTAATCAATTTTTGACCAGTTATTGGTCGAGTCTGTTGATGTTCTTTTTGAAAAAATAAATTGAAAAATCTATACTAATATTTTGGTCTCTTCAATTTTAATTACGTACTAATTTTGATGTCTAAAGAATTTGTGATTTTGATTTGATCTTCAATTTTATATTTTTTTTTAATTTTGGTTTAATTTAATTTCTATTAATAATTTTGATGTCTAAAGAATTAGTAAGTTTAGTTTAATCTTCAATTTAATGTGTTTTTGTCTTGGTTTAAATCAATAAAAGTTTAATGCAATTATTTATTATTAAATTATATTACAGAGAACTACTCACGTTATATGTTTTTACTATTCTTATGTTATTCATTATTTTTTATAATAAATAATTTATATCAATATAGTTACTAAAAAATTGAACTAAAATTACAAATTATGAAAAGATTAAAATTACCGATGAAAAAATATAAAAAATGTTTAAAAAAAAGTAATTTAAAAAAATATTTCAAAGAATTTTGTCATGTTTTTAAGAATTATTGTACATTAGATTCTTATTTCCAAATTCTTGGTTGATTTTCAGGTCAACACAAAAGTCTTTCATTTTAAATAACTAACCTTAGGGAGAAAAAAGAAATAATCCTTTCAGAATAAAACTTTTGGATAAAAATTATATCCTCTTCTAAACTTTAAAATGCTATATAGATAAAAGGTTAAATAAAAAATAAATATGTTTAATATTTTTGAAAACTAGTATATAAATATTTGGATATGTTTATGAAGAATAATTTTCACTTAAGAAATCTTTATTACTCTACACTGCAATTAAGGAATTTCTATGCCATTAATGATTTTAACAAAACAAGGAAAGAATCAAACATGTTTTTTTATTAAACAAATTTGGCATTCTATAAAGTTAAAAAAGTATCTCAATAAATCTCTCTGATTTTCTTCCTAATACTTGCTTAAACGATATAATTAAGAAAATAATTAATTAATTAATTTTGATTCACTGTGTTACTTAAATTGAATTGTATCATCAAATTTATAATGCAAGTTTGGTTGAATTTATTCTTACTATTGGTAATAAAACATAGCATTATTTTATTTTACTTCTAGTCTTTTAGAAAATATTGAGAAAAAAATTGTAAAAATAAATATCATTTATATAATTATCAATCAAAAGATGTACTTTTAAACAAATATTTAATTATATTTTCTATCCATGAAATTTAAAACAAAATTATCTTTAGTTCTCTAAATTAAATAAAAAATAAAACCAGTTTAATTCTTCAAATTTAAAAGAATATATGTTTCTATTTTTTAAATATTAAATTTCATAGATTAAAATTATTCTTTTTAAACCATTTCGAAATTTTCAGATTCCAGGGACTAACATTGTATTTCTTAAAATTAAGATATATTAAAATTATTTTTTAAATTCCAAAAACAAAAGAAAAATGATTTCAAAATTTAAAAGTTAAAAAAACATAATTAAACCTAAAATTAATCTTGTTCTTCTAGTAAATAATTAATTTAGGTTATACATACTAAACTCCTATTTAAAAAAATTTGAGTTGAAATTTTATATATTAAAAGCATCCAACCATAAAAGTATGTATGTGAACTAATTTAAAGAGGAATATAATAATAATAAATGTGATATTCCTTATCAAAAAGAGTTATAATTATAAAATACATATTTGTGATATTGAATAAAGGAGAAAAAAAATAATAACAACAATAAAATTATGAAAATATGTATAGCTCCACATACCTATAAAATAAATTAGGCTAAATTAAAAGGTTATAATAAAAATTAGATTAAATTATCTTTTATTTTATTCATTTGTTTGTAACTTAAATAAGATTAGATAGAATTAGAGTATTGATTTATGAATCCATTTATTTTATAAAATAACAATTATATTTAAAAATAAAAATAATATTATTTATTTTGAGTATGAATTTGGAAGATTGCTTTAAAATGATAGTGGTCATAAAGACGTGGAAAACGTAGGCGTGAAAGTGATGACACAATAGAAACGTTTTTTTTTATTTTAACCCTAAAAAAACGTCCACATTCTTAATTACACATGCATCACCCTTTGCCCCACATTACAATCCAAAGGTACCCATATCTTAATATATTTATTATTTTTTTACTTTCTTTTAGTTTTTTATTTTATAAAATAAATTTCAAATCTACTCCAATATTATAAAATCAATTTAGTATTTTGTATAAGTTAAGTACGAGGTGGTTTGTTCTACTTATTATTCTACATTATTATTTTTAAATTTTTTATTAGACTTTATACATATATTATTATATTTGGATTATATTTACATACATTTTTAATGCGAAAAATTGATAATAAAATAAAAACATATTTAAGATAAATTTTATAAAAAAAACTAATAAATTTGATGTTATCTTAAAAGTAATTTTAAATTTAATTTAATGTCATAAAATGAAGTTAAAAAAGACTTACATAATTTAATTTGAAAAATATTTCATTTGCAACCATTTTTAAAGAGTGATAGTTACAACATATTTTGAAATGCCTTTTGAAAGCATTGAAAGTGCAAGCAATAATGTATATTGATAATTTTCTAAGTATGTAATGTATATTGAATTAATGTGGTTTTTTATGAATACAAGTCTTTGACTAATAATGTGGTTTGATAGTGATGCATTGATTGATGGAGTATGAGCATTGATTGATGGTAGTTCATAAACTTCACACTCTTATCATTTTCAGTAATTTCTTTTGTATTTTTATCATTTTAATATCAAACTTAATGTCTCAACCTCATTTTTAATCTTAGTATGTTTAAGTTCATTTGGGTCTAAGTCAAAATTAAAGCAAACTCAAGTCATATAATTAACCAACTACTTTCCTTTTTATACAACAATGTTTCTTCATTAAGTAGTTCTGAGATTTTTCTAGGTTTTGGTGGTTGATATGGTGTTTCATGGATTCATTCTTACCCTCTTAACATAATATTTTATATGCAAAAACACCTAATGCTAACATATACAAATTATAATTTTAATTATTTAATTGTTCATTTTTAAATATTATAAATTTTTCTAAACTATTTTTCTGTAAATTTTTTTAATTTTTAGAGAGGATTTTAATATTTTTTTATCATATGATGTCAAACTAGACTGTAATAAGACAAGGATAATTCTGAGAGTAATTTTTTTTCTATTCTTATAATTTAACTTCTTTTTCCTTGTTTTGATTACATCTAAAGAGATTTTTATTATATAAAATCATAACCAAATATGAATTATACATCACACAAATCAAGTTAAAACTTCACTATTTTTTTTTTATTTTTGAAAACTTCACTAATTTTTCTTAATTTTTGAAGTAATTCCTTAAAAAATATAAAAATTAAAGTAATAACACATTAATGTAATATAAATTAAAAATGAACTTTTATTTTGATTTGGGTTGATATTTGGTATTTTTTTAAAGAAAAAAAATTTGTAGAAAGAGTATATTTGTGTTGCCTAGTACAATGTAATTTTAGTAAAATAACTAGTCTCTATCGATGTTATGACTTTGTCAATTAAAATTAAATTTTTATTTTTATTTTTCATCTTTAATTAGTCTCTTTGATTCCTCCATTTTCCTCTCATTAAAACAAGTCTCAATGTAACAAAGTGTTGAAGATTAACAAAAACTATATATGTCTTATAAGAAGTGCATTGCCAGGTAACAAGAGCTTTTTAAGATTTTAGCAACTTTATTTCTATAAGAAATGGTGCTTAATAACAAGTACAAGTGCTTATAATAACTATTCATTGTAGAAAAACTTATAAAAAATTGGTGTGAATTGCTCAAAATAATGTGGTACAATGGACCTTTTAAAATAAAATAAAATTTTAAATGTGTGTTTTTATAATAATCAATAGAGAGTTGTTATTCCTTTTATAATGTTAAAGAAATTATATTAGTTTATAATTAATTAATTGTATAATATATGAATATAGTGTTTTTTAAAAATAATATATGCAAAATATTATATTAGTTAGAAATGTATATAAAGATAATATCTTTTTTACCATTTTTAGCTTTATTATTGTCATATATAAATTCGTTTATCTAAACAGTAAGATGATAGTAGTTTATAACATACATATAAAAGTGAGTTAATTATTTTAAAATCATTATATACATAAACAACATATAGATATATTAGTCATGTCACACTAAAACACACACAATTAAATATAATATAATTACTTCTGTTCAAGAATCCTCAATTGCATTAAAATTAAATAATGTAATTTCTTACACTCTATCACTTTTTAAAAAAAATCACATTAAGCATGTATAAATGCGTTGGAATGCTGGTTAAGAATAAACATGGGTAGGATCTAGGGGTGTCAAATTGGATTAGGTCTGGCGGGCTGGTCTGCCAATCTGATAACATATGGGCGGGACCGGTCAATCTGCTGACCCACGAAAAAAAATATATTGTACTTTTAAGATGTCATGTTACTATATACATCTTTAATATATTGTTGTAATTACAAAAATTCATTTAAATTGAACACAAACAAAATAACTGCAAAGAAAACAAAATGCAATTTAAAATCAAAGATCTAAAAATAAAATAAAAAACAAAAAAATAGACTTTTCAAAAAAATGTAAAACAAAAGAAATAAACGGGTCAACCCGCCTTATGACGGGACGGGTTAAAAATTTGGTCTGCATCACTGTACCCCGCCTGTTTTTGGCGAACTCATGGCGGTACGGACCTAAATGGGTCGGGCTGACCCATTTTGCCACCCCATGTCGGATCCAAGTTGATACGATTGATTAATGTATAAACATATCACACTGATAGGATTAATTTAAATCAAATTAAAAATTAAAATTTTAGAATATAAAATATTACTTTTTTTTATTTCCAAACAAAATTATGAAAAAGTTTTGTGGTAGCAAGAGTTCTCCACATGATTGGCACACAAATCTTCGTTCGTATATTCCCACAAAAGAAGTGAATGAAGCAATGGATTCCAACAATTTTTATGATCTTAATCTCGTACATAAAAAAGTGTTCTTTGTCTTGAAATCTTCAAAGGAGGCTTTATTCCTTGGTTTTAATGAAAAGGAAATTAAAATTTTAATCACAATTTGAATTTCATCAATTTTATGTCTCGGATTCTCTATTATTTTAATATTTAAAATTTTATTACGGGAATAATATATTTTATTTAAAAGTTCACAGATAATTTTTTCATTAAATTATCCAAACAAACATTTCTTTTATACAGTATTTCTCTTATACACACCAGAATAATAATCCAAATTACAGCATAATACATTAAACTATAAAACTTCCTACAATTAATAATAAAAAATTCACAAAATGTAAAATAGGTATGATTTGGGATTGATGGAATTAGTTAATCTCAAGTTTAATATATAAATCAGCAATCATTTATTTTTTATTTGAAACTAGTAAATTTGTTATATAATGAAAGTAGTAAATTTTAATTTTCTATTTTTTAAATATGTAAATGTAGTTTTTTCACATTTAAATTTAATATTCAAGGGTAAGTTTTTAACACAGTAAAATTAAAAAAATGTTTGAATAAATGTAGCTGTTTCTAGAAAGACACGATTGAACAGATTATTATATTTTCAATAGCTTTTTCTTCGTTCAATAAATTGACCTTCAAATATGCCACTTCTTTGTAAGTTACATGAACATAGGTGTCAGTGGCACTTCTTTTTAAAGCATTTAGGAACCCTTGCTATAAATATTATTATTAGAAAAATAATTAATTTATATTCAAAATTTTCTCTATCTAATAAATATTTAGTACAAAAAATTATATATTTATAAAATATATGATTTGATAAAATGAGATCGATAAAAAAGAATAAATATTATATAGGTATATTATTTTTTAATATTATTATTAAATTTAGTAGTTTTGATTTAATTATGTGATATTATGAATTGTTGTGGTGCATTTGAATGGATATTCATTTTGCGGCGTGCAGGTATAGGCATTAACTTGGTGGTGCATTTAGCCAAATGGGTTTCACTATCATGGTGAATGTGCAGTGGGCAATAACATCTGAATCAAAATGATTAATCAATGAAAACAAAAAGTAGTGTTAATAGCCACCAAGTTATGATGATAAATCTTGGTTTGTTGAAATTCTTTATAGCCATAATAATGGATTTTATCCATAAAAATATACATCAATCTTACTTATTAAAATCTTAGTTTCAATAAAAAAAATTAAACTGTTTATGGGACCTTTTTATGTGAGAAGAGGAGACAACTAATCCTTTAATTTGGTGTGTTGGAATAGAATCATGTTTTGTGTAAAACATAGAAAATAAAAAAAAAATTGAATTTTGATTTTAAAGATTTTATTTTTCATGTTATGAAAAGTATCATTTACATCTTTCCAAAAAAATAAAAGAAACAACCAAATTCAAGTTCTGATAAGAGAAAAGATAATAAAACAATAACAACTAATATTGTTTGTAAGTTTATATTTTTACAAATACAAAAACAATAATTTAAAATTAGTTTTAAGGATGAAAAAATTTATAAAAAAAGAAAAAAGTTTATGTACTTTTATTTCAGTCTTTTTTTAATATATGTCTATTTTTTGTTAAAAAAATGCATCAATAACATTAAAAAAATGAGAATAGTAAATTTGTAGTTATTTTAGAAGAAGCTTAATGGACTTATAATAGTTATTGTATGAGGAAGTTTAAACAAGAGACATCTTGGAAAATTTTATCTAAAGACATGGTTTTGTCTTTTATAAGTCTTATCCTGTTTTTTATTTCCACATTCAAGTGGTAATTCTTCACTTTCATTTATTTAAAATTGATTATTTATTTGTCATTTTATTTCTTGTGTGTTTCCTTTTCATTTTCATAACCCTCTGAGCATGATTAAATCATGATAATCATGATAATGTTTTACTCTATATATACTTTTTCATCTACTTGTGATCACATCAATCAACACTTTCAATATTGTGAATTAAGAGAGTTTAGGAAAAAAAACATTTGCTCTAACCAATGCTAACTTACTACAATGAATCCCCAAAAGGGCACCAACAAAGTGATGGATAATTCAACCAAAATTCATTAACGTGGATGCAAAAATGCATAGTATATATAGTTTAAACACTCTTCATTGACTTTGATAAAAGGGAAAAGGGCGTATGAAAGCAGAGTTCAATTGCCAAATCCTTAAGGAGATCTTAATGTTTATGTCAGTTGCATTGTTGAATACAAATAATCTTGCAGCTCCGTATATTGCTTCAGTTGGGTAAACTCTGCTTGTGATCACAGTTCGTCCTCCTTGAGCAAAACTCTCAATAATTGAATGGTCAACCTGATCAAAATTGGGAAGTTAATTGTTACAGAAACCTGTGTATGCAACCCAAACTACATAAGAATATGCATTCTCTAGGTAAAACTAAACCTAGAGATAAAGCAATGATAAAACCAAAATAAGTAACATAGCCACATACTTAAGTGAACAAGAAGTACAATTCACACTTACCAATACCCTCATTGATAATTTTTCATCGCTAAGGATTGGAACTTTGCTACCATAAACTGGCTTTGCAACATCAGAAGCCTTGGATGATCTACATCATATCCAATAACTCATTATTGCCATGCATGTTTCTTCTTTAAAAAGAGAAAAGTTGAGTTACCAAGTGCAAATTCCTACCTTGTTTCATCAACACAGAAGAAAGTGGTGGTGTTAGAGAGGCGAAAATAAATTGGGGTTTGTTCAGAAAGTGAGTCATCTGCTATTGCTAGAAGACCAAATGGTCCAAAAGAACTTCTCTCTGTGGCACCACCCCTTCCACAACCTATGCTGTTCTTACCAATACTTTCGGAGTTCAATGGTTCAATCTCAAATTCAGCAAATATGTCCAACTAGGATGTTTTTTGGAAATGAAAATAGTTGTTGATCAGCACAATTGTTATCAGTGACAATTAAAGCAACAAAACCTTATATAATTTATATAATTCTATACGCAAACCTGTGTTGCTAGGCTTATGTTTAGTGGCACAACAGAACCAGGCTTAACCACCACACCTTCAAATTCATCACTACTTAGTCTCAAGCTTTCTACTTCCTCAACTGGCCACAGAAGCAGATTAGTTCCAGTCTTATTATCAAACAACACTGTTCTTGGAATTGTCTAACAAAGCACAAAAAATGTAGTTAAGCTTTACATTCACATAAACTTCTATATATAGTCTCATGAATTAATAAACTACTCAATCATGAAAAGTAGCAAACATTTCATCAAACACTTATCCTGTGAATTCTAACTTCAATAGATCCACACCCAAATTAGAGTTTTGCTTAACAAACTCAATCACACAACTAAATTGAAGAAGCAAAACATAGAATTAAACTTAAAAAAAATTCATACCTGAAGAGAAGACCAACCCTTTATCAAGTCATCACTTTCTGTATCAGTTTCATTGACCCAACCCCAAAGAATTCTCCTTTCTTTTTCTTGATCATAGAAAGTCTTTGAAGCATAATATCTCCCATAGTCCAAGAGCAACCCGATACCCACATCCTCAATCGGGTTATCGGGTACCCACGTGTCGTTTTCAACAAAATAGGTTCCAAGTGCATAACTATCTACCCTTTTGTCATCCAAACTAGCTTTTAGAACGTGCTTAACATATGGCCCATTAACTGATGTATCCAAACCCTTCGACCCGTTTATCGCAACCGGGTAAAAATCCACACATTCCCACATACCCGTACCCGGAACTGCATGCAAGTAGTGATAATTTGGCTCAAAATTGATGAAATCAATGGTTTTGTAAACCAATGAAAGACCTGTTTTTCCTTTCTTTGACCCAATTGCGACCCTCCATTTTCCATCCGACCCGATCCAACCCGTGGTCGGGTCACGGAAGTCCTTGGATCCGATGCCGGGTGGGGGCACTAGGATCGGGTTACCCGAATACTTGACCCAGTGAAGAAGAAGTGGATCAGATAGATTGGTGGGGTATGCAAGGTTTTGCACCTGCACATAGTGATTGGTGTCACCTGTGTAAAGCATTATGATTTTGCCATCTGGCAGAATGGTGGCAGAGCCCGTCCATACACCGTTGATATCGTACCACTTGTTAGGGACCATGGCAATGGGTAGATAGAGCCAATGAATCATGTCCCTTGACACTGCATGCCCCCATGTGATGTTCCCCCACACAGCTGAATCAGGATTGTATTGATAGAATAGATGGTACCATCCCATGTGAAACAGTGGACCTACAACCACAGGATACAATCCTAATTTAATTTTTTTTTCTTTCATCTTGCTCGAATTTTTAAACCCTAATAATTAAAAAGAAAAAAAATATTTTCACACTATTTTTTATTTTATGTATTTATTTAACAACTCTAAATATTAAATTATATTTTTATATTAATATTTACAGTTGTAAAATGAAAATAAATGGTTTTTGCAGTCTCAAAGCATTATCAAAACTCTAATTAAAAACATATAAAACTAGTCATACTTAATATTTGTTTCCCATGCTATCAATTTAATATGTTAAACCCTAATAATCCCATGATGTCACATTATATTTAAGTTTACACATAAAAATTTGACCCAGTTTTAATTAAGATGAAAAGTTTAGTGAATATGGTATAAAAGTTCTTACACCATCAATAATTTTTTTTAAAAATATATGTATTTTTTAAAATAATTATTATAAAAGTAAATACGCTTATGAAATGTAATATTTTGAATTAAATAACAATGTAAAGATCTTCCAACTATATGTACACCTATTATTATTTACACTAAATATACATAATATTTTATAATTAAATAAAAATGTGAAAAAATTACATAATATTAAAGATAATTTAAAATAAATGCATCTAATTTGTTTTGTTTTACATAATTAACTAATAGTATCAAATTAACGTTCGATTTGAGAAGCAAATGGTACCAATAATCTGGACTGTGGCCCAATACTAGTTCGTCTAATCATTTTTTCTTTTTTGCACTCCCTTAATTTCTAATAGCTTCTCATACCAATAGTAAAAAAATCAAAATATTCTAATTCTAATTTAATATAAAGTTAAGTTATTTCTATTCAATTATCAATATAATTTATTAGACAATTATATTTTACATTATATCATTAATGCATCATTATTTCTCTATCATGTATGTGGAAAACTAAAACTAAAACTTGATGCATAATACATGTAGTACATACACACATATCGTTGTTATTCTATATTTTTTTATTATGGAACTTATGAGTAATTAATTTTATTATTTTTCAAGATTTTCATTATAATTACTAATTAAAATTATATATAAATAAATATATTACAACTAAAATTACAGCATTTTGATTATGAACACATGTCTTACATTCTTTCTTACTTCAATAGATGAAATTTTATACTAAAGGTTAACAACTATAATTACAGTAAAATAGATAGTATATGTAATAAATTCTAAAAATATTAAATCTTAACAATTAGTTTTAATTAATCATAGAAATTATACTTTTCATTCACTTTAGATAATCATTTTTTATAACTTAACTTTAGATAAAGTAATTTTTATTTAATGTAATTGAAATATATAAAATTAGTTTTTCATGATATTTTTCTTTACATTCTAATTAATTACTTACAAACTAATATTTTAGTTGTTGAATAGCAACTAATTTTTTAATCACTAAAAATTTACTACTATTTTAGTAAAATATAAATATAAACCGATTATCGTAAACGATTTAAGTTTATTTATCTTTTAATTCAGTTAATACATATTTTTCAATCAATGACAAAAAATAATTTAAAACATTTACATTTAAAGATGTATGGTTGAAGATGATTTTTTTCATATCCGAAAATCATGATTTTTAATGATTTATAAAAATTATAAAGATTAAGATTTATGATTCTCATAAATAACTAAAATGTGTTTGGTTGGTGAAAAACTTGTTAAGAATATTTATATAAATATCTTAGGAAATAAATAATAACATAATATTCTTACCATAAATATTAATTATTTTTCATATTAAATTATCTGATAACAATATTATAATATTCATAAAAGAATCAACTAGAAAAAGTTAGATCCTGAAAACAATAGCTTAATTAAACAAAATTAAAAACATATTTTCTAAAAACATTATTTTTTAAGTACAAATTAAACATAAAAAGTGGCAGTTTTAATTTTAGATTTCCAATAAACTAAAAAAATTATCTCGTAACAAAAGTGAGGTTATATTTGCTATATTTTTTTAACGATAAAATCTTTTTTTTTTCGGTAAATAGTAATCTTTAACCTTCGATCCCCAAAAACAAAATTTGTCCAAAATCTTTAATAAAGAATTTTTTTTGTATTTTTATCAAAATATTTTATTTTTTTAAGTTAAAACTTAATTATTGTAATAATTTTATTATTTTACATATTAATGGATATTAATTTTAAATTTAATATATTTGTTTATATTTATTTATTTATTTATATAATGTATTTAATTTTATGTGATTTTTTTACATTTAATTTATTATTCAGAAGATTTAGTTTTAAGATCAAATAAATTTGAAATCATTAATTACAGAACTTGAAAGTTATAGAAAAACAAATAGAAATATGAGATAATAAGTTTCGGGAGTGATTTGAAAAAAAAAATGAGAAAAAAGAAAATAAATAAAGTGATTTTACATATATTAAATGATATATTTAAAAGTAAAATTTGTACATTTAAAGAAACTCTTTTATATATTTGTCATCTTCCATTAGTCAATAAATATTTCTTTAATTCATATTTCTTACTACAAGATTTATAAGGATAGTTGGCAAAAACCCTAAATATTTTTAAGAAGAAAAATAGTATTTTCTAAAAATTAAAATTAGTTTAAACAGAAGTTATTTTTTTATTTTTTTATATTAGCTTTTAAAATATTTGTTTTTTTTTAATTTATACATATATTAATTATACCTCATGAAAAAATATTTTCTTATATTGTTTCATAAATATTGATGAGAATGTTTATCTAAGAATTTTGAGTTCATAGCTATGATCTCAACATGCACCAATAACAGTTATCTATCAATTTGAATAGTTTTTATTTACTTTTGTCTTTCAAGAAAATGTCACTATCAAATCCTTTTCTGTTCATAATATTTTCATTTTTGAGTTATCTGATAGTGATAACTCTGAATCTGAGAAAGTGGATATACACCATTTCTATATTAAAGAGAATAACGGTTATACTTTATATTAATGATTTCATATTTTCATTTATGCAAGATTAGTATTTATAATTCTCTTAAATTGTATATTAAATGTTTAAAACAACAATAGGATTCAACACTCATTGTATAAAATAAAGTAAAAAATTACCAATATATGTTGATCAATTGGAATCATTACAATCTACTTAACAATTCAAGTTAAACCAATTAAATTAAATTATTTAAAAATTTAGTTTAATTAAATCTAACTCAAACTAAACCAATCTAATAGGATAATGGATTATTGTAGATTTAAGTATTGGAATTTCTAATTTACCCATGAACATGAATAAAAACTAATGATTTTTTTTATTAAATATGAAATTTGATGATATAGAATATATTTACAATATATATTTTTTATTTTTTCAAATTATAGAACTATGTTCAAATTTTAGATAAAATTATGTATTTTTTTCTAAAAATATTTTTTTCTTATATTTACATTTACATAGTCATTCAAACTCAATCGATTTATTCTTAATCGAATTTAAATTTTATTTTCTCTCAAAATGGATGAAAACCGAGTGATAAAAAATTCATGTCTAAAACATCACAAGTATATACTTACTAATTATTTTATTAACAACAAATTATTTTAGTTCAATCACTAAATTTGTTTAGAAATTATATTATTGATGTTTAAAGTGATAAAATTAATCAATAATTTAATTAAAAACTCATTTAATTATCATTATACAGAAAATTAATTTTTATTTTTTAAGATGAATAATCACCATAAATATAATTTTTATTTATATTATAAAGTTTTATTAATAATAAAAATTATTTTAAATATTAATGATTTTTAATTTATAAAATCATTCTAATATAATAATTAATTAGTTTTTTTAAAATTAGTTTGTATTTAATAAATTTATTATACTTTTATAAAAATTAAAATCCAAAATAAATATGATAGAATATGGTAGAGAATTTAAAAGAAAGATGAAGAGATAATAAAATTGATAAATAAAAAGGAAAAACAACATACCGTCAGGATCTGGAGCCAAAATTCAACCAAACATCATCAGCACCAAACATGAACACCATTGGAACAACAAGACATTGATTGATTAGCCTCTTTATTATGTAACAGTAACATTAAAAAAACCAAAGAAAGAAAACACAATTGGAATTAAGTTAATGATGAACCAAAGCAACTACTACAAAACATAGTTGTGATTTTACTTACCATTCATCCAATTTTTTTGTGGTTGAAAATGAAAAGCTGTTCTCTGCCAAGAAAGCATGGCATTGGTCCAATTATATGAAACTTTCTGGAAAAGGGTTGGATTGGACTTGGCTGAAACCCCTTGAGGCAGCCCTCTAGGGAACCCTAGGCTTGATGAGGAGATGTTAGAATTAAAAGGGGTGGTTTCTGAGTTGCTATTCTGCAATTTTTCCAAGTGGTTTTGGCCATTGATCATGATCAATGCAACCAATGACAAAAGAAAAACAATGGCACAAAGTATCACAAGGATACCCTTTGATGGTTTATGGCTTTTGTTGTTCACTCTTGTTTGTGGGTGATTCAACAAAGGGGTTGTGGTGTGAGAAAGGTTGGTCTCCATGTTTGAGCTATGGTGAAGAACTTTGGGGTTTGAGATTATTGCAATGAAAAAAGATTGTAATAAGGGATTTTGAGAGTGAAAATGGTAGATGAAGAGAAAACATGGCACGCGGAAGTTGGATATATAAGAATGGTGGTTGCAATAGCATTGGAAAAGAGGACAAAACCAAAAATAAGTTGAAAATACAAGTTTGGGATTGGAGGGTATATAAAGGTAGCATTGAATAAGAGAGCTAGAAAGTGGAACACTTGTTGTATTGTTTTGTCCCTCCTTTTCTTTTTACACATTTTAACCTAGTGAATGCATGTTTCTTAACATATTGATTTGGTGAAAATTCAAATAACTAGAGCTCTATATTAGTCATGCCATGTTATTGTTTTTGGGGTTTGATTAGGGTTCTTCCTTTCATTGTGAAGGGATATTGAAGAGTTTGTGAAGGACATTGAAAATCTTGAAGTGGGATACTTATTTTTTGTTGTTGTTTTACTTCAAACTCTTGTAGTTGTTTAATTGTTTTATCTTTTTTTATTCATATTGATTGTTATATTTTTAGAATTCAACTTGATTTCACAAGAGAATTTTGATGTAATGTCTAATTAGAAGTTGTAATTGGAGCTATTATTTTAATATGATATATATTATTGATAATTTTTTAATTAATACTTTTTTATGGAATGTCAAAAATTATCATTTCTTTTCTTTCTTACAAATTCTTTGTATGACTTGGTATATGTTGATAGTGTTGAACTATGGACCAATATATATGTTACTTTGTATTTAGTATTTTTATAGTTTTTTATTGTGTACTTTTATATTTTTATTAATTTTATATATATATATATATATATATATATATTAGTATTTCTAAGAATTTAAACTTTAGTGTTTGGAACATGTCTTAGTCCTGTTTTTCTTACTTTCACTTTGCATTCATTAATATCTATTTGCACTCCTTCTCTTAGATACACACCATAATTATATTTGGGCTTGGAAAGACCCAACTAAAACTTATTCTAAACATTACTAATTAAATCTAAAAATACAATAACTAATTTCTAAAAATACAAGAATTAATTATATTCTAGAAATAGAAATGATAAGAGAATTGTCATAAGTTATTTTGGATTTTTTTTTACTAATTACGTAGAAAATTTTGATTTTGCCTAATTTTGATTAACATGATATTTCAGTTACTGAATTATGTAAATCCACTTCGACGATAAATCTCAATCCAAAAGCAAATATAAATTTAATTAATTCAAGTTTCTAAAAAAACAATTAGCTCAACAAAATTATTCTAATACAATAATAAATTGAATAAAATGAAATATAATTTGTTTATAATTTCTATAACTATTTTTCTTAAGATTATTTTATTCTGAGATTGAATTACTTGATATTAGATGAATATTATTACTTAATTTATGATGTTGATTGTCATGTGACATGTTGTAAACAAGCTTGACTTGCAGTTTTTTATGATTTAATGTTGATTATATGATAAGTTTTTAATAAACAATTAGCTTATCCTAGTCTTCGTCACCAAATAGTTTAATATTTCGATGAAAATTAATACGAACTATTCTTACTCTTCCAAAATATATATATTTTGGATATGTAATAGTAATATATGTAAATTCTTAACATGTTTATGAGTTCACTATGTACAGTATTAAATATGAATGTTGTTTTATTTTGAGTGTTTTTTATATAATGAAGATGTAGAATAACTTCCAGAAATTAGTCTGACTTAAATGAATAAATTGAAGTATTACTGCGCAAATGAGCATGTCACAATTAAAAGGATAG
This sequence comes from Lablab purpureus, assembly GCA_030347555.1. Taxonomy (NCBI): domain Eukaryota; kingdom Viridiplantae; phylum Streptophyta; class Magnoliopsida; order Fabales; family Fabaceae; genus Lablab; species Lablab purpureus. The sequence continues at coordinate 29,181,329 of CM059258.1, read as the reverse complement.
TTTCTAAAATAATTTCAAGAGAGCATAAAGAGTGAGGAAGTGGAACTATGAAGTATATATAGAGTGGTAATCAAACCGATATATAAATATATGTAATACAAAATAATGATATCCAATCTACGTATTAAAAAAATTAACATATGATAATTCTCTCAACAACAGAAAAAAAAAAAAAAAAAGAACAGAACAATTTCATATTGAATCCCCAATGACTGGTCAAGGGGCATAACCAAAACTGAAGAAAGAATATGAAATAAATACAACAAAAACTTTTAAGGGGAAAAAAAAGCGAGCCCTCTCAGCAGATTTTCCTTGATCTTCGAATATTTCTCAGCCAGGAATTTACAGCTACTACACAAGCTTTGAATAAAACAACTTGGTTGACAACGTTGTTGCTATGGTCAGAGGTTTTCTGAGCTCAAATATGCTCTTGCAGACCTCTTGGAAAGTCTTCTAACAAACCCAAAATCGAAACAAAAGACTGTCTCTAATATATAGCATAGCGGAGTATGTTCTCCTCTATACACTTTGTAAGGCTTTTCAACGAGCTTGAATGCTTGATTTCCATACAGCAAGTGATGTCAGAAATTCCATGACCTGAAGATACAACATTGGTTGGATTATAACATAAAAAAACGCTACATCACGTATACACAAACAAATACACTAATAGTGTGTTAGGATTAATTTCATAATCAGAAATAATCAATTCAAATTTCAGAAAGTGACAAAAAGTGAACACAATTTTACAAGGGTAGGGATTTCTTTATCTTCCTAATAGAGTTCCTCTGTCAGATTCAGATTCAGTTCAATAAAAAGAAAAAGAAACATCCGAAATAAATTAGAATGAAGATAATTACCTCTGAGGGATCACGAAGTGAGTAAATTGCGTTGCTTTCTTTTGGGGCAGGGGACACTAAGATGCCAAAACCTTTATTATCTTCTCTCAAAACCTGTAACAGTCATTTTGATATCAGTATTAAGGGAATCTACAAAAAGAGAGATTGAGAAACAAGCACTTTGAGGAATGACATCATAATAAGCCATTTATTATTATTATTATTATTATTACCTTAAATGCATCTTCATCTGTTCTATCATCTCCAACATATATAGCTAGCACGTCATCACAATTGTTAAGTCCTGAATAAACAAGTCTTGTGTCATTTACTTGCATAACAGAATTCTGATCTTCAAAGAAAGAAGCCATTAGATAAAAACAAAGAACTCACCAAGTGACTCAAGTAAAAATGTGACAGCTTTCCCCTTATCCCAGTCAATCACTGGCCGAACCTCTAAAACCTGAAAGTCAGTAAATAAACATAAACATAGATCATCAAGAAGTACTTTTAGCAGTCAGATCTCTTGAAAAAATGAGTGAGAAAAATTGAGTCAGGAAACAGTACCTTCCGCCCATGAGTTAAACGCAAACGTGGATACTGCTTCATAACATCATACACACGTTGTCCCACAATCTGCCAACTCTGTACATCAAAAGAAACAAATTTAGAGGAAATAAACACTTATAACTATACGAAGTGCGTGTTAGATTTCATATTGAATTGTGTAAAATCATTCATGTAACATAATTTTAAGGAGATGTTCACATGTTTAGTTCCACGATCTACGGTGAAGAATAGATTACGGCTCGAGAAGTCATTTTGAGTTAAGCAAAACTTGAAATCGTTTTTGAGTTGGTTGGAAAATTTTATAGTAAATTTTATTAACTTTTAGAATAAAATCATCGATCATAGGTTATCTCACTTTAAAATTAATTTTAACCAAAATATATTTCATTCAAACATGCACAAAGTAAGTTGGTAAAAAGAGAAAGTCATCTTGGGTAGAAAGATTCCCCATTCTCATGCTAAACGATAACCATCAGAAAATAAATTAGTACCTCCTCATCTACATTTCGGTAATGTACAGATGCACAAAATTTATTGTTCTCAACTGTCGCTCCTTCAATGTCTTTCGTACACTCCTTGAGCAACCTAAGTACCTGTGCGAACATGAAACATTAGTTGATCAGCATACAACTTTCAAATACAGAAAAAAGATAGAAAAGAGTTTAATTGAATTGTAGTTTTCAAATAAACATGCCTCATCAATCATAGGGAGGAATTCGGCAGCAGGTTGGAATAAATTAACTTCTCCAACACCCTGTAATTTCAAAAGAAAAAAAAATCAAATCGAGGTTTCCGGATAGAAAATGTGAAATCGGATACATTCACAAACACGTCAGGTAGGAACTTTGAAACCAGTACCTGCTTGTCAGAATCAGGATGATCATCAGAAATAGATTGTCTGGGAGGACCAATAATGTCCATCCCATGACTACCAGCATAATAGAGGTCACTTACTCCAACAAATTCGTATACCTGATCCAATAGGGTGTATAAAATAAAGGTTAAAATCAAAGTAAAAACTAATTATCAACAAGGAAACTTGTAATGTGCAGATGTAAGTAAAAGTAAAAGAGAAAAGAAAATTGTTTCATAAAATTTTCCAACTACCTTGTCACGACTTCTTCCACTAATTATTGCAGTTGGAAAATATTCCGCCACTTTTTTAACAGCAGCACGCATCTGCAGAAGTTTAAGGGTCAGATCAGCAAGTAGTAACATCAGAAGAAAAAATCTAATTGAAACGTGAATATTACATACATTATCTGACATGATCGCACAGTCAGGATTGTCCACAATGGGTGAAAGAGTCCCATCATAATCAAGAAATAATGCTATTCTCTTCCCTTTTGCACAATTAGCAATTTGATCAAAAGATGCAAGTGCTGATGGAAACTTCAGCTGTGGAATTGAAAAAGAAAAGATGACAAAATGAAATTGCATAAATAAAACATTCCAAAACTATTGAACAAAAAAATTACAGAGGAAAGTATGTTATACCAGCCAGGTACTATATGCAGCATCAGGTGATCCAATACCATGATTAAGATCTTTGGATACTTTATTGTGAGTAGGAGAAGAAGATTTCATGGCATCAAGCCAACCGCTAGAACGAAAATCATCAAGAATTCCTGTCTTCTTCCTTGGAATTGCCAGCAAGGGACCATGATGGGGAAAGGTTGCCCCTTTTGGAGAAGAGTAAGGTGACAACCCAGAAGGCACACCCAGCCTTGACCTTGTTAAGGGTGTGGCATCAGTAAGGACAGGAGAAAGATTTGGTTTCAGTTCCATTGGATCCAGGTCTATGCACAGTTTTCACAGAGCAGCAACAATATAAGCCCTTTGAGGAGTATTCAGAACAAATTGAACCAATGTCTATAAAACTTCCACCACTTCAATCAAATCTTTCTTGTCACTGCTTTTGAGTTAGCAGTTATCAACTGATGAGTTCCTGTAGACAATGATCATGCAATTTATTAGTTTGAATTCATTGAATATCAACTGACCAAGTAATTGAAAGACTTGAAAACATGACCCTATAAACTACAAAGGCAAATAAAAAAAACAAAAAGGAAGACAAAAATAGTTGTAGAAACCGAATTTCTCATAAATTTATGGTTAGAATTTGGTACCGTCACTCTCACTCACCATGGTGGTCCTGTTACAGACTCCAATAACCATCGTTGCACAAAAATTTACATACCAATGTGGACGTGTCTTTTCAATGAAAACATTAAAAAAACAATTTAAGAGAGGTAAATCGATCACGGGTTGATGTCAACTTCACAATTTGACTGCTTTTATCCTTTCTTTTTGTTTATCTTTTTACCTAGATCTCATATCCACTAGTTATATAACTAAAGTAAAGAACATAAAATGACAATAATCTTTATCTTACAAGACGAATGTTTAGGATTAAGCTAAATTCAAATTAACTTTCTTAAATAGTCTGAGTAGATCTAAACATGAGAGGCATGTTGCAAAGCTGACTTCGTTTATAAATATAGCTAAAATATAATACATAAAATAGGATGCAAAACCTATTTTATAAACTAAATTTTGTAAAATTGAGGTAGGTAGTATCTAAATTGAAATGACTGAGATTGCTTATTTTACCAATACACCCTTAGTGACACTCAAACTACTATTAGAAAATACATTACTACAGGAGTAAGAAGCAATTATTAGAGAAAAACACGATCCCAAGAAGAAGAAGCAACTATTAGACAAAAACCCCGAAAAAAGCGAGCGTGAAAACAAACGACAACATTGCAGCAGCTTAATTAAAATTTAAACAGTTACAAGGCAGTCAAACCAGAATCACTTGGGGACAAAAACTGAATCAATCAATCATTCATGCAGCGACCTCTGAATAAAACAATGATGCACTCGTAAAAGAAAAAAGAAACGTTCTCGCAAATAAATAAAACCAGTTGAAAAAGTTCAATAATACATCAAATAGTAACCATCAAAACCGAAAGCATCACGAAAGAAAGATTCACTAGTCAAAACCTGTTACCGAACCATTGAATGTCAACATATTTACGCAATCCCCATTAAATAATAATAATAATAATAATAATAATAGTAATAATAATAATAATAATAATAATCAAACGGTCAAAGTTTAGATTCTCAATTGACTGGCAGAGAGAAAAGACACGCCCGAGGTAAGAGGCACCTAATTTTTCACGGTAATGAACACACTTCTCCGAAATCCAAAAGTTTGATATGAACTCAAAAGCTCAGGAGCACCACGCTATTTGGTGAATGAGTTCTCTATTTTTTATTCCCAAAATTTAGGAGAGGAGATGGCACTTCAGATGTAAGAAGAAAAAGTGTCTAGATTCAAAGAACACTTGTAGAAGAAGACACGTTTATTTGATTTCAAAAACACGAATGAATATTAAAATTGTCAAAAACAAGACATTGTTTGTTCCACTCAACCAACTTCTTAGAGTTGGTTAAGTCTTCCCTCCAAAAAACAATTACATTAGGCCAAAGATCAAAGGTCGACCACAACTCCTAAACTGTTAAACCTGAAAAAGACGAGCCATAATTTGATGTCCATAACTACCTTACTCTAAAAATTACTCACATTTACCTTACTCTAAAAAGTAAATATAGACTCGAAATCAAAACCTGTTAGTTAGATGTGAAACTCTATTCTTCTTCTCCAACAATCCTATGAAAAATGCCCTCTAGAAATTATTATATTAGACCAAAAAGATTCGAGGTTCATCCCTGTTAAGTGAAACACTCAATGTTAATGCATAGACACGTTGTGAATATTAAAAACGTAACAGGGGGAACTCATGTTTGTTTTCATGTACCAAAATTTTGAAATTGATCTCTGATCCAATCGAACAAAACTCGTGACAGAAAAAAAAATGACACTTTTTTTTTGTCAAATTCAGACAATTCGCAATCCTTGAACGATAGTGCCAAAACCAAAAAAGGACATTTTGCAGTTTACTTGGTTGGACGATCCACATACTGAAAAACGAGTTCCGAGGGAACAATGAAGTGAGAGATTCAGATCACAATGCAAGTTGCAGATTACCAAACAAAGCGAGCGAGGAGTTAAATGAATGTTACAGCATTACATAGAAGTCGTTACGAATTTCAGAGAAAACAAAGCAATAGTTCAAATTAGAACAATAAAAAAAAACTTTGCAATGTGAAATTTAAGCAGAAGTTTCCTTTTGCAGTAATTTCCCAATTATAACCAAATCACAGAGAGAAAGAGAGAGAGAATGTGCACGTGAGGGAGAAGATGGGTACCGTACTTTCTCCCAAAGAAGTTCTGAGAATGGAAAGAAATGAAGGTGTTGCAGTGTGACGAGAAGAGAAGAAAACGCAGAGAGAGAGAGAGAGAAAGAAAGGTTGTTTGTTACAATGAGAAAGGAGCGAACTGGAGGGAGTATTTAAGCGCGTTGGTCCTCACCTAACGTGCGTTACAGAACTGCACAGGCGCGGTCCTTGAATAAGGAAACCACTCGCCATTAAAATATTTTCCACTTTCTCAGCCTTCCTTCAGTGTCTCGGAGAGGGCGCGTGGCCAGCACGTGGCTTCTGGCGTTGGCTCTAGGACTGCAAGGCCAATGGGCACGCGCGTTGGAATGACGCTCCTCTGGTGGAGAGTCCTGAAGTGGGAGGAAGGAACGGTGCTCCAGTCTAAAAAGAAGCTAGAAATTAAAATAAACTTAAAAAAGGTATTTCAACTAAGAAGGTGAATGGAAAGTAACACGTGAGTTATCAAATGTGAAATGTTCCCATCTCTCTCACACAACTAAATATTTTACTCTTTTATTTCTTTTTCAATTTATCCTTCATTTTTTAAATTTTTATATGACCAAATATATCATTTACTTATTATTTATTATATATTCCACATGTTACACTAATCAAATTATAATATTAATATATATTTAATCATAATTATGTAATATATAAAAAAGTCACTGACAATTATATATTTAACAAAACGTTACTGACATAATCTGATCTTTATTATGTTACATTATATTATCATACACATCATACATTTTGTACTAATTATATAATTCAAATATAATTAATTAATATATAATTGAATATATGTGTAAATTCAATAATGTATTATAATATAATTGTAATTAAAGGTAATTGAGTCTGTTATTCAATAAATAAATAAATATAATTATTACACATTGTTCTTAAGAAAGTTGTTACTTAAATGATATCAAAGTTCAAAAACACTTAGAATGGACAGTATGAAAAAAAATATATAAAAATTCTAATAAATTTTATAATAATTATGTAGATTAATACATCAATTATTCACTGAGAATCATATATCTATACATAATTATATGCCATACAAATATTATTCTTATATATAATCTCATGTGTGTTATATAATAATGATCTCACATTTATCATGTTCATAACACATCTTATACTAATAATATTTTTTAACCTGTACATAATTAATCACATTTATTTATATATCATCATCTTAATAATCATAATCATAATTAATATATAATTGAACATATTTGTAAAGTCAATAATACACTACAACACAATTACAACCAGAAGTAGTTGAGTCTGTCCCTCAAGGATAGACTTCCTCTGGCTATATCTTTTGACTTCAGTGTTTACAGGTGAGTAATAATGAACAATAAATATAATTATCACACATTACTAGAGAATGTTCTGCTGAGTAGAAAGTTTTCACTTAAATGATACCAAAGTCAAAGAACACTCAAAATGAAAAACATGAAGAAAAATAGATGAAAATTCTAATAAATTTGATCATAATTATGTATATTAATACATCAATCACTCACTGTGAATCATATATCTATACATAATTATATGTCAATACAATTCCTTACATATGATCTTATATGTATTATATAACAATGACCTCACCTTTATCATGTTCATAACATATTATCATTATGCACATACTAATCATATATTTTAACCCATACATAATTAATCACATTTATTTATACATCACCATCATAATCATAATTAATATACAATTAAACATATTTGTAAAATCAATAATGCACTACAACATAATTACCACCCGAAGTAGTTGAATATGTTCATCAAGAATAGACTTCATCACTCAAACAATATCATTTAGTCTCAATGTTTACATGTGAAAATAAATATAATCATTACACATCAGTAAAATGTTATTTGAATAGATAATAGTCACCTAAATGATATCAAAATCCAGTGACACTCAAAATAAAAAACATGAAAAAATATCAATAAAAATTCTAATAAATTTATATACTTCAATTTATTAAATACATTTTTACATTATTTTCAAACTTCTCCTTAATTCTTAATAACATATTATTCCAAATCATTCTTAAAAATACAAATTAATATCTTACATATACATATATTTAACAATTTAGTCATTGAAAACTTTTCATATACAAATAACTAATTTATTAAATAAATATAAATATTAAATATCCTACCTAGATATAAATATTAAATATTCTTACCTACATGTAGAGTGTTTAGCATCTAAATACTTCTTTCAACACTTTCATAAAACCAACAAAAATTCAAATAAATTTCATTACTAAAATAACACTAAAACATTTTATAATAATTACACGTTATTGCATGTTCTCAACCCTTATTATTATTTTTTTCTTATGCATGTTTGAATTTAGAAGTTATAAAGTAAAATGTGTTTGAGATAATAGCTTAAAATTTTAATTTTTTTTAAAGTAAATATTTTTTAAATCTAAAATATGCAATTTATTGTTATTTTTTTCTTTTTAGTTTCATCCACATTATTTTTCTCAAATAAAAACTGTTTTTTTTTTCATCAACAATTATTTTAAATAATTTTTTTAAATTCTAAATAAAATTAATAGATTATACATGTAATCGTGCATGAAAATAATCTAGTTTTTCATGCATACATCAAATATACCCTTTATAATTTTCACTGTTTGACTTTTCTTTGAAGATCTAATTTGATATATTAATTATGAAACTTGAAGTTTTGAATACTTTTCTGCAAGAGCTTTGAACAGAGGAATACCATGGAAGTGTAATTCTTGTATTTCTCTCTAAAGTGCATTGCCCATGGTTTTCTTTGTCTTTTGTGCTGTCCTTTCTGATGTATTATTATTGCATCAATGAGATGTTGTACTCTTCAAGAACTATATATTTTTCTATAATTGATTTGAAGATTCATCTTCACTTTTAATTTCATAGTCTTGTAAATTATAATTTTAATATTATAAAAATTTAATGGAATGTTTGTTTTTCAGTATTCTAAAATTAAATTATTTTAATTTAATATCATCTTATTACAATACAAAATTTACTGTGTTTATCATGATGACAACAAATTTTATTAAATATAATTATTATCTCATTAGATTTTATTATTATTAATTTGCTAAAATTACATCATTTTAACATGATATATTATTAATAGAATTATTAATTTGTTTTCAACTTTTAGCTTTTTTGCACATATTATTTCAATATTTTTGTCCCTATGTATTCACTTTTTAATTCATTTTAGTCTCTATTGACTTAATTCATAGGAACTTAAAAAATTGAAAACAAAGAATAAAATAGACAAATTTTTAAGCATAAAAAAAAGTAAAATATATTCAACTATATACATGGAACAAATGAGTAATTTAACCTATATTATTATAATACTTAAATCGAAGTTTCAATAACATGTATTAATAATAGCAATTTCTATTTAGAATGAAAAAGCAAATCTTTAGGGTTTTGTATTAAATATTTTCACCAATTTCTATTTTATAAATCCTAAACTCTAAATCTTAAATTTTAAAATTTTAAATTTTAAATTCTAAATTCTAGATTTTAAAACTTTAAATCCTTAAATTTGACAAAAAAAATTCCTTTTCTCGATCTTTCTACTACATATTTTTTTAAACCAATTTTATAATTTATTTGAAGATTTAATTCACAAACTTTTGAATTTAAAATCAACCAATTTAGCTTTGTTTTAGACATATTTTTAGAAGACACATGATAATTTTAGTTAGGTCTTACTCACCTATATATATAGGGATATACCTTGAGATCCTTGTCCCTAATATTAAATCCTTAATATTCCTAATTTAATGAATACCTTAATTATGAATTTCAATAATAATGACTAATAATTTGACCATAAACAATTAAGGGTAAATTATTTAAATTTTTGAAATAAAAACATGTCAATTTGTTGTTGTGTTTAATGTATAAACCTCAACCACTGTACAAAAGATACTGGCCAGACTCAATGTTCTGTCACCTAAATTGAAGCACATGGCTCTAATGATCTTTGTTTAGACTATGTTAATCAAAAGGGCATTTTTCATAATCATTTTTTTGACTTTCTTTCATCACAATTAGTGAAAAAAGACGTGTTAAGTCAAATTACAATGAATCATGCATGATTTTTTAAGCATAGTTTAATTATTAGGTTTTGTGTTAGCATTTGGCATTCTCTGATAAGATTGTAAGAAGAGACGTGGTATTCTTCACATGAACATTTTTGTTACATTTTTAAGTAAAAAAACAGAGATTAAAGTAACTAATGATGTTTAATAAGTTTTAATTAGGAATGGAAAAACGGGTAAGTTCGGCTCGTTTAGGCTCGCCCCGCCATAAGTCTGCCACAGTGATGTGGGCCAAAATTTTTAACCTGCCCCGTCATAAGGCGGGTTGACGGGTTGACGGGTTGGTCTACTTATTTCTTTTGTTTTGTATTTTTTTTTAAAGTTTATTTTTTTTATTTTTTTTTGAATTTTTGGTTTTAAATTGGACTTTTTTTTCTTTGCACTATTTTGTTTATGTCCAATTTAAATGAATTTTTATAATTACAACAATATATTAAAGATGTATATAGTAACATAACATCTTAAAAGTACAATATATTTTTTTTTGCGGGCCAGCGGGTTGGCCCGCCCCGCCTGTGACCCGACGGGTTAGCGGGCTAGACGGACCAGATTGATACGAGTTGATGAGTTCAAAATGCTAACATGTCCCACCCATATACTATCGGGTTAGCGGGCCGACCCGCCAGACCCAACTCACTTTGTCACCTCTAGTTTAAACAGTACAATGATAGTTTTATAATTTAGAGGCTAATTAATTAATGGTTAGTATAATTTTAGAAACTAATTTAAAATATAAACTGTTTTTTAGAGAATAATTAGTAAAATTAAAAATTAAAAAGATTATGAAAAGTATCAAGTAGTTCACACAATAACTAACAAGAAAATTCATGCAAAAATCAAACTCTAATTTAATAGTAATATAACATATTGTGTCATGAATTGCGTGACAGTTAAACTAATCAGGGTTTTAAAATATTAAATTAATGAAGTCCCAAAACGTTTTCATAGTTAAATATATAATGATTAATTAATATATGACGACTTCATCTTGTAGTAGAAAATAATAAATTACTATATTCTAATTCTTTTTAAGTGATTTTGATATCCAACCTTTAATAATGTTTAACTTTTTACCATCATAATATTGATATATCTTATATCATTAATATTCTCAGTCCAAAAAATCACTCAACAACTATTTATACCTAATTCACAGTAAAAAATTACAAAAACTCTCAATTATATATCCTATGATATGATTTAGATTATCCCTGAAACTAAGATAACTAAAAAAAGTCAACCAAAATTTTTAAATTATTAATTAATTTCTATGCAGATTTTAATATATTATTATATTTAACTAATTAATATTTATAATATATTAAATTTATTTATTATTGTATACAATATATAAAATTTTTATGATTTAAAAATATATGAGTTTAAAAATAAAATTTATTTTTAATATTTTTAAATATTTTAAATTTATGAATAATATTTAAATATGTATAAAATATAATTAATAAAATTCTCCATCTAAAATTTTACTTTCAAATCCTGTTCATCTGAAAATGGAAACAAACACACATGAACCTAGATATAATTAATAAAGTTCTTCATCTGAAAAAACAAGAATAAAGAAGAAAGAAACCCTAGATATAAAATCCTGAAACTAGGTTTAGAAATAAAACACACATGAACCATTTTAGAAAATTGTAGTAAACTCATAATATTAATGTAATATGATAATATAATATTTAAATAATTCGTTCAGCATCATACTGTAAATTACACCGAATGGTTGATTTAAAAAATCTATTTTTTAAAAAAAAAACTTCTAATTTTAATCAATTACCAATTTTTAAATTAGATATATTTTTTTTTTATCAATTTGGTTCTCACTACCCTAATATGAAGGCAAAGTATCACTAAATATTTTATTAAACATATATAGTTGACCCGTAACTAACAAGTACCAATATAACAAAAGAAAAAGAGAAAACCATGCCAAAATAAAATTATAGTTTCATAGTATTTATAATAACATATAAAATAACACATCGTCACATGAATGCATGAAACTAACAAGAACTTTAAAATACTAATTATTTAATTAGTGATGTCCCTACAACGTTTTAATCATTAAATATATAATAGTTAATATAAAACTTACACGTTGTAGTAGCATATATATTTTTAATATGTTTTTTTTAGCATATTTTCCACCTCATGCTTATGTTACTTTTTTGTTAACTTAAAAATTAAATGAAATTATTATAATATTACATCTTTTTTTTTATGTTAAAATTTATACTCTTGTTATTATAGTATACTACACTTGTCAATATATAATCTAGTTCAGTGAAAAGATGACTAATTATGAATTCGTTTACACTATTTATATTATGCAAATAAAAACAACACTTTTTTTTCATTTTTATTATGATTTGTTGACTTTTTATTAAAAATAATAAGTGACAGTTTAGTTCATAGAAAATGGAAAATATAAATTATTCATTGAGTTATAAAAAATCTAGTAGCTATGTTCTATTGAAAAATTAGTCATTAAAATCTACAACTTAAAGTTAAATTAGTCTTAGAAATCTTATATTAAATCGGTCTTGAACAATACAATTTAGTGATAAAATTAGTTTCACAAAATTTAATAATTAAAATAGGATAATTGTATTTTTATGCATTCAGAGAATAAATAATAAAATTTATATTCTTTCACGAATTAAGTTTTTATGCATGATAATTTAAAATTATTTAAATATAAAATCTGTGAAAAGATAATTAAAATGGATTATGGAGTATTTTAAACCTATTTAAGTGAGAACAAACAAAAGAAAATCTTTCTTGCTTTAGTAAAAAAAAATTCACTTAAGTATAATAAGACAAAAAAACAATATTTCTGATGTATCTCACTTTAGTGAAACTATGTCACTCAAGATTATAATTTTCTATTTGGTTCAAGTTTAATATAATAAGTTATGATCTATTTTAAGGTTGTATGAGTATAAATAATTGGTAAAATATTTATGAATAATATACATACTCGTACTATATTCAAATAAATGGTAAGTTTTTGTTTGAATATATGTATTAACTATAAACATTTATATTACATAGATATATTTGCTTTAATGAATGTCTAAATTATATAGATAAAAACATTTAGTAAATACGTGTGTTTAATATTGAAAACCTTAAATATATTTTGATTTTTAAAAACAATATTTGCAATATTTAAAATAAGTCATTTATTAGTCTCTAATAAAAAAATATTTAATTCTACATAAATTATCATTATAATAATATAACAACTTTACTTAATTCTACATAAGTTATGATTATAATAATATAACATCACACCTATTGTTAGTTAAAATGTAAAACACTTATAGTTAAGTTTTAAAAAATGTAATTTAAGTAATCTTACACGTATTGTTAGTTAATATCTGACGTGGATTATTTAATAGGAAAATATGAAGAGTATTGATCAACTAATTAAAATTAGAAATTTCATTAAGAACGTATTTAATGTATTAATACATTTTCTTGTAACTTTTAATATATTTTAAAACATTTTAATTAAAAATATGTTGTTCTCCATCATTTCAACTCACTTTATGTTTGCTTCAACAGATTTTCTGTGCTCATAGAAAAAAAACTTAAAAAGAAAGTATAAAAAATAGAAAGAAAAGAGTTAATAAACACAAAAATATGTGTTAAACTTTACGAATAAATATAAACAGATTTGCTTTTATGCATAAGTACAAAGTTATAATCAATTCAAAAGCATAATCTCTTATTAACATTTATATTTTTCATTATAAATAATAAATAATTAAAAGAATAAAAAATAAAATTAATTAATTAATAACAAATAAATATATTTTACTTTCTTCATTATAACTCATTTTGTCTTAATTTAATTAATAACTTTACTTTTCTTAATTATTTGCAATAAATAATAAATTATTAGTTTTTAGTTTTTTTTAATTCTTATATTTACATTAAATCCTTATTTTTATAAAATATTTAAATTTAAGATTGAAAATTATAAAAAAATTATATCTATTTTAATTTATACCCTATATCATAAATCTGCAATTATGCAACACAACTTAGATATTTAAATCTACAAATCTTATACGAATGAGTTCTAATTCTATCTTATTTCTGATAAACCAAAGATTAAAATTATCAATTCTCCTTATGTTTTTGTCTTCCATTTTATCATACCTAATAAAAAATTGTAAATTTTTGTAATGTTAATTTCTTAATGATAGCATAAAAAGTGAATGGTTAAGAAGATCTTGGTAATTATAGAACATGCATGCATCCACCTCAAGCTTGCGTGTTCTCCATTCACCACACAATTTACAAAGGAACTTTGACTCAAGTCTTTGTCTTTAACTCTCATAGACTAGCTATTTGGTTTTCTTCCACTAAGTCTAAAGAAACAAAGGAAGCTTCGACAAAAAAGAAAAACAAAACAAGAAAAGAAACAAATGAAGGAAGTTGAAGCTGAACACAGAAAAAAGAAAGAAAATGATACTTTAAATTCACCAAGTGAAAATAGATTTTGATATTAATTCACAATATGAATTTAAATCTTCTTCAAATTTGTAAAATAAGTTTGTAACTAAAGTAATATCTATCATCATTCATTTATATATTATATGTGAAAATATTTGTTGGGTCAATCACAATATACTGTGAACATGATTATAGTTTCTGATTTGATGAACTTCAAAACTAAAAAAAAGAATAAATAACTAATTTTTTCTTAAATATGTGAGAAACTATTCTCTTAAATGGTACAAGAATCCTACAGTTTACTTTAATTTTGTGAGACTTATGTATTGTTAAGAAATAATTAATTAAGGGTCGATATAATTCTAATTCAGAAATTATGTCATTAAATTATAATATTAAAAAAAATTGTTTTTTTTCTTTAAGGACTAAATAGTTTAAGATATTACTTCTATTATAATTACAATTAAATTTTAATGGATAAATAAAGTATAAATTTACTTAAGTGAGGTAACATGTAATTAAGTAGATATTTCAGTACATCTAATATTTTACATTATATAAGAGTCTATTAAAGAAAATTTATATATTTCTTCTTTCTTTAGTTATTTGAAATATTTTTTATGATAAAATTATGACGAAACTTTAAAATTTAAAGTGGACAATATTTTATTATTGTAGTTTTTTACGAGAAATCAAGTGTAATTTAAAAAAAATATTTTTTTTATAATTCGATTAATGACTTTTATCGATATGTCTAATAGTTTTATGTCACTCAAAAATTGAGAACAATGATATTTTATATATATTAAAAAGTTTATTCTAATCGATTTGTTTGATTATAAAAATGGATTAGATATAAATCGATTTACTAATATAAATTAAAAAATAAAATAATATAAATTAAAAAATGAAAAGAATTTAGTGAAAGAAGTGAAAGTGAATTGTGTGATCTATACTCTTTGCAAAATTGACCTTGTATTCTCTTATAAAAAAAAGAGTTTTTTTATATAGAAAAGAAAATAATAAAGAAAGGGTTAGGGTTTTGTTGGTAGGGTTCCTAGCTGGAGCCACGAATTTGGAGAAGAAAGAAGCATGGTCTTGGTCAAATATGGTGACCATAATACAAAAAATGGTGACTGTGCATTTGTCTGCTTTTATTTGGAGATGCACCAAGTTTCACATAATAAGACGACGATTCATGGAACATCATCATCAAAGTGGTCCACACTTTTACTTCATTTTACTACTCTATCTGTGTCTGCTTTTATTTACTATAACACTATAACAACACATCTTCCTATTATTTTTAAACAATATTTTTAAGGTAAACTATTCCTATAAAAACGAATTTATAATTTTTTAAAATCAATAATAAAAAATATAATTTATATTATAATAAAAAAATGTTTTATATATCAATAATTTTTAATTTATAAAATAATTTATAATTTAATTAATACAAAACTAATTATTGTTAATTTTTAAATTAATTTATGTTTAATAATTTTTTTATAGTAATGGTTATTAACCATTAGAATCAACCACGTGACATGATGAATAGTAAAATAATATGTTTTGTTTCAAAAGACAGATAAACAAGGAACTACATAAATAACATAATATTCATATGAAAAGAGTACGCTGATATAAAAAAACATCATTTTATGAAAATTGAAATTTTGTTTCTTTTGATAGGTAGATTGGGTTGGAGATCCAAATGTGAGTGTAAATTTTACATTAAAAAATATGTGTGTTGAACATTGTATAAGGAAGAAGATTCATAAATATTCATTCTCTTAGGTAAAATCCATAAATTCATTGTCTTAACGTGTTTTAGGTTGAAGGCGGTATCAATTTTCTTATATACATTGACTTGTGGTTCATTTGGTGTTGTCTCTCCTGATGTATTTTTTTCTAAAAATCCTATATATTGTTCAATTTATTTTTATTTAATATAAACTTAAACTTATATTTTAATTTCTAAAATAAATAAATTAAATACATTTTAGTTCAATGAATTAAATTTTACATTTTTCAAATTGAATTGAATTATTTTTAGTTAAAGCAACCATATTATACATTTCAAACTAAACTACTTTTTCAAATTGATATATGAGTTTATTTTTTAGAAAACATATAGTCAACTTAAATTTAAACTTGAATAGAAGATAGAGAAGATAATTATGCGTATTAAAAATGTTCAAATCTTATAATGGTTTGAATAGTATACTAAAACATTATTTGTATAGTTATTTTTTTAAAAAAAAAACTCTAAGGAAAATAGTTTAGTTCAGTTTTCTATAAAATAGCTCAATTTTTCTTTCCGTAGTTTAGTTTAGGTGAATTACCTACCAATTTATATCAATTTAATTTTTTAACACACTTAACATAAAGTTACAAACTAAATATAATAATTTGTGTTATTAAAAGTAGTGGCGAAAAATGAATTCATATATAGAAACTGTTCAAATTTAGTTTTATTTTTACTATACTCGAATTCATTGAATAAGTACGAATAATGCTTAATTATTTTAATTAAATTTTAAAAAATAAGTATTTATATCCTCTTTTCATTTTTTTCATACTGTTATTGTTTTAATGGTTTATTTTTTTTATAATTTATTTGACATTTATATTATTATTATTTGATATTTTATTTCTAAAACTTACGTAATTAATTTTTTTATTTAATATTAAAAAATAATAATATAAGTATTATTTTAACATTAAATTATAGATAAATACTCCTTCGAATGTCTTTACATGAACCAATAAAAATAAATGTCAATTAAAGTTCTCTTACATAAACTAATAAAAATAATAATTTTTATAATTTAAAATAAATTTTTATTTTTTTTAATAATATCTTTATAAATTAAATATAATTTATTAATTAACAAAAAAATAAATGAAAATATGAAAAATAATTAATAAATACAAATAATAAATTAATTAAAATCTCATAAAAAAATTATTTAATTATATTTTATACTTTTAAAAATAAGAATATAACTAATAAATGGTATTAAACTTTACAAACAATAAATAAAATAAAACAAAATTTTTGTTCTAAAACAACATTTAGTTAGATGTAGAATCAAGTCTCTTTCATTATAATTTGTTTCTATTAAAAGTATTTAATTTTTAAAAAAATTAAGTTAACTAACTTCAAATTTAAATTTTTTTCAATTTAAAAAATTAGATTATAGGATAATGTAATCTCCACTCATCTCTCTCACATCATCTATCCCAGATTATCTTTAAATTTAAACTTAATATTATAATATTAAATTTATTTTTCATACATTTTTTTATTTTTCACTCATAAAATACTATCATTTTTTTATTCCATATTTTTCTGTTTTTAAAAAATACTTAATCTCTACAAATAGTTTATTTTTTTTACATATAGATAGTTATAAACTTTAAAAAATATTATATTTAAAAAAATGGGATGAAATAAGAAATCTTATCCTTCAATGAAAAGAATGAGTGTGAAAATTAAATTTTTATTCTTAATGGAAATTAGGAAGCAAATAATTAAGTAAGCTGAGGAAAGTTAATTAAGTAGAGGAAAGAAGACCGGAAAAACAAAACCTGCACCCTCCAGTATGACCATGATTTATGGATGCATGGATGGATATATGTACACTCCACAATAAAACTTTGATGCATTTACAAGTGATCATGAACATAAAATGAGAACTATTCCCAATCAGTTAACATGCTTTGATTGTTGTTTTGATATGGACATGTAACCAGTGGGATGGAGCATCAAGAAATAACTTCCTAAGAAAATAGAGAGAACCACTCTATGCTCAAAAACCACCTGTGACCAGGTTCAGGTGTTGGTTAACTCAACATGGAGCAAAAATCCTAGTTTTGTGGCAGAAGTGAATTTGTCCAAGCTATAATCATCACAAAAGGAATCATCTTATGGATAATGATGATGATGAATTTGTGGCAGGCTCAAGTACCAATGTACCATTCATCCTTGCATAACCATTGAAGCTGCATAGGTAGGAACAGATTAGCTTCACCTATGTGACTCTCATTCTCTCTCACGCCTATAGACATTAACAGAACCAAGCACAACTTTTCCAACTCTTCTGTTTCTACGTGCCCTTCTGCTCATACTTCTTTTTCTTCGCTTCTCAACAGGTTGTGACATAGGTAGATGATGAATCCATTTTAATGGCACTAGAGCTGCAAGGAACTGTGCAAGAATTCCCATGGGCAAGCCTGAGTAATCACCGGATGTAACACCAAGGCAAGAGGTCAATCCAACACCCAGAAAGGCACTAGCTATTGATGATACACACAAAGCTGATGCAAGGAAAGCTGTGAGAGACCCTTCACACCCCTTTGGACATAAATTTGCAAATAAAACTGAGAAAGGAAGGAGCTTAAACTGTGCCACAATTTCTGCTAAACCAGAAAAGCAAAGGGCAAACACCTCATTGGGAATTCCCCATTTGAGATTTATCTGTTTAACCAAAATGAGATCAAGAAGTAGAGATGAAGCATATAGAATCTGCACCATGCTTATCAGCTTTCTCAATGAAATTTTTTTCCAGAAACGGTTATAAAATAGAGTTCCTGAAAGAAGCACAAACTGGCCAATCACCCGAGACAGCCCGATTATGGTAGGATCAAGATTTAGGCACTGTGTCTGATAGCAAAATATAGAACCAGAAAGCATTGGGACCATGGCAATTGATCCAACAATCCATGCAAGGGGCTGGGAAATGCCCTTGTCACTGATCGCGACGACAAGATCAGAGACTTGTTTCCTGATGTTTTCGGAGATGGATTGCCTAGAAAGATTTTGACCTGAAAGTTGTGTTATGCCTAAAGACTCCTCTCTTGTTGAGAAAGAAAGGACTAGTTGTAGAGACAGTAAAGATGAAAATATGGCAAACATTGTTCTGGGAGGCATTTTCTGTAAGAAATAACCACCAATCAAGTTGCCTAAGATTCCACCTGCAGCTAATGCCATGAATGCATATGCCTGCAGGCCACCAATTTTGTGCTTCTTGCCATACTCTGCTACAAGAGCATCCTGTGCTACTTCTGCAATGGATGCTCCTAAATTACCGATAAGTACGCATGCAATTAAGTTGGGAAGTACTTCCTGTGCAATGGGGACCAATGCCAGCAGACTCCAAGAAAAAACTTGCAGAAAACCTGAAGATTGAACCAAAAAGGTATTTATTAAATTTAATAAAATTTTGGGGGCAAAAGCAGAAATTAATTCAGAAGAAAATACAATTATGTTTGGCTTAAAAGGCAAACATAAACGATAAAGAAAAACAAAAAAAGAAACATCAATGGAGTAAAGCTATCCAATCCCTCAACATGTCCATTAGGAAACCCCTAAGAAAGATAGAGTCTTACACCATATAGAAGCCATTAAGCCAAAGGCCTAATCTCATCCTAACTCCTCTACTGTGCAAGAGAAACTTCCTTCAATGATTAAGAGTGACACTCTCTAACCGTACACATCAGCATGGAATATATCTTTATGTTTTACACTCACATAATGCCAATTTTTCTTGTTTTACACATTTTCAGATCTTCTGATGTTAATATACATATATACATGACTATTTAAAAGCACTAATCAAAATATATACACAAGAAACTCAACAATTTAAGCTACGGTTACATCTTTACCAACTTCTTGCGAGCCATAAACTACTCCACTACTACAAAATCATATAACTTTCATTGAAAAGCATGGTAAAAGACTGGATTACTAAGTCAAATAAAAAAGTTCCACCTTGCTTTCCTCATTGCTTTCCTTAGCACTATTGTAATTTATTAATCATAATTTTTCACAATCAACAAATTTAATTCTGCTTTATAGTATATGAGCAAGTTGATCATTTACTTGTTTCTGTAAAGAATTTGTTTATACAAAAAGTGCATGTTGAACAAAAGACATGGTAACATATGGAAACAAATATCTAACCTTAGTATAAAGAAAAAGAACAACCTAAGGATGCAATAACAGCACAAACAAACTTCTAGATTTCGTTCTAGAATCTCAAAACTCATGAATTAGATTTTCACTCAGTATTCATAACCTGTATTCAGTCTATCTTATTCAATACATTTTCTGACTGACCATATAATTCCTACGATCTTATGAGCATGTTAGAGATAAGAGAATTAAATTCTGATCCTGGACTTTGCACTTGTGCGCTCTCTTTTGAAACTGATCTCACTTTACTCAGATAAAGCTCAAAATAACTGATAAAAAATTAATCAAATCGTACAAAACATCAGTATTGTCATACTCATTCAAAAGATAATGATCATGAAATGAAAAGATATATTCCAAGGAGTGGCTGCATACACAGAAAGGTCAGCTTCTCCTTGGTCTGTAACTCCTGCTTTTATAACATCAACTGAATCAAACAGACACACAAACTTGGAGAAGAAACAAATAGGTAAAACATAAGGAGACCAAAATTACAAAACTTCAGGGCAGTTTGATTCTCTTCTGCCTCTTATTTTTTAAAACAATTCCTTACTACTCAATAATCAATTTTCTATCCAAAACCAAAATATAAAAGTAGCTAGGAGAATTTTGTCTTCCTTTACTTTTACTTTCCTAAAGCGTGAGAGTGTTTAAGGGACAAACGCTTAGAAAATAGGAAGGTGTTCAGGGACAAACTTCCAAATATGCTCACAAAACAAACAAATTTTACAAAACAGCAACAGTTTTTCAAAAAATAGTAAACAAAAAAAATGCTAGCAGCACACCCTGTTAAACACCCTATCTATTATTGACTAAAATTTTATTAAACGTTACACGTTCTAACAAATCTCATTTCCCATTTAATAAGTTTCTCTTTTCTCTGAAGTTTTCAATATTCATAACCCAATATTTGAGTCTGTTTTAAAAAAACATGTGTTGTCAACTCTGTTCTACAAAACAAACATGGCCTTAATGAAGTTTCTACCCTCTTCCAATCTGAGTTATAATTTTACTTTCCTAATCTACATGAAACACTTATTCTGGTAAAGCATTGAAGCAAGTATATCTAAATTATGATATACCAAAAAAAAAGTACATAACCCAAAACATGCCAACAAGTTACTGGTATGAGAATAACTCGAACTTAATCCTCTAAAAAGCAAGGTCTTAAATTCAATCCTAATGGTAGCTAACCAGGATTTCTACGTTATAATAGTACAAAACCCAAAACATGCCAACAAGTTACTGGTATGAGAATAACTCAAACTCAATCCTCTAAAAAGCAAGGTCTTAGATTCAATCCTAATGGTAGCTAGCCAGGATTTCTACGTGATAATAGTCATAAAAAAACTAGTGGATAATTGGTAACATTAACATGATTACACAAAAAACAAACAACATAAAGACATGATGGTTAACCATACCCCCCATGGCAAGATAAGGAATTCTACGCGCCCCGTTGATATAGATGGCATCCGAAAGGATTCCATAGAGTGGCTTAGCCACCATGGGGAGGTTTGCAGTGTTCTGCACGAGCTGCAACGTTGAGGGGTGCAAGTTGAGGTTGGTAGCCATGTGAAAGTTCAGCGCCAGCCACGGAAAACACCTGAAACCTTGCACCCAATAACCCAACCCACACAGCAACACCATTTGTCTGTTCCCAACATCTTCCCTCTCTTTCTCCTCGTACTTCTCCTTAACCACAACGCGCCTCGTCATCACCGTCAATGTGGGTCGCTCATTGACGGCGTTGCTGGTGGGATTGCCGTGGTTTAGGAAACAAATCACAGGTGGCCGAGAAGGTCTCGTGCGATGTCTGTGGAGTCTTGGCATGTTCCACACCAATGGGTTCTGGGAAGAAACGGCGTAAATCATGGCTTTGGGGATTCAGAAATTCCCAATGAAAAGGAGAAATGGCTAATGTTCTTGTTTATGTTCTTGTTCAACGGTGAAAAAACCAGCCACCCAGTAGATGAAAAACTAAACTTTGAAAGAAAAGAAAGAAAAGTTTTAACATTTAGTGATTAACACATGATGATTGTAGAGTTTAAAGGGTGAGTAGGAGAAAAGAGGCAAAAGGGTAACTTTTTTTTGGTTAATAGTGTATGGTTTGAGTAAGAGAAGATGGAGTGGAACAGAAAGTGGTGAAAGAAAGAATATATACTAAAGAAGAGGGAAGGGGTAACGGGAGAGGGATCTAGAAGAGTGTATTGTGGGTTCTTTCTAGGAAAATGAAATTGAATTCAATGGTAAAGAAAAAATATATTTGTTTGTGTGAGTGTTGTCCGTTATAGAGAGGAGTGAAGAGGGTTCCAGGTTTGAGATTTGGTCGGGGAGTGATAGATGATGACATTGTAGAACAAACTGGTATGTGTATTTGTGACTGTGATGTGTCGTTTATTTGACGATTATGGGTTTAAAATTGTGAGGGTTTGGGGTCCCAAGTGTGAGATTGGAAGGGTTTGTTTGTTTGTGTGGTGTGGTGTGGACGTGATTATTGATGGGAAATTTGCGGCAAAGGAGTGAATTCACGGTTTTATCAGACTGAATAAGACTTTTGAGCAGTGCAGGTGTTTGGTTTTTATTATGTTATAACCAAAATAGTTAATTATTATATAATTGCTTAGTTAATGCAAGATTAAGATGTTAACAAGGATGGTTGAGATAATTAGACATGGTCAAGTGGGTTTTTCCAGAATAATTTGATGACTTATGAACTTATGATAGTGTTTTTAATTGAATATTTATTTCAGTTTGCTATTGGATGTAGGTTATAATTTAAGTTATTATTATTTATAAGTTAAATTTTAATCTAGTAATTTAATATATAAAAATAATTATTATTTTAATTTATTTAAATAAAAATAGTAATTAATTGGGTATAAATTTAAATTTAAAAAATAGTTATATGATTAAGTGTATGTTTAAAAATTATATATACTAAAACAAAATGCTAAATTTTTAAAAGAGTATAAAAATTAAAATAGAAATGTTGACTAATCTGTTTTTGCTATCTTTAGATATTGTTTGTTTAATGGTTATAAAAAAATGCAGTATATAATAAAAATGAATTTTAAAATGAAAATTAGTTATGATAAGAATTCAAAAGGAAATAAGGAAAAGAAATACAATCAAAGATTTGAATAATTCTTAAACGATAATTTAGATATTGTTTGATGACTATAAAAAATGCAGTATATAATAAAAAATTAGCTTCTTATGAATTTTAAAATGAAAATTACCAAGGATAAGAACTTAAACGAAATACAATTAAAGATTTGATGAATTCTTAAACGATAATAAATAAAGTTGCTGAGCTTCAAAATGTGCATTATATTTAATATTATAATTGATTTTAAGAATATTACAAGATATAAAAAATACATAGTCAAAAAATTAGAGATTAAAATTTGATAAAAGATATTAATTCTATGGTAAATAAATTGTCTAATGATATTAATTCTATAGTAGTTTCCTTTGTTTGGGTTACAGGTTATTTGTTTATGAGCATAGATTTGATTTGTTTTTTTATATATATTTTTTAGATGTTAATTAGGTTTTTTTATTGATGTAGATAAGAGTTAAATTTTTAATTCATACTACTAGGATTATTTTGTTATTATTGTAAATAATTGTTAGGTGTCACTCAATATTAATTGAAGTTTTTCCTATTAATGATGATGAGATTACTTTTTCTTGACAAACATGAACTTGATTTTTCATCTCTGATTTAGTACTTGTATATGTTTAAGATTATTTTTTATTATAAATATTAATATTATTTTTTGTCAATAGTCTTTTAAAATTTTTAGTTTAATGTTGTTGGTGGAGAAAACTTTCGGATAATACTAACTAAAGATTTTTTTTTTCAATATGAAAGTTTTTTTAGTCGACATCAATAAAAAATTGATAAAAATAAATATTAACTAATAAAAATAAATAATATTAATATTTTTAAATTATTAAAAGAATTCTATTTAAATAATTTTTATATTTGGAAGTAATTGAAATGCTTTATCCAAATAAAAGGAAATAAAAATTCAATAAATTGAAATTATATTATCTAAATAAAATAATTAAAAAAATAAAGTATTTAAAATAAAATCAATTTAAATTTAATGTAGTTAAATATTTAAAAAATGTGAATTTTTTTTATCTAACTCAAGGTAAAGAAACACTAATGCCATGAACAAAAAATTGTAACTATAGAAGATTGGTGTTAGGGAAGAGACTATACATTTAACAAGTGATTGCACATAATTTCAAATGCAAAAGAGAAACATTGATGCAATGAATCCAATTAAATATATTCATAAAGTTGTTTACATAATAAGGATATTAAGAAGTTGTCATGTTATACTTATTTTTCTCTGTAATAATTTAATTAGAGAAAAACACCAATTATATCATATAATACATGCACTTCTTTTATTATATACCACAGTTTGGTTGAGAAAGTGTAGGCTTTCTGAGAAGGAAAATGCAGTAATAAAGTTTCATATTATCCTCCAAACAACACTTTTGCTTCCATTAGGTGCATCCTGAGATTTCACTTCTCATATCAAAACCTATGATCATTCATAATAAATGAAAAATGTAACAAAAAAGTTGTGGAAATTCATCACACTTCACTTCACAATTTTTATGATACTATCACACATGCATCCAATTCCATTTTCATATTCTTTTCTTGCTCTTTCCTCATTAATCCTATTAAGTATATTTCAGATAAAAATAGAATTATAATATGTGATTCTGTGTTATACTTCTTAATTATAGTTTTGAGTGTAATTTTCTGATACTTTTAATGATACTAATCTGACAAGTTTCAAATATTAACTTATTTATAATAAATTAACAACAATCTTAAGAGAAAACTTCATTTTATCCCTTATGATAGAGAATCACAACATTAATTATGTACATATATTTTTATAAATTAAACCATTGGAGATAAAAAAGAAAAATATCAATTGTTTCACTACCTCAATCCTCTAGGAGATAAATTTGTTGATATTTTAATTATTTAAACATCGTTTTTACATTGTAGAAAGCAAAACAGCATCACTCTATTATCTAAACGATTAACTTGATATAAAATTTTCAAATAATTAATTCAGTACAGAAATAACTTCATTATATTATCTGAATAATTATTCTTTATTAAAATAAATTTGCTGACAATTAATTATTTAAACTATAAGATTGAAATAAAAGCTTTCAACTAATTAATGCAATATGTAAATAATAAGTTGATTGGATTGAAAATTTTAAAATTTCAGAAAATTTAAAATTTAAATTGGTTTAATTTATTTTTTATTTTGTAAATGTTTTGTTTAGTTAAATCAATTAAAATTAAATTATTAGTTGGATAGGATAATTCAATTTCTACATTATGCAAAAAAATAATATATATATTAAAAATATATATTTGAAATGTTGAACTTCATTAACAAAACTGAACAAAGTGTTTTAAATTCTCTAAAATATAAATTATCTATTTAAAACTCCTGGTCCAGGAAATGATTATCTTGATAATTTAGCTTTCTGTGACATGATTACACTAATTGAAGTTCATATATAAGACAAATGGATTATCATTACATTCCTTAAATGTCAATGATGCCTGACACATTCATCCAAACTTCAATTACCCATCACATTTAGAGAAGCATCCCTATCAAACTTTATGGCATTCAAAAGTGCCATAGTTCCACAGACAAAGGTTGCAATGTTACTTCCAAACTTCCACAGTTACTAATAAATAAATAGAATCTGCGAAACAAAGGGGTCCAATTCTCTACTTGGAGTCAAGAGTGTGTTCTGCATACATACAATTACATCTTTGGTTTGGTTCCTTATTCTGATTGCAGAAACAAAAGAACAGTAAAAGCTGCAAGGGAACATGTTACCCAATTTCAACATGGAATGATGAAGTGGGTTGGGTTTATACGTAATTACACTGTAAGTGAAAGGGTAAAAGTCATAATCTCCCTCTAATCAATCATATCTTCTAGTTATTAACCATCTAATCTAACTACGTGATCACAAAATGGTACAAATTTCACTATAATCAGTGAGTGAGAATATATGTTCCTAATACCACGGCCTAGATTCTGCTACATAGTGAATACAGATGTATCATCATATCATGTTCTCTTAAAAAATTTACCACCTTTCTTTCCCATGCCTATGCCCATATCAGAAGGGAAAAGGTATTTTGTATCTGGCCTCCATTTCAACTCTTTGAGAGTTGAAAACAAGGTTGCAAGTTCAGGAGAGATATCACTATCCTTTATGTTTTTACATGACTCTACTCTAAGGCACTCTAGCTCCTTCCACTGCTCAATTACGGACTCCAAACCTTCTGTTGTAAGCAACGAACATCCTTCTACGTAAAACAATTTCACCCGCCTGAAAATACACCAACAACAACTCTAATGTAACTAACAAATAATCTCCCTATATTGACAACACATCCATATAACTTATCCACTAAGGATAACATAACTTGTTTTTTTATCATTAACAATTTAATGCTGCAAGAAACTACAAGTTATATGATCAATAATTGAAACATGACAAACGATAAAGATATCAATACTTTGATCTTTGATGCTGCAAGAAATCGTACGTTTTAAAATAAAGTGGTCCACGATTGAAGATCACAAAAAGGGTAAATTAATTTTAACATAAACTCTCAAAAACATTATAAACTCCTGGACCACAATGAACCCACAAGTTATAATTACTTATTTTTCAACTTCATAATCTTTTAAGATTTCTCTCTATACCAGCAAACCAACCAGATTAATTATACACACGATGCTAGGAACACAATTTTACATCTACGCACTACAAAAATTTCATGAGTTTGACTTATTTAAGTGGGAAAATGTTTAAAGCAGGAAAACAAAAGTACATTGTCCATAATTTAAAAAAATGTTAATTTAATAAACTATTATATAATTCAAAAATCCAAATACACGTATATAAATTTTAAAAAATGCTATATATATATATATATATATATGAGTTTAATGATGTCTTATACTAATATATAAATTTTAAAGTCATTATCACAAAAAACAATAATTTTAAATCCATGGTTAAATGTATCATTCAAAATTTAAATCACGATGGGTTTATTTTTCACAATGTTAACAACATCCTTCCTAATAATGGCAATCCATTTGCAGAGCAAAAACCCTTTACACGGCTCAATGCATTCTAAGAAAATCCTATCTTCGTTATCTCACATTACAAATTTTTTCTTTTAACTAAAAAAAAGGCAACCCCGATTTCATTTCGCCATGGCTAATTCCATTTGCACATACAAATTCAAATTCAAAGTGAAAACTAACCAGAGAAAAAAAAAGGGACAAAACTTAGATCCAGTTTCTGAAGTGTTCTTCGTATGATTCCCCAATCAGAATCATAGTTCCACTTAAGTTACATATGTTAACATTTAATGCAAACAATCATTACACTAATTACCCAAATAAAACTGCAAATATAATTGAAAAGAATAAAAAACTAACAAATTGCATTCAAGTAAAAAATAATAAAAATAAAAGATCCTCAATTAGATTACATTACCTGCAAACAATAGCCAAGCTCAAGGTGCTATCATCCAACCCCCAGCAGTCCTGAAGAACAATCTCCCTAGCATTCCTACACACCGAAAACAACGCTCCCACGCCATTCCTATCCCTCAACTGGCACTTCTGCAAATGCAACCTTTCAAGGGTCTCACAGCATCCCAAATGCTCCTCCAACCCAGGGCTTCCATCAATCACCTTACACGATTGAACCCTCAAAGTCTTCAAATTTTCGCAAAAGGAAACCCCCGCGAGCCACCCATCATCCATCCTATGATCAACAATCACCAACTCCTCCAACATCACACAGCACTGCCCAATCGCCTTAACCCCATCGAAACTCCCCTCACACCCAACAAGCTCCAACTTCACCAGCCTCCTACACCCCTGCGCCAGAATCGTGAACCCAATATCCGAAACCACGGAATCATAGAACCCTTTTAAACTCCCAACCAATTTCAAAATCTGCAAATTCCGACATGCCGCCACGCCGCGCAAAACGGCGTCGTCGCACCGCTGCAGCTCCAGCTCCTGCAGCGTGGCGCACTCGGAACCGACGGTCGAAATCCCGGCCTCACTGGCACCAGCGACCTCGAGCTTGCGTAGATTGGGGCAGCCGCCGGAGAGCGATCTGAGACCCGCGTCAACGGTCTCACTAGGTAACACGTTTTCCACGCGCCAAGAGGAATCCACGCGCAGCGAAACCTGTCTGTGACTAACTACAATGGTGGCTGAGTTTTGCGGTGAAGCGAACGAACCTGGAATCAAATCAACGTGGTTCAGGTTCGGGAAGCGGTGGGTTAACCGACCCGAGAGGACGAAGTTCCAGTCGAGGAGCCGCAAGCTTCGGACCAACCGACCCTGTAGGTTGAGCCAGCGCTTGCAGACGAGAGAATTAGAGTTTCGCTGCGAATCTGGAAGCCTCTGGAAGATTCTGATGAGAATCTCGTCGGAGAGGAGGAGGGTCCGGTCCATTAGTATCAGCGTGGAATTGGGGACTAGGGTTTTGGATTTGGGGTCGGAGAGGTGCATGGCGAGAACCATAGGGTCGAGGGGTTCAGCAGCGGCAGCGGCGGCGTTGAGCCAGGGCTTTAACGGTGGCGGAGGAGTGAGACTAGGGTTGGTTTTGGAGTTGGGGCGAAACGACATCGTTTGGAGGTAGTGGTGGTGGTGGTGGTGTTAAGAAGGTTCGCATTCCCGGTTAACAGTGAAGTGGAGGGGAGTGTTGGGGTTGTTAGGGCGTGTTTGGTGTTCGGCATTGTTTGTGAGAGCTATCTCTCTATAATCTATATCTATATCTTAACCACCATTTTTGTTGTGGGTCTCTCAATTTTTATTATTATTTTCCAATCATATTTTCTTTCTTTTTGTTTTCTTCTTCATGTCTATTCAAAGCACTAGAGACAAATTTCACCATTCTTTCTCTTTCTTTCTTCTTTTCTTTTTTCCTTTTTTTCACTTCTTATATGTGTTTATGTGTACATATAAATTAAATGTTATAAATGTTTGGTGTACTATCAAATAAATCCTTTTCTATTATCTTTCTTTTTTCTAAACCAAAAGAAAATTATAGAAAGTGGATATGCATTATAACTCTTTATTTTTTATTACTTTTGTTTCTTACACTCCTATAATTATTATTTGCACCTCATAACCCTTCATGCTTTGTATCTTTCATTTTTTTAAATAGGGGCCTTTGGCTCTCTTCTTTTGAGATATTGATCATTTGAGGTGGGAATTTGCATTAATTATGGGCTCTCTTACAAAACAACTAATCCAAAACATTTTTCTAAATTTAGTAATTTGAACATGTTTTCAGCTTTACTAGGAAACATGTTTTAAATTAGGTGTTCTAAAAACATGTTCCAAAATTATTTATGTATAACATTTCATATCTATATAGTTTTCATTTGTAGATGGTGTAATTTTAAAACATTAATTGTGAAGTATTTTAGATTAGACAATTCAAAATTAATCATTTTTTTATTAATAAAAAAATATTTTATTAATTATTAGAATTAGGGGTGCAAAAAGTAAAAACTTTTATTAATTATTACCAAATTTAATTCAAATTAAAATTTTATAATTTTTTTTATTGATAGTTGACAAACTCAATTCAATTTTTTTTGCTATTAGTTATGCATTGTTTAAGAAAAAGAGAATAAAAACAATACAAATCCCTAAATTTGAAAATAAGAAGAGTAATATAAAGCTTAAAAGCAATTCTTAGAAGGTAGTAAGACTAAATGAAATTAACAAAATCAGAACTCATTTACTATAACATGAAAAACAATTGTTAGTAGGTTAAGACTTTTGGGAATCGAATTTTAGTCAGTGATTTTTCTTTTTTGGTGCTGGAAAACTAGTCACAAAGTAGTAATCAAATTATGGTTATACTTTTTCAAAAAGAAAAAAATTAATTAATTAAAGCATCTAATTTTTTTACAAATATTTTTAATATTTTAACAATTTAAATAAATTTTTAAATAAAAAACATATTAAGATTTTGTTAAATATAATAATTTATTAATTTAATTGATTATATAAATAGATATTTAAATATTGATTTAAATAAATTTATACTTAAATAAAACTATACTTAATTACATAAAATCTATATATATATATATGTGAGAAATTGAATTTATTGTCATATCTTAATTAGTCTATTTAAGACATATATTAATGTTAAGTTTAATAAATATTTTAAAATTTAATAAATAAATTTAAACTAATGAGATAAGTAGTAAGTTATAATTTTATATAATTGGAAGTTAAATTTAAAATTTTAAAATAATTTTTATTAAATATAAATAGTTTATTAAGTTGTTCATTTATGATGAATTTGATTGATTATGAAAATTGAAAAAGAAATTTTATATTTTCGGATTTGGTCTACATTTGTTAGAAGATAATGATGGTTTCATGAAATTTCATTTAAAACTCAAAAACAGGAAAAAGTAAAAAGTTATTAAAAATGACATGTAAGAGTTGTAAAGTGCTTGTGTCCTTTTTAGAGTTTTCTGATGATTGTTCATAGTAACATGTGCTTTCTTTTTCATTATTTCTTAATGTTATTTTAGGAAAATGTCTCATTTAAGAAAAAAAATCACAAATAGAGATAGATATTTGTATACAAATTTGCATATAACTTATATAAGCTTCAATTCTTATAGGTGTAAATTTGTATTTTTTATAAATATTAATTATGTATTTTTAATACTTAATTTATGTTGTAGGTTTAATGAAATTTATATACGAGTCTCCTTTAATTTAAAATTTTATTATTTTTATTGATTATTATCAATTTTATTCATTTGATATTTTTTTATAAATATTTAATTTTTATTTAATTATTATTTGATATTTTAATTTAAGATTTAAGTTATTATAATTTGTTTATTTTATATTAATATTGATATTAAATCTTTAATAATATTATATTTTGAATTTTATTCTTTTATAAAAAACTATTTAATTAATATTTAAAACATTAGGAAGCATGTATGAGTATATTGATTATCCAATAATGATTTTATTATCTTATTTATGGAAATGGAAATGTAAATAAATTTTTATTTCAAAATGAAAATGAAAAATAAAATTAATTCCTAGCTCACCATCTTCTATCTTTAATCATAGGTTGGTTTGTTTAATATATACATCCAACTATACCCAAAGTGAATTGTAATTAGAAATTCTGAGAATAATTAATTTCAAACCCAAATATGCATAATTCTTCAAGATCAATTTCAAACCTAAATAAACCCTGCCACACAGATTAAGGGCAGAAACTGGATATAATAATAGCTAATATCACTCAAATTAAACATATTACACCAAGTTGAAAACCAACAAATACCAATGGTTAACAATTCAATCAAATCATACATCAATATAATAAACAATTTTAACATTTGCTTCACTTTTAACATGCAGAATTAATAAATTTACGTTATAAAATAATTATCGGTGTTATGGTATATCTAATAGTTCTATATAGTTTAAGAGTTGACGTGTTTCTTCCTTAATTTTTTGAAAATTTTTTTAAAATTAAAATTATAACAAAACTCTATACAAATTAACCAGACAATACCTTCTTAATACAAAACCAAAACTAATTCTTCAAAAAAAAAAATAACACTACACGTTATTTATTTTTCTCCACTAAATCACCTAATTGCTTTGCCATTCTCCACTAAATGTGAGATCATGAACACCAATAATAATATTGTGCCATCACTAATTTCTCACTTCATTCAATTTTTTCAAGGAAACAAAAGGGAGGCATTTTGTTACAAAGTCAAGCACATGTAGTTGAATAAAAATATCACTATTCCATCCACATGATCCACCCACTCCAACTCATGTCATAAAGTTTATTTTAAAAATGTTTCAATTTGACTCTATTAAACAAACAAACTAGTGTTTCTTTGTTTATCAATTATCCATATATACTAATTCAAAAGCATATGTATATACTAAGTATAATAGGTGGAAAAAGAGTATATTAAGAGAAGAAAAAGGTCCTCTTTGAACTTCCACCATATACGTGCAAACATTTTTGCATGGCGTGGAGACATGTACGTATTCAACCCTCTTGCTACTCAACGTGCTTTCAACTTCTAATTAACCTCTCTATTCTATCTACACACGTATACCATATATATATATATTGAATAATATTCCTCAAAAGAGAACCAAAACCATCACTAATCCCTCTATGGACAAACCTGCCCGCAATCCCTCCGGCCGCAACCACCTCACGGCGGTGCCACCATCACCACGGCTCGTCCGAAGTCGAAGCGGCAGTGGCTGCGCCGCCGCAGCTATAACCACCCCAGAGAGAAGTTCAAACAGATTCAGCTCTAGTGAAAGATTCACCATCACTAATGTTCAACGTTCAAAGTCAACATCAAGAACAAGAACAACTAACAGCAATAGCGAAGGAAGCAGCAACATCAACCTAAATCCCACGTTAATAACATCCTTTTCAAGTAAGCAAACAAATACCAGGGTTCAAGAGAAGAAAAACAGAGATGAAAGTTGTGGCAAGTTCTTGCAACGAGGTGTTAGCCCAGATAATAATGTTGGATCTTCAAAGAGAACCTCGTCATCAACTAAGTCGCCTTCAGCGTGGGCACTTTCACCGGGAAGATGGTCGTTCGGATCTCCGACATGGCCTCAACAACCTGCGAAAACGCATGTTAGTAGTAACAATGGAGTTGGTGGTAGTGTTAGTAAAATGTTGAAGTACTTCAAGCAAAAGAAAGTGTCACCAATGCAAGAGGAAGAGTACCATAGGTTTAGGGTTTTGCATAATAGACTTTGGCAGTGGAGATTTATCAATGCTAGAGCTGATATTGCCATGGCTA
Source organism: Lablab purpureus (assembly GCA_030347555.1). Taxonomy (NCBI): domain Eukaryota; kingdom Viridiplantae; phylum Streptophyta; class Magnoliopsida; order Fabales; family Fabaceae; genus Lablab; species Lablab purpureus. Next base: position 29,148,017 of record CM059258.1, on the reverse strand, counting down.
ATGTCAAGAACATGGCCGAGGTATGTTCTTATTTCTATCTTTTTTATTTATTTTTTGTTTGGAAATTCAAATCTCAAAAGGGAAGATAATTGTTTATGTATCAATTTTCACATTCATGTGTTTCATTCATTTCTGATGATACCTAACTTTTCAACTCTTCTTGATTTCAGATACAATTGTTTTCAGTATGGGTTGGAATGGTGAAGTTGAGAAAGATAAGAATAGAAAAAAGAGTTGAACTGCAAAAGGTGAAAGATGTGATGAAGCTTTATAAGATTCTGAATGGACAACTCTATCTTCTCACTCAATGGGCACAATTAGAGAGAAGAAATCAAGAATCTGTTGCAAGATTGACAAGGAAATTATCAGCATTCTCCAACATAATCCCTTTAACCTATCTTAAGGTATGTTTATTCACATGTTCTTTATCATATACTACTTAAAAAGACACACTAATAAATAAATTGTGGATTACTGTTGTGTTATGTTAATTATTGAAAGATGTGAATAATTTAAAAATAAAATAAAATTGTGAAAAAAACTCTCTATATATGGTAATAGGTAAAGTATGAAAATATTACAACAATGTCTTCTTCAATATATTTTTAGTAGAAAAAGAATAAGATTCTTTTAATATTTATATATATATAAAAACTAATTTTAACTTATTTAAAAACTTTATTTTGTGCATTTAGTTAATTAAAAATTATCTTATATATATTTATTTAGCAATTCATTATATTGAATAATGGTTAAATTTTTTTGCACTGATAATATATTTAAATTAATTTCTTTGTAAAACTATATATACGTGTGTGTGGATGTTTAATTGTTATGGTTTTGTTTTCTAAAATTTAGAACAATTTTGGTCGTAATATATTGCAGCTTAAAATTTTCTTTCTATTTGATTATCTTCACAGGTAGACACAGAATCCATCTCTGAAGCACTGCATTCAGCCATTACAGTAATGGAGAATATGGAACCATTCATCACAAAATACCACACAAAGGTATCTTTTCCTTTTCTTTCAATATTATTGCCTTATTTTTTATTCAAAAAAACCAATTACATACAAGTGCATCATTATTTCAAATATTAGTTCACAATTTTTTTTGGAATGAATTGTATTTTATATTTTTTTTAATTCTTAATCCACAGTTTTAATTTTTATAATTTAAAAAAAAATCTACAATTTGAGTCTAACTTTCAATTTATTTTATATATGTTTCATTTCTTTTGTTTTCATGGAATGTTGACATATTCTCTCTCTTACACCCACACACACATATATATATATATATAATAGTTTAATTAATCGAAATATAAAAAAAAGTCAACATATTCAAGAATTGGATAATTAATTATAGGACTTGTTGTGTTATTTATTTCAGCAGGTTGAAAGTATTCTTTATCAAGTTACAGAACTAACCACAACCCTAAAACAGGAAGAAGAGTACTTACAAGAACTTCTGACCCTTCTTCCAGTTATCTCTACTTCATTGGTAATCCCTTGCACCCTCCTAATTATTTTTTTTCGTTAAAAATATAAATAAGATAATGTTTAATATATAAAAATTTAGTTAGTTTTTGTGTTAAATGTCTAGTTTTTGGTGTTAAGGAAAATAAATAATGATTTCGATTGATTTTACATACTACAGGAGAATGAGAAAAGCATTGGAGTGCATCTTATTCAAAAAATAATGGAGTCCAAGACTACAAACTATCTCTGTAGCATTGCTTAATGAGGTCTCATTGCACATATCAATTCAAGGACCAATATTTTCTTTTACTTGTACTTTTTTTATTTTTCATTTTATGTATTTACTTTTTAATTACAAAACTTACTACTAGATTTTTTTATAAAAAAATCAATGCTACACTTAGGTCATGTTGATGAACTCTAATGATAAATAATTGGTCTTTTTTTTACATCAAGTGGATAAAAGTCAATGAATTTGTGAATCGGGCATCATCTTTCAATAAATTTATAAGGCCTAGAATAGAAGAAGCCAATAATAATTTGATTTCAATATGTATATATATGTGAACTCAATTTGGCACTAGAGAGAAGAGGTGTTGTCTATGTTTGACCTACAAGACCAATGTAACACAGGGAACTCAATTCAAAGGTGCAAGAAAGTTATTCTCTAGCAAGCAAAATTTGAAACTACATGTCATTGTTTTGGATATTAACAAGGGCAACACCAATACCCTATATAGCCTGCAGTTCTAAACCAGTATGCTCATGGCTGTTGTCAGAAGAGGTTTCAGGGTTTTCCTTGTCATCACTAGACTTCATCTCTTGAATGGGAGGTGCATTTACAATGGTTGTCTCCGAGAAAACACTGTCAGAGAGCCTTCCCTTCATCTCCCTTTGCTCTTGACACAAGGCACACCAGTGCATGCAGCAGTGTACACAACATGGATCACATGGTGAGTTCTGCAGTCATCAAAAGAACCAGTAAGAAAATCTTAAAAGCAAAACAATGTTTTTGCTCTGGGGACAACATAAAAGCAAAAGTAGACACAACTATTAAAATGTTAATCGTTGTGTTCGGTTTAACTTTTGCCAACTTTACAAGAGATTTTGAGGAAAAAAATGATCATTTGCCCGGAATAATCTTTCCTAAACATAAACTACAAGTTACTACTACTAGGTAACACATGTATAACAAATGCATTGTATAATACAGAATTTAATCATTCAATGAAATTATAATTATATTAAAGAAAACTGTGTGGTTGGTTGGTTGGTTGAAGATTGCTGACATTTGACACTAAAATTGTGTCCATAAGGTTTTCATTGTTAGATTACACACCATCAAGCACATCTTTGTTTCTCTTTCAACTAATGTTGTTCAAAATATGCATGTAAAAAGGTCTTATGGCATCATATGTTTTCTGTAGGAATTGAACAAAACTCCTACATAAAGGAAATTGATTTTTAACATCTAAAGAATTCTACATTACAAATCTGCAATAAGAAGAAGCAATATTCTCTCAGCAGACGAAAATTTGATACATACTATTCCATCTTTAATGTTTACTAGTCCAATTGGAAAAGACATTCAACACATACCTTCAAGTGATACTTCTTCTGTAAGGTTTGCCGAACCTGACCAGTGTAAATGCCACACATCCACCAGGTAAAAAACAAGCCCTCAAAAATGAGAAATGATGTCCCTGGATCAATGTAACCGTTGAAGATCGCAGTTGCGGTTGCCAGAGCAATGCCTCCCTCGATAAAAATAGCATGACAAATGCATGGTCCAGTCCAAGGAGTTTCTTCATGCAAGCTTTCTACATTGCGTCCAAATAATACACAAGGACAAAAAAGTCCTGTCAAGCCTGCAATAAACGTTAAATAGCATAACAACCACACTTTTCTGCTTACTCATTGCAACTATGAATACTTCTGATTTAGCCATTTAAGTAATTCCTTCACATTCTAGTGCTCAGCATGTTCACTCTCCACTTAACATGTTATTATTAAATATGAAGAAACTTTGATAGCAAGGACTAATGGTCAAAGGAATCATACGACACTAGGTTAATTTTAGTTTCACTAGAGACAATTTGACTAGTTAGATATAGATAATAGATAACACCCTGACTTCAACAATTTGACAGCTTGGTCATGCATTAACTTACAATTTTCCTTATCTTCAGCACATCCAAAGATCCCAGTCATCCAAGCTTCATCAGAAGGAGGTGTATAGCTTTCAGGTAATGGCTGCCCACATTCCATACACTTGTGAACAGCCAACTGCAAAGGACAAAAAACCATAAGCCAATAGCTATTTACTAACTTGTATTAAAACTCACCAAACAGCACAAGCAAAATCTTTTCAAACTTTCATTTTTTTTCTCTTGTAATTTTACAACAGATTTGACAAGGTTTCACATTTGCTGCCAATGTCCAAACACAACCCTTTCTCCCTAGGATAATATGTACCCTTGTTTGGAATTCTAAAATTTTACGATTTCAACCACATATACAGCCCAATTTTAGATTTTAGTTTAGGACCTTGCTTTAATTTTTAAACGGGTAAAAGTTCCAAATCAGTTATCAAAACAATCAAACAAAGATTCAAGACAAACAATATACCAATTTACTTCAGAATTCACATTCCCACCTTGTTAGGGACATTTAACGAAGAAGCACACGTGACATAGCAACATTATGTGGAAGAAAATGTAAACTAATTATATGACAATTTCAATCAAGCACTCTACAACCTGATATCCCCACCCAAATTCACATTCTACGTCTCCATCTCCACAAACAACATTAGACCACTTTGTTGCTTTTTTCATTCACACAACTAGAATTCATGAATAAGCAAAGCTACACTTATATTGCACCTAAAAAACCTTCAACCAACAAGGTTTCCTCATGAATATCAAAATTGGGAGATTTTAAAAAACAGTTTTCTAGTGCAAATTTTCAGCCAAAACATCAAGGTTTCTGTGGTATCTGTGATCACAATTGCGACTACACCAGCTCACACTAACAAGGTTTTCTCTTGAATATCTCTATTATTAGATTCAAATAAGAAATTGCTACCACAATTTCGGACAAAATATCAAGGTTTTTAGAGTATCCACAACCACAATTCCAACTACATCAACCCACATTGTCTACAATTTCCAAAAATATTGAGGATCATGACAAAATCAAGGCAGCCACTGCAATTTAAAGCCATGCCATTGCCAATTCTACAATCAGACAACAACCCATCCAAAAACAAAAAAGACAGAAAATTTCCTCAATGAAATTCAAGACAAAAAATGCGGGTATGAATCCAAACCTGAGGGACCTCAATTGGCTGATTCAGTTCACCAGGCGTGATATCTTCCAAAGGACCTTGATCCTTCGTCAGCTTCACGTAACGCGATTGTCTGCTATCCCCCATCTAATCTCAAAAATCAAACCAAACTCACAAAGAACAATGAATCAGAGGAAAGTGGGTGTGCTTGATTGTTATGATAAATAGAGAAAAAACAGAAACATAACTTCGCAGTTTCAGAGATCTAAGCGAATTAGGATAACAAAGGAACGCCAATGTTGGATATTCCGAACCAACAAAATTAATCAAGAGTTATCAATTAATTGTTTTATATATTTTAATTATTTATTAAAAACGTAACAGTTTATTATTGTGTAAAAGAACTTAAAAATTCAAAGTAATATAATTTTATTACTATTTTTCGTAATAAATCAGTTCCCACGTGTGTAAGAATTAAAAATATAACTGCAAAATATAAAAAAATTAATGATAAAACCCATTAAATGTAAAATATGTGTTTAAATCTTTTTATTATTTACTGTAATGGAAAATGAGAACTCGTGACAACTAATGGATCAAAATTTGGTCAGATTCGATTTTAATATTATATTTTTAAAAAGAAAACAAATAAATCATATAATATTTTAATTAGATGTATTGCAAACCTTATTCTGTAAAATATTACATAGTAGTACTAAAAGTAAGTTTATATTTTTTAATTTTAAATATTCAAGATGTAATTTTTTTTTCTTCTATTGTTTTTAATTTTAAAAAAAAAATAAAACTAAACTAAAATAATATAATAGTTTCTCAACTAAATATAAAGTTAAAGAATCTATTCAAAGTAAAAAAGTTGTGTACCTTCTTAATTATTTTATTCTCAATTATTTAATTAATAGTATTAATTACTAATCCATTTAGTCTTTTGTTTGTATTAATTGTTCTTTATTTTATTATTATATTATCAATTATTTTTTTTATTAATTAATTTTTTACTTTAATTTATTTTTCTTAGCTTTTAGATAATAAATTACTAATAAAATAATATATTATTAACAAAACAACTTCAAAATAAAATCCTACATTACTAATAAAATAATTTCAAAACAAAACAATACAATGAAATTAGAAGTCAATAAGATTCTCAAATGAAAAATATTACAATAAAAAATAAAATAATAAAATATTAAAAAATCAAAAATTAAAGCTTAGGTAAGAATAAAACTGTATTACTTTATTAGACTATCAAAATTGAAATAATAGCAAAAAAAATTAATTCAAAAAATTAAAACAAAGAAAATATTAAATATTTTACAACTTTTTATGTGTTAATAATAATTAACACACCTTATCTGTATCTTAAGAAGATATCCAAGCATGAATTTTAAAATTTAAAATATTTTATAAAGATATCTACTGTAAATTGTTTTTGAATAATTAAGCACTCAAGCACCACAATTTTTGGGCTTTTTAAATAAAATAATAATTTCATAATGTTAATATAATAAAATATTTTTTTTCTATAATCCATTAAACAACTGTAAGAGAAATACTCGATTAAAAAAAATATTAAAAAGGTGCTTAAATTGAAAAGTTAAAAATAAATTACATGTATAGGTGGATGATAAATTTAAGAAGAAAAAAAATCTACATTAAAGATGTCAAAAGAACACAAAGATTAACCATAAGTTTTTTTATGGTTTTCATGCATTTTTTATCAGATATTTTATTTTATTTTTATTTTTATTTATTGATCTATTGGGTAAAGATGATAAATATTTAATAGTTTTAATATTTATGTATGGTTTTCATGCATCTTTTATGAGATATTTTATTTTATTTATATGTTTATTTATTGATTTATTGGATAAAGATGATCAATTTAATAAATTTAATATTTATATATTTAAATATATATTTAAGATTTAGAATTTAGAATAAAATTTAAAATTTAGGGTTTAGAATTTATTTAAATATGTGCATTTATTTACCTTGTAGTATGTCTTTATTCATTATTTAATGAACTTTTATTTTAAAAATAAAGATATCATATATAAATAAATATTTTATTTTTAATATTTTTATTTATCAAAAATAATTAAAGCAGCATAAAATATTTTCTATGGATTTATTGGATAAAGATGATCAATTTAATAAATTTAATATTTATATATTTAAATATATATTTAAGATTTAGAATTTAGAATAAAATTTAAAATTTAGGGTTTAAAATTTATTTAAATATGTGCATTTATTTACCTTGTAGTATGTCTTTATTCATTATTTAATGAACTTTTATTTTAAAAATAAAGATATCATATATAAATAAATATTTTTATTTATCAAAAATAATTAAAGCAGCATAAAATATTTTCTATGATTAAAAAAGTTTGAGTATAAATATATATATATATATATACAATTATTATATTTGTGAAATCAACTTTTTTAAAAGAATATAGCACGTAAAAAATAGAATAAGAGATATTTTGTTATTTGATTTAATTTAAAATAAAAAGTATATATTTTTTTAATCTAAATGTTGTAGAATGATTGAAAAAAAATCACTATTCTAATTAGTTAAGAATTTTATTTTCAAATATTACTGTATGATATATCTACTCTTTAGTTGGATTTTTTAAATTCACATTTTAATATGTATTGAGTTTTTTAAAAGCCAAGAAATATGATTAATGCACTTTATTTTAATATTAATCAATTTGACACTCATATATATATATATATATATATATATATATATATATGAAATGTTGTGTGTTCAATTTCCTTATCTGTATATTAAATTGTTGAAAATTCTTCTTAATTTCATAATAGCTTAATTTTTCTTTTGCTACCTTATGGTTTACAATGGTTAACAATAAAGAAATATAATAATTAAAATATCATATTCTTTTCTATTTTAAAAAAAACCATATAATATTTAATATTATATAACCATGATATACAAATATGAGTGGTAAAAGATAAGAGAAAAAAAAACATGAAATCTTATTCCCTCTTTTAAGAAAATTACATTTAATTGTTTGATTAAAGATTTATTAATTTTTAAGTTAGTATAAAAAATTCTTAAAAAAATAGATAATATATACCACAACACAATATTTCTTCTTATTATTATCAAACTCTAACAAAAGAAAACAAAATCTTAAACTTTACAACATCTCTTACATTTATTCTAAAACTCAATAATAATAAAACTCTATTAAATATGCTAGTCAAGATCAATACAATTAAAAACAAGTTTATAGAACAAAATTATCGAAACAAAACTTGAATTCAAACCATGTAAAGAACAAAAGCACTGATATTTCAGAGTAAGAATACCAATTATGATTTTGATTCTATGATTTTTGTAGAAAATTTTCAAGAAAATGTTTTGAAAATACAAAACTTAAAAGATTTCTTTTATATTAAGTTAATTTATATTTAAAAAGAGTAAGAAACTAAGTTTTGCTAGTATGATAGTTTTAGCTCATTAACATGACTTTTAATATGTTAAAAACAAAGTTATGTGAAGTTCCATACAATTTTAATTAACTAAATAACATTTTAATAAATTAAAATGACATTTTAGTTAACTAAAATAATTTAAAAATTTTATTTCGTAATTTTAATTGATTAAAATTATGTTTTAATAAGCTAAAATAATGTCATCTTCACTCCTTGAAATGTTTAAATGATTTTATTTAAATAATTTTAGTTAGTCAAAATAAATTTTTAATCAATTAAAATGTTTTATATTGAAAAACCAACAAATTAAAAGACATTTAATTAATGAAAATACCTTTTAATGAATTAAAACATATATAAGCATTTAAAAGGTTATTTGATACTATATTTTAAAATTTATACAAATTTTTTAATATTTAATATTAAAAGAATATTTTTTAATATTAAATTAATATTATTTTTTTATTTTTTATTTTTATAAAATAAATTATTTAATTAATATTTACAATAATATAAACATAATTATAAAATAAATAAGATACAAATTTCATACTTATAAATATTTATGAGAAGATGAACTTTTAATTTAAAAACAAATATAATTAAATCCACTTGTACCTATATATAATGTATTTAATTTCTTTAATTTTATGTACAATAAATAGAAAATTCGAAGTTGATCAACATCATCATTATTAATTAGTTAAAAGGTTCAACCAACAACCGTATGAAAAATAGAAAACTATAATTTACAATAAATATGGTGTCCTTTTATTTTCCAAATGTCATCTTTATCCTCGAAGTAACCTAATTATAACAAGTGTACCATATAGAAGATAAATCCTTTGCTGCCACAGCCAATAGCCTAGTCTGAATTTATTTTCTGACATGTCATATGAAAAATTTATTAATAAAATTATTAACATTTTTCAATCTGATCTCCAAAAAATAAAAATTTACTAAGTTGGTCCTTATATTTTTAAATTCTTTCTGCTTATTTTTTTATACTAATAACCTTTTATTTTATAATTATCTTCCAGACAACCATACTTTAATAATATATTTGTTGAAAATTTTAATAAAACAAAGAAATTAAAATATAAGATATTTAAATTACTACTAAATTATTTGTTTAAATAATATAATTAAAAATTTTATATTTTAACTTTTTTATTTGAATAGAGATTTTTTTTAATTTAATTTTAAAATATTTTTTAAAATAATATTTTTATAATTAAACTTTTAAGAAAGTATTAATCAAATTTAAATTTTAAAATAACATTTAATAATTTATTTTTTAAATATATATTTACGATTTAGTTTGACATAGGTATCACATATAAATCTGATTATACTCAGTCTAATGTAGGTATGACTTCACTCAGTCAAGAACGAGTCCAATTTGACTTGACACAAGGTAATCTAACTCAACTTGGTTTAAGGTAGACCCAACTCTACTTATCTTGGGATAGACCTGATTAGACATACTTTAAGGTGAATCAAACTTAACTTGAACTAGAGTGGACCCGACTCAACTTGTTTTAAGGTGGACCAGACTCGGCTAGATTTAAGGTAGGACCAATTTGACTTGGCCTGAGACAGGTTTGACCCAACTTATCCAAGTAGGCTCTGCTAGGCCTGAGGCAGGTCCAACTCAACTTGGTCGTGGAAGGGTCTGACTTGACTTGACCAAAGGTGAAACTGATTGTTCAAGGTGAACTCGACTCGACTTGATCGGAGCGAACTTGACTCAATTCATTATGGGAATGATATGACTTGACTCGGGACAGACTCGCTTTAACACAACTCGCTCTGGGACATACTCGACTCTATTTGAGGTGGGTCAAAATCAACACCGCTAGAGGTGGTTCCAATTCAACTCAACTTGAGATGGGTCAAAATTGACATTGTCTAAGGTGGCCTCCACTTGATCTGCCTAAAGTGGATCCAACTCGATTGAATCTTTAGTGGATCTGAATCTAATGGTAAAAATTCAATTTTCTATTTTTTTTAAAGTGTTCCAAGTTTTATTATTTTAGTTATTTTAAATATCTTTTCAAAATATTTGAATTTAAAAAGGTCTTTAAATATTTCAAATTTTAAATTTATCAAAATAAATGAATTACCTTCTCAAATTTCTTCCAATAAAATATTTAAGAAAAGATTTTTAAGAAAAGAGAAAGAAAGTAGAAGGCATCAATCAAATTTTAACTTTTACAATTTTATTTAAAGAAATCAAAACTAAACTTACCTACATATATAGACTTACATATTCTATCTTACCCAAAGAAAAAAATGGAAATAGAAAAAAATAAAAAAGTAAATTTATACAATCTATTTTTCCCCATAACAATCCCATCTTAAAAAAGATTTCTTAAAAGACAATACGTGTCAACATTATTCATGAGAATGGACTTGTTTACTATTTATGTTGAAAATTTGGATTTTTAAGAGCTGGAATCCTTAAGTGAAATAGTGTCCGAAAATTGACTGGTGGAATATTTTGAACTTATTACTTTTAAATTCTTTAACCCTTTTCATTAATTTTTGAAAAAAGATTGAAAAACCTTATTATAATTCAGCTTCACAAAAATCGAATTTTTAGTGGTTTTCTAACGTTTTACAATTGGTGTCCATAACCATGTTCACACTTTGAAATTTGTTTTTTTTCAAATGTAGGAGTCCATATAGGTAAATATGTTGGAGGAGTATTTTTGTTTTTTTTTTCAAAAAAGAAAAAATTTCAAAGGATGGAGAATGAGTCGTGGAAAAAAGCAAATGAAGTGGACAAAGTCAACAAGTCAATGAAGAGTTGATGGACACAACTTTGGAGTGTCATTCGGTGTGGGACTTTCATGGTCAATACTTCCAAAATTTCTTGTTTCCTAATAATGCCTTTTATAATGCTTTGGAATTTTCAATTCCTTCACTCTTCTTAACCTTCAACTCTTCCATTGCTAACACCATTTTCCTTCAACATGTCTACACCAGCAGAGTACTCTCTCTCTCTCTCTCTCTCAATTTTTCTTTCTCTTAACTCAGAATCATGAAGAATTAAAAATGGCACTGATCATATAATTTACACATAGAGTTTCCTTTTATTTCACATGACATATACATGGTCAACTCAACTTGTATCCTTATATATCATTCACATGCTTAAAATTTCATCATAGTCGTCTTAATCATGCTCAATTTTTTTTATCCATGATGAACTTGTCTTAGTTCTAGCTTATGATAGTAATATTGGTAGCAAGCATTTTTCTGAGAGAATGATTGAAATTGTCTTTCTGCTGTTTCAGATACTATCGATCTCTACCACCTGTGAGCAAGACCTATGGAGTGGCCTGTTTGATGACCACTGCTGCATATTATCTGCAATTCTATGATGCATGGAACATAGCACTTGATTATGGACTAGTGTTTAAACGCCTTCAGGTTTTTGCATTCCAGAAACTGTTCTGAATTCTCATCTATGTATGATTTTTCTTATACTCTGTTGTCATGTAAACATGTTTGTTAACTTTCACAGTAATAACTTCAAAAAAGTCACACCTAAAATGGTTTTTTTGAGTATTTGAAGAACAAAAATCTTTAGAGTGATTTTTGTGCAAAAATTAAACTGTAGATGTTGATGCATGAACCTGATATCATTTCAGAGTTATTTTGAATATGCTTCTCATTTTCAACAAACATTTACTTAATAAGAAAATAAAAAGAATCAAGAAACTAAACTGTATTAAGCTGGTTATTGAAGCACTTAGTAGCTGGTCAAATATAGAAGAATCAGATCAACCTTTCACCAAAATTTCTTTACCATATTTGTTTATATATATTTGTAGGTTTGGAGGCTTATCACAAATTTCTTCTTTCTTGGCTCGTTTTCATTTCCATTTGCTATGCGTCTTATAATCATGTAAGCTAGTTCTGCAACTTGTTTGGATTTTACACATTCGAGTCATTTTCTTAAAAGTACTTTTTTAATGAATTAAAACACATAGAACCATTTCAATTGTTATTTGGTATTATCATTGCAAGATAGTTTCAATTAAAGAGTTTTTGTTATTATAGCTAGTTTGAATGTTGAAACCATGTAGAGCAAAGTATGGTGTTTCATTGGAAAGAGGACCATTTGACAAGAGAACTGCGGATTATGTTTGGATGTTCATATTTGGTGCACTCTCTCTTCTGGTATGTGATGTTACTTTTCATGATTTTGCTTCAAGATTTAGACATGTTTTTCATCCCAATCAACAACATCATGGGACTCACAAATTTATGGTCCTTTAAGGTGATTTCAGCAGTGCCGTATTTTTGGTATCCATTCATGGGAATTTCGTTAGTTTTCATGATCGTCTATGTTTGGAGCCGCGAGTTTCCAAATGCACGAATCAGCATTTACGGTGTCGTATCATTGAAGGTATAATCAAATTCCATTAATTCTTGCATCTTTCATAATATCATCAACACAAACATTCTTGTTTCTGCTTTAATTAATTCCATTCTTTTTCAACATTAATTAAACGTGTGTTATCATAAATTTGACTAAAAAATTGTTTCTAAAATAAACAAATAAGACTAAATTGGGAATATTCAAACATAGTAAAACAAAATTGAAAAAAAAGCAACATATTAAACCTTATTTTTAACGAATTTATGCTCTATATATTGTGATGTGCATTATCAACACATGTTTTAGGTATCACCTTGATCAAATATTTTAATCTATATAATTTAGAATACAATAAAATTATAATATCTCATTTCTTAATAGATTATTATACTTTGTATCATAATTAAAATTATTTATAATATCATTTCAAGTATCAACAAAATATACAACATCACCAATATTCATTCTTCACATATCTCAATCAAAATCATCCATTACATATATTCATTCCATATACATTGATTTCACACAATTCTTGTATGCATATACATGTTAAATTTTAAAAATATAACTGAAAATGTTAATATAAAATTTATGATTTATATACTTATTAAATAAAATTTGACCCCAGCCACCTAATCCTGTTCTGTAAGAACTAAGGAGTGTACTTTATTCAAGGACCTTTCTTTTGGTCAAGTTTTAAAAAATAAAATAAAATTAATTTTTTTGTGAGATGAATCTATTTTATTAAAAATTAATTTATATACTTTTATACTGCTATTTTTCAGAAAATATTTTTTAATTTATGAATAAATTAATTCTATCATATAAAAAATGTTTTTTATTTCTCTATAATGTTTACATAACAGAGCATTTTTTGTTTTTTTTAGAAACTTAGCTTATATCAATACTTTTAAGCTATTAATAACACTTATGAGTAGTTTGAGCTAGAATTATTACACTTTAACCATTGATAAGTGGAAGTGTTGATCTTTGAAATGCAGGGATTTTACCTTCCATGGGCTTTTCTTGCTCTGGATTTAATATTTGGAAATCCTATAAAGCCAGACATTGTAGGTATGCTTGCAGGACATATATATTACTTCTTAACAGTGCTTCATCCTCTTGCTGGTGGACACTTCAAATTCAACACCCCTCTCTGGGTGTATCCTTTTCACTTATCACCTTCTATTTTTATCATTCAACAATACTTCACATATGCCATCATTTCACATACATCTATCTCATATTTATTTTCTTTTTCTATCTTTTTCTATCTTTTTCTTCTTATTACATACTATATTCTATAAATCTAGAGTTTTTTTCCTTTTTTTTTCTAAGTGTAGATAAATTTTTTAAATATATATAAATATATTTTCTTTGTTTTTATATCAAATTCTTCTTATATTATGTCATATCCCATTTCAAAACAATAGAATAACAAACTATAAGCATTTTTAGGTAATTTGTTAAAATTTTAGTACAACTTAAAAAATTGTACTATTTATTAGAAAATTTAAGTCTAATTTAAATTTGTAAAATCTTTAAAATCAAATTTACATTGGCTTATATATTATAATTTGATATTATTAAATTATGTATTGGTAAAGGGTTCGATAAATTTTAAAATCTTACTTGATAGATTTTGATATAATATCAAAAAATAAATTTTAAAATTAGTTTATTAGATAAAATTTACATTAGTGTATTTAATTTAAATTTATTTATAGAACACATTAGAGTGATGACATTATCATCTAAAGTTCCATCATTTGTATAAGCTTTACAATTTTAATATACTAAAGTGTCTTTAAAAGAAAATAGGAGTAAAATCAGGAAACCCTAAAATAATCAACAAAATCTTAGTATATTCTATAAATCTAGAGTTTTTTCCTTGTTTTTCTAAGTGTAGTTTAAGTGTTGATAAAATTTTTTAAATATACATAAATATTTTTTCTTTATCATTATATCAAATTCTTCTAATATTATATTATATCCCATTTCAAAATAATAGAGTAAGAAACTATAAATGTGTTTTTAGGTGATTTGTTAAAATTTTAGTATAACTTAAAAAGTTGTACTATTTATTAGAAAATTTAAGTCTACCTTAAACCTGTAAAATTAATTTTTAAAGTAAAATTTACATGTAGTTATATATTATAATTTGAGATTTTATCTTTAATAGTTGTGAAATTTCTAATATATTAATTCAAATATATAAAACAAGTTTATATCCATGATGCAAAATCTTCATCATATTATTAGACTATGTATTTATAAAGGGTTCCATAAATCCTAAAATCTTACTTGATATATGATATAAAAAATAAATTTTAAAATTAGTTTATATTAGTGTATTTTAATTTAAATTTATTTCTAGAACGCATTAGATTGTTGACATTGTCATCTAAAGTTCCATTCATATGAAAAACAATTTGTATAAACTTTACAATTTTAATATACTAAAATGTCTTTAAAGAAAAACAGTGGTAAAAAATCATGAAACCCTAAAATAATCAACAAGATAATTGATTATTTAGAAGGAAGACAAATACATGGTGGAATAGTAGAGTTGGTGGATATCATGATAATCCAAAGTTTGATGCATTACTGTGATCCTAAATTATGTAGCATATCAGTCACAAAATAGTAGCATACTGGGGAGAGGGTAGACAAATAAATTCTCCTGTGCAATCTGATCCTTCTGCTGGAATAGTGTTCAAAGGAAGAAGCCACCGTCTTGGTGGGAGTCAAAGAACAGCAGCAAGAGGCAGTGAAGAGCAAAGTGAAGGGAATAATGCTTCTTCTTCTTCTTCCTCACCTCATCAACACCAGAGTCAGAGCAATGGAGTTGCTTTCAGAGGAAAGAGTCATCGTTTGAATGGATGAGTTTAGTAACAGTAACATGTTTTGTCTCTCTTTTTCTGTCATTTTTATCTAACTATTTCATGCATGTTATGTCTTGTATCTTAAATTCTGTAATCAACATTATATCAGATCCTTCTGTGTTAGTGATTATTATCATGTACAATTTTATCTCTTATTTTTGGTCAAGAATTTTACATTAGTGTCTTGCATGCACATAATTGGATATATAGGATTAGCTTGAAAATAATTGAATTGGACCTTCCAATTATAATTGTTGTAACAATTGGAATCATAATTCTAAGCTTAAATTCCATTAATTTCTATATAAGTAATAAAGTATTTTTTTTCTTAATTTCTATCACTATGCAAGTGTTCCTTCTCTTTCTTCTAATATTTGTATAACTTCCATCTCATTATTTTTGTAGTAACATTTTATTTCTAATTGTTATTATTACTATCTACTACTATTATAATCCTCATAATGTAATTATCTACCCATTGATATCATAGACCCTTTTTTTAAATATAAATTAATAAAATAAGTAAATCTCTAATTTTTATAATGTGTTTATCAATTTTATTTGCAAAATAAGTAGTTTTTTTTTCACTTTTTTAGAATCAAATCTAATATGATTTTAAATAAGTGATTAAAAAATTGCTGAAAACATTTATTTCAAGTTTAAATATATTAACCAATTATCATCATTTTTCTATATTTTCTTTGTCTTAAATTATTATCATAATCATCATTTACTTATTGTATCGCCATCTATCATCATTAAATTTATTATTATTATTATTATTATTATTATTAAATAAAGAAAAAAGAGAAAATGACTTTGAAAATGAAATATTCTTTAAAAAAATCTCATGATTGGGATTGAAATATTTATGTGCTTCAAATATAAATTAATGTAGAAAGAGTATAATGCTATTTTTTCATTATGATTTTCAGATTACTATAATTGTTTAATAAATCATCATTATGGTTTCATCATTGCTTCACGCAATCTTATTCTTTCGTCTTAAATTGCATGAAACATGCATAATTCCAGTTAATACCTTTTTCTTTTCTTTTCTTTTCGTTGAACAAACAAAATTGTGATTTTTTTAAATAAGATATTTTTTAACTGAAAATTAAAAACTAATTTCTTAAAATTTTGAGATTCTTGGCTCACTCAACTTCTGTTCTGCCATGTTGAAGATGAAGTTAACAATTTTTTATATATGTAATAGTTGTTAAAAGATATAAAAAAGTTGCTTTAAAATAAAAATAGTAGTTCTTTTCACTTTTGATTTCTCAACAAACACTTTTGAAAAGTACGAAAAAAAGTTGGTGATTTTCATTATTATTTTAATTGATCGAAAAGAACAATGTAACTCAATTATTTTATTGGAATTTTATGGTGTAAGCTTTGAAGGTCAACCTAAGTGGGGTTGTGTGGGTCTGTTCTAACTATTTTCAAACACAAATTACTATAAAAAATTCACTTAAACAAGTTGGATAATAATAAAATTCAACACAAATACTTTGAATAAATAGTTTATTTAGCATTGAACTAATTATTGGAAAATAATAAACGTGAGAACATAGTATAATGAAATTACAATCATTATTTCTCTTATGTTAAAGACTTTTTCTCCCTTCATCCCAAATTATCTATAATTTTAACATTTGTAACTTTTTTAGAATAATTTATTTTCTCTATTTATAACTACTGTAAACTTGTGTGTTTTTATTTTTTATTAATAAAAAACAATTAACACACCAAAAAAAGTTATCAAAATGGTTAATAGTTTTTAACACATTTCCTTCCTGTAGAGTAACTACTCTTTTTTCATTTTTCTGCAAACATAATATAGGTAACACAATAAAAACAAGATAAAATAGTAAGAAAATATTTACAAAAAAAATACAAAAATACATCTCTTTGGGTTATAAATTATAGATGTACCATTAATTATTTTTTAATTTGCTCTCATAAATTATCTGAATCTTAATAATCAGACTAAATACAATATATTCATTAAAAAATTGATTACATGAATATTTATTTATTATTCTTAATCTATTAATAAAAAGTATGTAATTTAATCAGGTCAATTTGTTTTGATTTGAGTTTTTACTCAGACAATGATGAGTTATTATCATTTCTAACTTTAATCTGTATAGATTAATTGAATAACCGATTATTAATTTGTGATATCAACTACTGGTGTCAGTTCCAGAAAGCTAAATTAGTCGAATATTATGAAAGTCAAAACTAATTTTTCTTGGTCTTTTTACAACATCATAGACTAAATAAATTGACTTATAATTTTAATGATTTACCTTCTAATAAGAATATTCCATTTTACACATCCAATAGCTTTGGCAAATTGGTTGTTAACAAAAGACAAATATATATATATATATATATATATATATATATATTATTTAATGAAAGTGTTACTATTAAATCCTCATTTTCTTGCTGTAAACTGAAACATGTCTGAGGCGGCTAGAGATTTTGACTAATCGCCATGTAAGTGGTTTGAGTTGAAAATTGAATGAAAATGCTCTGCAAAGTTGAAAGTAGATTCACCCTTTTTTGTATTATTGGAAATTGATGAAGTGTTTAATTGCATGGATAAAAGCCTTGTCATGACAGTGACAGTTCTTTTTTATAAGGTGCACATTGCCAGAAGGCATGGTTAGGTTGATGCATTTAATAGAAAAATGTGATGAGACCATGAATTGCTCTGATTCACGGTTTCATATTGCAGAAGAGTGGTGGGAGCATCTTCTTTGCCAACAAGGATTTGAATCTCTTCATAGTTTCAACCTTCAACTAAGCTTCTGGGCTTTGACTGGTTAGTTGAAAAACCTCCTACGGTGGTTGTTTTTGTTTTGTTTTGTGAATTAAGTATACGGGTTTCTGAATTTTTATCACACTCTCTGTCCCTTTGTCCATGTAGTTGGATCTTTGAAATTTCCCTTTTTATCATTTAAGGTTGATAATTGTACACTTGGTTCTTTCTGGGGCTTGTTTACAAAGTTGGGAATTTGGGATTGGGTTTTTTGACTCATGCATTAAGAGAAAAAGTTTGTCCTTGTGAAATTCAGAAATTCAACTGTTTAAATTTGAAGCTTGAAACCCTTTTCCTTGATTTATTAGGTTATTGTCAAAATAATGGAGATTTGTTTTCTCTTAAAAAAAGAGAGTTCCTACAATACTTTCACTTCTTTATATGTTTCTAAGATTTCACTCTATCGGGAAGTTCTACAGTTTCACTTATATATATATTGGTTTATCACACTGTAATTTTGCTTAGTTATGATCTGCATGCGACTGGGGTATATTTAGACAACTTTCTCTATAAACACTTCAAAGAGAAGTAGAACAAGTCTTTTGAAAAGACAAAGTTGGCTTATGCATATGTTAATTTGTAGAAGTTAGATTATCTAAAAACTCTGTTTTTAACTTATATATGTCGATTTTCACTTAATAGAGAAGTTTATTTCATTTTGCTATCTTACTTTCTTCTCTTAAAAATACTTATGAAGAAGTTTATCCTAATAAGCCCTTGATTTGGTTTGAGAAATTTGTGTTGCAAGTGTTTTAATATGAAGTTGTTATTACACAGCTGGAGCTTTGTTATTTTTAGTGCCTGCAAGTAACTTGATATTCTGATAGAACATTCATTTCTTTGCTGTTTCTTTTTTACTGTTACAGATAACTTACTTCCTTCATTGTAGGGAAGAGAGATGGACAGGATTGTGGAGGCAGATGCAAATATTGTATCTCAGCGTTCCTCTTCTTCTTCGGTTGTTGCTCTGGCAATTAAGGGTAACAAGAAAAGCAAATATGTGGTACAGTGGGCACTTAATAAGTTTGTTCCTGAGGGAATGATTATCTTCAAGCTGATACATGTCCATGCTGGTATAAAAGGAGTTCCAACGCCATGTAATATATTGTTATGTTTAATGCGTTCAATTCAATAAAGTATGAACTTCATGCATATATTATATTTGCAAACTTCTACATGTAATGGTAACAGCAACAATTACATTTGTCTCCTGAAGAAGTTTGTTTAGGAGGTCTGGTCTATTTGTAAAGCGTTCCAGGACTATCCAATTAGCAGTCTTTTGTTATGCATCAAAGTTAGGGAATTTTCATATCTGCATTACTTTTGTCAATATGACAGAACTTTAGAACGTAATTTTAGGCCATGTTTCGTTTTCTCTTTTCATTTTAATATTGAAGAGTTTTCAGCCGGAGAAGATTAGTAATTATGCGGTGTACTTAAGTTTTTCTATACGACAAGTAATTTGATAATACACAAGTGACAACTGGTAGGAGGTGGTTATGAATTAGCAGAAGATGATTTCGTTAGGATAATATAACATTTTTTGTATTTCCAGTGGGAAATGTGATCCCTCTTTCACAAGTGCGTAATGATGTAGCAACTGCATTCAAAAAGGAAGTGGAGTGGCAAACAAACCAAATGCTGCAACCTTTCAAGAGATTATGTGAGCAAAGAAAGGTCAGATATGATTGATAATGGAGATTAATTAGAATAATCAATGCAATATAGGATTTGTATTCTGATATTGTTGGTGCAGGTGCATGTGGATGTTGTAGTGATTGAATCAGATGACGTGGCTATTGCAATAGCAGAGGAAGTGGCTAAGGGTGCTATAACGAAACTTGTAGTTGGAGCTTCATCTCGTGGCATATTTAAGAGGTATTTATTGATATGCTGATGTTATAGTTCAACAAATCATCAACTTTGATACCAATGGATAAGTACTCAAAACACTTGGAAAACACACCCTTGAAAGGGAGAACCCAACACTTAAATACTTCATCAAGCATTCCATACTACTTAATGTAGGACTTAGGAACCCTATAATACTCAAGTTTGTATCATAATCTAATCACCCATGAAGTCATTGAATTGGATGTTTGGATTTAGGAGGACCATTGTTTTTATCATTCATTACTATTTGTTGGCTTGGCTTATCAGAAATTGCATTTTTTTTTTGGTTTTTTCTTTCTAAATATGAAAAGACCTAGCTTCATTTTCTGAAACTATATCACTGCATAGTTGATTATCAATATTTCTGGTATGAAAAATAATACATACTTTTAAGCACGTTCTTTTTATTAGCACAAACTTCTAGGGAATAAAAAAATTATGTGAAACCCACTTCCTAATGAATGAGTGTCGTTTATGATTTTCAATAAATTTCAACCGATAATAGTGTGTTAGAAAATACGTATTCTAATACTCCTTTTTGAAGTATGATGGGAGCAGTTGAGGTTGCTTTATCAATAAAATTCAAAAGAATGAAATGTCAGCTTACCTAGACATTTTAGTATGAAATTAGGTGAAATTCTCCATGCTAAATAGTAATTGTTCCTTAAACTTCATGGTTCTGTAGTCCTTAATCTCTCCTTGCACTTTATCACTGATTTTGTCCATTGCGAAAAATTTGTGATCAGTGACAAATTTGATGATACAGATGTATCAAATACAATAGGCAAAGTTATCTATTAAAAAACACAACTCTATTTGTAAATAATTGATCTTGGACACCATTTTTCATAATTTTGATCAAAATGTGTAATCTCCTAGAGCATTATCGTATGTTTTTAAATTTTAAGACGTGCTTAAAATGACTCATTGTAAAAGATTTTGTTTTTTAATTGTACTTTTGATCCTTCTAGTTTATACTTTGTTTTCCAAGTTTTCTTTGAATAAATGAAATCCCTCTATTTTTAAAATCAAACCAATTTAGGCCTGTTGTCAAATTTCTTCGACCTAAAACTTCCAAAACCTTAACTTCTATTCGAATATTTGGGTATTTATGATGGATTTGATATTAACAAATTTGTAAAGTTTATTAGTCACAGATGTAGTGGGAATTTAATAAAATTTGAAGGGTTTAGTAGGATGTGAATTTAGGATCAAAAGAGAGAAGATTTGGAGTTTTTTTATTTTAGCAGAAATTAAATACTCAGATAGTAAATTTTGGGCAAAAGAGGGTTTAAAACTATTTAAATGATTTGGTTTGTGATGATTTTCAGTTGGAAATAAGAATTTGAGAGTTAGAAGTAAAAGGAAAAATGATAGAGGGACTTAATTATAACAATTAAAAACATTCAGACTGGCTGTAGGATGGTTTTCTTTTTCTGCTCTGATGTAAGATGATTTTGTACATAATATGATGAAGCATGGAAGCAACAAACTTTTCACTAAAAGCTTCCATGACCAAAATTTTGTTGCAAAATAGATCTAGTGGCAATGTTATGCTGAGATAAAGATTACCACTTCTATGTTCCAATTTAGGATGGATATTTTGTTAACAATTTTTAACTTTGTTGACAAATTCAGAAGAGCTCTTGTTTCTTTGTAGTTTGCCTGGACAACTCTGAATTGAGGAGTTTGGAATACGTGAACTAGGACTTCAACTTAATTGATAATATTCATGATAGAAAAACGTTTCTGGGCTTCTCTTAATACTTAGTTATAGGATGATTCTATTCAATATATGAACATTTATAGCATGGTTATTTATGGATTTTTAAACAGAATTAATGATGAGCCTGGAGTATTTTACAGTTTGTATTTGTGTTGAGTACATAATGTTTCATTTCAACCAACTATGTTGTGGTCTTTATCTGATTATATTCACCACATTACTAATGTATTGTTTTCAGTAAACAGAAGGGTATGTCTACGAAAATATCAGTAAGCACCCCAAGATTTTGCACAATTTATGCTATTTCGAAGGGAAAATTGTCCATACGACAGTCAGACATGCCGATTGATGAAAGCATTATAGATGATGCTAGTGAAACCAGCTACTCTTCCAGCAGCTCATCTAACTACACTTCCAACTCTCTGACAGGTATACTACTAACAGTAACTTCTGCAAAACTATGGTTTAGAAATTTGTAAACCCTAAATAAGTGTTGGCAGCATATTTAAATTCTTAAATTGCTATCATCATGTCAGCAGAGGTACATCCAATACCTGAAATTTTCTAATTCGACATTCTTGCTTTGCAGCATTGTTAGTACACAGATAGGCACCTGCTCATATATACTCCTGTAAATGGTAGTCTGGTAGACATTCACATTCTTCTTCGAATCATAATTTCCCAAGCACTCCCATCTAGGTTATTAGAAATAAAGAAATATAATAAGAAATCATCTCTACTTAAACGTTGACACTATATTTTATGAGTTCTACTGTAATATTTAATGTTGGCATTACTCACTTAGATTGCAACTTAAGGTAACACTGGGTGCTTGGTTTCAAAGATATGTTTACCACTTCTCTGAAATTCTAGACTGTGTTGCATCATGGAAAACATCAAAATTTACTACCCCCTGTAGAGTATAATTCATTTTTGGATGTGTTCAGAATCTACCTCAGTTTCATCATATGCTGGTTTACACTCGTCATCCCTAGCAACACAACGGTTTCAAGCTCTTTCAAGTATAAATAGTGCCGTTCTAAGTACAAATTCAAGTTTACCTGACACTAACCACTCTAGAGGCCAATCTATAGATCTTGGGAGAGAAAATACTGCTACAAGCTCTGCCAGAAACTCAGACATTGATCATGCCTTAAGTCGAGTCTCTAGTTGCAAAAGCTTTATTTCAGATACTGAATCTTGGATGTATGATCAAAGTTCTATCAAGGATGTACCACTAGCAACTACACTTCCATCACCTAATAGGCAGGTAATTGAAATTTCTTTCATCTGGCTTGATAAAATGGTACTTATTTCCAACTCATACATCAGGTGATGGTACGCTCTTGGAAAACTTAGACATATGTATACTTGTGACATGATTTAACATTGAGGGTAGAGTTTTCATACCTTTTCTGGATTTTGCTGTATCCTAAATTTGACAAGTCTCCATCAACACAAATTTTATCTTGACTAGAACCATAATGTTTCATGCAAATGAAAAACTACAAATATGTTGTTCACAATCCTAATTTTTATTAATATGCAATCCTTAGTAGAAAACTATATGTAGCTTGTCAAACAGCTATTGCTTCAGTGAATTCCAGTTAGATACAACTCCGATTTGCACGTGAACTTTCTTTGTGGTCATTTATTTTATCAGGCAAAATTTAACCTTGAGCTGGAAAAGTTGAGAATTGAACTAAGACATGCCCAAGGACTGCATGCAGTAGCTCAAAGTGAGAAAATTGAAGCATCCCGGAAGGTAATAATATCTATTTTCTTATCACCAGAAACACTTTCTTCTACCTAATAAATGCTATAATTTAATGGAACCCCTGCACCCTGGCATACATAATTTGTTTCCTCGTTAGGTTCTCTTTCTTTGCTTTAGCATCCATAAACAGGCATTGCCCTATTATAGCAATTGGAAGATGGAGGCACCTTCCATATGCCTACTACCAAAATCTTTGCTGATATTGTCAAATGGATTAACATCCTTTGTTGCTTTGAACAGTTGAATGACCTTAGCAAGAGACGGTCAGAAGAAACCATGAAAATGAAGGAGATTATTGCTAAGGAGGAGAAGGCAAAGGAATTAGCAAAGCTAGAAAGAGAGAAATATCAGGATGCATCCAGAGAAGCTGTATATTTGAAAGAATGTGCTGAAAGAGAGGCTGCGGAAAGGAAAGAAACAGAGTTGAAAGTCATTCGTGCTACAAAAGAGAAAGAAAAGTTGGAGGATGTTCTAAGTGGTACAGTGCTGCAGTACCGGAAGTTTACATGGGATGAAATAGTGTCAGCTACTTCATCTTTCTCTGAAGATCTGAGAATTGGAATGGGAGCATATGGAACAGTGTACAAGTGCAATTTGTATCACACAACTGTTGCTGTTAAAGTTCTCAACACTAATGGAAATCGTGAAAGCAAGCAATTCCAACAGGAGGTCTGAACATTTTATAAATAAAATGGATATGCAAAATAATATTCCATGATATTAGATAAAAGAATAAGTATGTAGCGCTTCATTGCTGTGGATGTTTCTAGCATTTTCAGCAGCAAGTTTTAATTTTCTCATTGATATACCAAAGTTTATAATCCTAATTCAAATATAATAGTTTCTTGTTTAATTGACTAATATAGTGTTTTTAAGATTAACCAAACTGGTCTACATTTTTCTCCCTTTAAGAAACATGGTTTATGGAATTAGTGTTCATGGATATTAGCATCCAGTCACGTCTAACACTATTGGGCTTGATACAAAGTTAACATGGTGAGTGGCCCTTTTACTGGTTCTATGATAGACTTTGAAACCATCTTAAGAAGTAGTTTAGGCCTAACTCAATCTGACAAAATCAGTTTATAAGATGAGGATTGCCTTCATTTATATACTATATTTTGACATTATTTCTAATTAATATGGCACTTTGGTTTTTTCCAATATCTATGAAGAGATTATATTTATTTATATATATGGAAAAAACTTAGATATAGTTCCTCAAGTATTTTCTATATTGTTTTCAATCAGAATTAGAGTTTCACCTCGGGAGTTTAGTTGACTTCTAATGAAAATATATTACATTGATTATCAATGTGAAACTCTAATTTTGATAGAAAAACAACACCAAAAAATACCCAAAGAACTGCAATATATGAAATCCTCTATGTTTGAAATGTATCAAGTGAAACAAGTATTTGTTGAGGGGTTGACTAGAGTAAATCTACAACTTACAGCCAAACAAGTCATTGGTCTGGGTGGCATCCCAAAACCAGATTCTATTTTCTCTGTCTCTAACTCTCTCCCTCTAAATTCAGGATAGGCATTGGAAGTTTTTATGCATTTTCTAATTTCCAGCAGTTTTCTTGAACAAAATTTAATGAAGATTATTGAAAATAAATTTTAAGACTGGAAGTGAACCAGACAATAGTATTAATTTATATCTTTTCTTTTCTTCTAGTTAGAGATATTGAGCAGAATTCGTCATCCAAACTTGCTTCTTCTTCTTGGTGCATGTCCTGATCATGGATGTCTAGTATATGAATATATGGAGAATGGTAACTTGGAGGACAGACTGCTGAGAAAAAACAACACTTCCCCAATCCCATGGTTTGAGAGGTTTCGAATAGCTTGGGAAATCGCATCAGCTCTTGCCTTTCTTCACAGCTCAAAGCCAGAACCTATCATTCATCGTGACTTAAAACCGGCAAACATCTTGCTCAGTCGTAACCTTGTCAGCAAGATTGGTGACATTGGACTTTCTACAGTACTCCATTCAGATAATTTATCTACCATGTACAAGGACACAGCACCTGTTGGGACACTCTGCTACATTGATCCTGAGTATCAAAGGACTGGGTTAATATCTCCAAAATCTGATGTTTATGCTTTTGGAATGGTTATCTTACAGTTATTGACAGCAAAACCAGCAATAGCACTTGCTCATAAGGTTGAAACTGCAATTGATGGTGGGAATTTGACAGATATATTGGATCTAGAGGCAGGGGCTTGGCCTTTTAAAGAGACGCTAGATTTGGCTTTGTTAGGACTGAGCTGTGCAGAACTTCGGCGTAGAGACCGGCCTGATTTAAAAGATCAAGTGCTTCCAACACTTGAGAGATTGAAAGAAGTTGCTGATAGGGCCCAACATTCTGCTTCAACTGTTACTATTAAATCCAAGCCTCCTAATCACTTTATCTGTCCAATTCTTCAGGTAATTAAATACTCCACAGTGACAATATATTGATTTTCTATGCCACAACACAATAATAGAATGTATAACCTACTCATTTGTGTAATGATGTTTTACATTCTAGTAATAATAAAAATAACAACCAAGCCAACCTTTTTCCTCACGATGAGGTTGGATAGGCGATCAAAAAATGTCACAATGTTACATTAGGTTTTAATTACTTATTTGGTTCTTGTATTATTTTTACATTTTGGCCTTCATACCTGAAAACTAAACGTTTTGGTTTGTACATAGACACTTATAATTATGTTCTGATCTCTGCTCTTATGTGTGTCTTAATCACTTTAGCTAAAACCACCACAAGTTTTATAGTGCTTGTTAAACCCCCAAAAATTGTCACTCCTAGCAACAAATTTGTGATAGTTTAATAACCTGTCAAAAAAATTATAGCAGTTCTACACTGTTAATATTGATTTGTAACGGTTTTATCTAACGGCAGGGACGAAAACGGAATTAAATGTACATATGTAGAGTGAGAAAGGTCAAGTTTCTGGGCACAGAGACTAAATGTAAAAACCGTACAAGTATTTGAACAATTCGAGCGAATAGAGCATTCCCATTATAAATCATGTCTGATCATATCAGATAGTAAACTATCAACTTATATACAGCCTTTTCATTGATTTCACCTGTAGTTCTTCATTGTCTTCTGTAGATTCTGGTAACAGTCTTCATCAAAACATAAAGAACATTCTGTCTATGTTAACTAGTTAGCATCATAGCTTGAGCCAAATTTTGTTATCCTACTGTCTTGTCAATGTCCTTGAAGATGTCTGTTGTACTTTATGTGATGCAGGATGTGATGGATGATCCTTGTGTTGCTGCTGATGGATACACATATGATCGCAAAGCAATTGAAAAGTGGCTTGAAGAGAACGACAAATCACCAATGACAAACATGGCTTTACCTCACAAGCATTTAATTCCTAATTACACACTTTTGTCAGCAATTTTGGAGTGGAAGTCCAGAGAATTATGACATCTGCAGCATTGCCTTTCTCCATGTTGATATTAAGACCAGTATTTCTTTGATTTAGGGTTCTTAGAAACATGTAGCAGTGTCTTGGATGCAGATATTTTTTGTAGTTGTACCATCCCAAGAATGCTGTTTGATTAATTTAGGTAGGTTGATTTTAAAGTGTAGATAAATTTGATTCTATTGTCTGATTCTGTGTATACTTAATCATGTCAATCTTGTTCTTACTATGAATAAAATAAGGATCATATTTTTTTGTATACATCACGAGGTACTAAGGGATAAACAATGTTGTTTGAGTTGGAGAAGAATATTATAAACGATAAAACTCTCCTTTCAAGTGTTTGATGTAGTTATATACGTAGGATTCAACTAAAGTATTGTTTAAGCTAGAATAACCCCTTCATGGTTCATCCATGTTGTAATTATAATTAATTTTAGATTTTGTAAAATATATATTTAATCTTATCATAATTAGTCCGGAAAGAATAACATTTTTGTAGTATAATGAAATTTGAAAAACACTTAAAAAGAGCAATTTGGACATTTTATATCTGTTTTTAGGTGTAAGACAAGATTCTTGTGGAATTAGAAGACTTCCATAATCTTACTATGTATCTTTATAGGTATTGTAAATTTAATATAATATTTGTCAAAATTGTGTTTTATTTATAGGGTAAACTTTGAATCTATTTCGTCTTTATACTTTATAAAGAGGTGTAAATGATACTTGATGATAAATAAAAACATTTTTAAGAAGAGAAAAATAAGAAGAAATAGAAGAAAAAAAGTGAAAAAAACTTAAAAGACGGATAAAACTGAAGTATGAAACTATAAAAAAAAAATAAAGAAATAAAAAAAAAATTTAACACATAATTAAAGGTGAGTTTATAAAATATATTCTTGAAATACATTATTTTATAATTTGAAATACATTTTTAGAATCCACACATGTAAGTGATTACATAATTTTAAAATAAAAAAATTATTTTAAATTTTCATATTATATAATTTAAAAATATATTTTAAATTTCATAATCTATAATGCATTTTGGTATTATATAATTCAAAATATATTTTTAGAATTTAAACTACATTCTTAAATATCAGATTGTACCAAAATGTTTATGAATTATGAACAATTTGAACTTTTCACGTATCTATGCAAGAAAATATATGGGAATGCCAAAAGAAATTGCCCGAAAATTGTATGTTCCAAAGTGGCCATTCCAAAAGATAAAGAAGTGCAGGAAGAGATTTTTTAAATACTAAGTTTTAGATATTAAAACGAATTTTTAGAATAACTTTTAATTCTTAAACAGTAAATTTGAGAGAATAAAACTCTATTGTTTTTAAAATATGAAAGACTAAAATGACATCTAAAATTTAAAGGTTCTCGGAAAATTTCAAAGACAAATAAATTAAACCTTCAAAGTATATTAAAAATACAGACTTTGCTACATATACTAAATTACTACAGCATCCGTGCAACTACACGAGAATACCTTAACAATGACAATATTAAAATAACTTGTATCAGATGTTCATAGTATAAGAATAATGATACATACATAGAAAATCGTGATGTACAAAACAATCAAGCCTTCTTCCATTTATTGCGATCGCGAAAAGAAAATCATGAACAAAGCAGAAAAAAATATATATATATATATTCAAATGTATCAAAATTTCCCGTTACAAGTCCCAAACCTTCCACTCAATGGTGTAGTTACATTGGTAAATAGGTATCTATTATATGCAAGATCTTGGTGTTAATTATGCTTTCATCCTGTTAATGGCATAGCCAAAACAATTTAAAGCAAGTAGCTACGTCCACAATTAAACTTCAGGACCAGACGCAAACATGGATACAAGACCTCTAAACACTTGAGCTGAAAGTTGGTGTGCCTGAAAAATCTCTCCATCGACATTCCATACACTCTCATTGCCCGAAGAAGTAAAAGTAAATGCAGGGGTCTGCAAAGGCTAGATAAAATTAGTAAATTATCCATGGTTATGCTTGGAGGTGGGGTGGATTAGAGAAAAACTAACCTTATGATGTTCAACAAACTTAAAATTCAAGGGGCTTCCCCCTCTTCTTGTAAGTTGAGTCAGATGCCTGCATCATTTTGTATAGCAAACAAAAAAGGATATTGTTACTAAATGTGTAAGCTATATTTGATTTGTGTAGAAATAATGAGACAAACATATAAAATATAATCAATTAAACTATATAACAACTATGAGAGGAGAGCATTGGAATTTTAAAAATAAAAAATAATGGTTTCACAGAAAAGAACATGACTAAACTTTTTCATGATTCAGTCTTCACAAACTCGTCACATGGCTATGCAAAAGATCATTATTCTATTTATTCTAAGACTGCCAGTGACAGATTTCCAGAGGATTTTTTAAGCAATAGAATGGATTATTACACTTTACCAAGTGCAAAATATCCTACTACAAAACCAGGTCCAAGTCATTATATTAAATGGCCAATGAATTGCATATCATGTTCCATTTAATGTAAAATTGATTTTCAATTCAAATATTCCATCAACTCAGTTAAGCTAGATAAAAATTTCAATCTTCATGGAAAAGAACAGATTCAAAATTTACGAGAGACTTATTGACTCTGATAATTTCACATGCACAATGTGGAAAGAAGACAGGTGGTGTTTACCATAAATAAGATGCATGAGGACAGTCTCTAATCAATATAAGATGAAGGAAACCATCTGACAGGTGTGCATCAGCCACCAATCCATCCGGTGCTTTTTCATTTCTGCAAGAGATTACAGCAGCTCCTACACTAAGAAAGTGTCCTTTGGATCTTGCCCATCTTCTTTCTTCTGAATTCAGATGAGGTGTGAGGCTGCAAACTCCAACGGATGCATAATCTGGCTTTTCATTACAAACTCTGCAATTAGTTCGGCAGATAGGTCTTTCTGATATGTGTGAAGACCTTATTGCCCGTATCAAATTACCCTGATGATCTCTTTTGGAAGTCAAATTGATTTCATCTGATTCAACATCTAGATATGCTATTTCTGCCTCATATGACCTGAATGATATTCATGCAAAGGCCAACTTAACTAAGAAAGATGTTAAGTGTCAATAATTGAAAAAGCAACAACCCTGTTAGTTTATGCATAAAAAAAGTCAACTATTCCCACAGGAGGTCTTTAACCCTTTTTTTATGATTATTTGATAAAAGGATTCATTCTCTTCTAAAAAGGATATAGAAGTAGAACCAACAACGAGTGATTCTTCAAGTCGTGCATGGAGTTAAATAACCCATTGAAGAAAAGTTTATGATCTAAATCAAAGGAATCAATAGAAGAAGTAATCCCTCATGATACACCAACAAAAACTGATTTCATGGTTACAGTCTTATATCCTAAGAGATAAGGAAACTGTGCATACTTCATTCAAGACAAGGTTGTGTGCTAAGTGCATAAGGAAATAAGGAAAGTAATCCTAAGAGACAACCAAGGACTCTAAATTATTCTAAAATACAATCAAGATATTATTGAATATTTTCATGTATTCCAACAGTAATGGAACCTATGAGAAAAACAACATATATTTTATGAAAATGGCACCTGCAGTAGAAGTTCAAAAAATAAAAACAAAGAAAGAATACACATTACATAGTCCCCACATAACAGACAGAATAAGAGAGTAAAATAAGAAAAGAAAGGAATTCAAGAAAGGGATTTACTTAGAGATTACCTGTGCTTTAAAAATACCATTGTTCCGGCATAATCATAACGTTTGGGACCCATCCAACGATACTTCTCACTCTCTGTGATGACATCACCATAAAATCCATACCTGAGATCAATAATGTAGGATATAGTATTACTATTTATAACAATTAAGAATGAATTTGTAGTATATGCAAGATGACTATGCCAGTACATGCCTCAATGTGTATTAGATTGAAAACATTTTCTTAATGAGTCAATAAAAATCCCAATTCTTATATGCTTAAAAGTACAAATTAAAGGCACAAAAAGCTTCAGATTTATATCTCTGTTCATAATGTGAAAAGTGAACATTGGCAAAGTGAGTATGCAAATGATGCACATTTAAAGATGAATATAGACAAACCTTTAATAAGTTATCAGAATAAAAATGACATTCAAGATTTACCAATGCAACGAGGCTGGCAGATTAAATGTGCTTTTATCATATTCAGAAATGTCCTCCACTATATTCTCGCAGCTAGTGGTCATGTGCAAGTGAATTTAAGATCGAAACCAAATTTATATTTATAAAGAGCAAATTGGTTGAGATAAAAAAAGAGAAGATTAAAAATATATAGGAGGATAAAATATCCTAATATTTGAAAAAGAAAATTAAAAATTCAACTTAGTTATCCAAACACTGAACATATTTGTTGGAAATCTCACATCAATTAGAAATATAACCAAATTTAGTATATAAGTGAGTGCAAACTTCCTCTTAAACGCTAATTTTTCTAAGATTAAGTTGCATGTAAAGTTCACTTTCTAAGATATCTGAAAGGGAAACCCGTTTAAAATACCACAAGCTTTGCACTATGTAAAACCTGATCACTCAATTGGGAGCTTAGGACTTCAAAATAGGTTTAATAAGAAGGATCAAAACTCTAAGTATAGTTAGCAAGCTGAATTTCTAAATTTTTCATGAAACAAACTAACAAAAACTTGTACAATTAATTTCCTTAACTTCCATAACAGCACTTGGTTGTGATCCTAAAATAACACCAATTACAAGGAGATAAAGACATCGGAAATGTTGGAATATGAAGCCAAAAAATATGCTTGAAAGATAAAACATATGTAACTAAAGCAAGCTTAAAGCAAGAGTTAGGATTGAATTCTTTTAATATTTAAAGAACACATAGAACAGAGGAATTACCCTGAAAAGGAAGCTGCATAGCGCACATTAGGTTCAACCTCAGATCTAGGAGTCGTTTTCCACCGTACAACTTGAGCTATGTCAAGGTGCACCCTCTTACCAAGGACGATATGCAATGCAGAAGTAATAGGATCTCGAATTCCAGTTGTACTACAAAATACATATTGTTGTATTCAGAATTTCACATAACCCATGTGAATTGTATTAGAAAACTCTTAAGGTTAACAGAAAATATTGGCTACACATATTTAAAGTGCATATAATTTCAAAAGTATATATTAAAATGTTTATAAAAAATCTAGAATATCTTTAGTGTATCTTAGACTATTTTAGAATATATGAAACATCTTTAAAATATATTGAGGAATAAATTAGTTATCTAACTAATGTATAAAATTGTTTCCTAATTTTATTATTACCTGATTTACAACCTTTATTCAGGATTAGAAGTTTTATTGTATTGATAGGCTTAAGCTTGTAATAGTAATACTACCTGGTACTTGTGTTATGTAGCAGTTAGTTATGATAGGTTAGTTACCTAGGATTGCCTATAAATAAGAGGGGATGAGAGGGAGCAGGTTGTCTTTGGACTTCTTTGGGACAGAACTGGGTCTCTCAAATACTAGGAGTGTAACACAGTTACCCATCAATAAATATAATTTCCATCTACAATCTCATCTAGTTTCTATCAACTCGACATAATTAGTATATTAGAATATGAAGGACCAGAACTACTAGGACAAGATTTAGTGATTAGTATCATATTGATACAGCACTGTATCAATCTAACATCACTAAATTTTAGAATCTCAACAGTATGCAACTTCTATTTATAGATAGATCATCATATAACATTAATACGCTTTTACAAGCAATGAATCATGAATAGTTATGGAGGTATTTTTATTCGCTAGCAAAACAGTGAAAGATAGTATTGATGGAAATAAGTAAACAGTTAGGCTAATTTAATGTCTTCATTCAATATATGCACTATGTAGTGAGTAGTCAATCCCTTAGATTTGGTTATCATGGTCAGGCTTCATTGATAATAGCTGGTACATATTGACATGTATGCAGCTCCTGTGAGTGACTGAGGCACTAGTTTTGCATTTGTCTCCGTTTTTTCTCTTTCAATATGGTAACTAGTGCTTTAGTGAGGTCGCCCAAAATCAAAGAAAAACACGGATACCCATAGATCCATCATCCTCTAATGAAAAAATTATGTCCAGTTTCAGTGCATGTAGTCCATAGGCAATCCTTTCATTTAGTGACCATAATTAAGCCTCCTTGGTTATAGAATGTATTTACTATATGACTAATATATGTTCAGCTCCCTGTGTGATTGTGACCCTTAATTTCCAAATCCAACTGTTAAAAACTATATTGTAACAATTAAATGTAATTTATGCACAACAAGGCAAAATGAAATTTTGATAGAAGATATTACAAATTGGTTTGGTTTTTAACGCATGAAAATCAAAGCAGATTATTCTGCATGTATATATATATATTCTTTAAATTGATATTAGATATGACATATATATCCTCTTTAGTGCAGAATGGAAAGTAGGAAGGAAAAAGGTTACCAGATTACAATGGCATCAGTTGAACCAGCAGGAATAATTCCAAATCTAAACCATTCATTGGGAACAGGAAAGTTAGCCGCCTTATCTTCGGAATCTTCAAAAGCCACATAATAACCAAGCATTAAATTGCAATTTCTTTTTTTCCTTTTCAGTTAATAGTGGCTTTGTGCTTCTATAAAGTAAAGTTGTAAAAGAGGGGAAATGGTGGTCGCAGAAACTAACATTTCACAGTAGTCACTGAAGTATGGAAAAACTAACATGTTAACTGATAGAAATGATACAGTACAATTAATGAAGAGTTGGAATGATGACTGTAATTAATGAAGCACCAACATTACTAGGAGTCGATGTAGCATTGGAAACAATAGGGTCGTAGAAAGTAGCTCAATGCTTATTTACTGTCTTTGTAAATATATAAGTTGTATTTATTTTTTCCTCTATATAAATAAAAATATGCTATGTCCAAATCAGTCAAGTAATTCACAAAATATTTTCTTAATTTATCCTCGAGTATCTAGTATCTATTTGCATGCTTCCCAACTCATTTCAGTTTCAAAGACATCCAAAAACCAAAACAATATGTACATGAACGAGTCAGTAACTGATCTAAAGTAAAAAGCATTTGTTTGGGAAGTAATGGTGTACAGATAAATTAAACTCACTCAAATTTGAGATTCTAGATCCAGATTGTTTTGGACTTGAAATTAGAGGAAACTGGTCTTCATGTTTACTTGAAGTCTCAGCAACTATTTCATCATCATCATGATCCAAGGAATCACCATTATCTTTAACCACATGAACAAAATCTGAAGGAGTTGGTGGGTAGGGAGCTTTAAACCTGGGAGAAAGAAACCCATTAAGGATTTCATTGAAAAATCCATCACCACCCTGGAACCACCACAGTTAGAACAATATAATTTAACAACTGAGGAAAACCATTTGAAAGCAACAAGGGAACTTGAAAAGTGATTAAATGGATGCATCTAAAATATGAAGGTTTGAAACTTAACAAACATAAAATCTCATAAACATATCAAAAGAATGATTGTGGAATTAGATCATGACAAGAATATGCATATAAGGTTCTTCGAAATTGCAATGTTGAGCAAGGCATTATAATAAATATCAAATCCAAATGCCAATCTTGATATTGCACAAGCTCATCATATAAAAGACATCTTGTGACACTATCATTTGGTAGAGTATATTAAATCAGAAAGCTAAGTTTTTCATATTCATTTATGGTTCCAGAGTTTAGACAAGTTTTATTCAATTGTTGAGGTAAGATGAAAACAGAAAAGTGATAGAACTGGATCAAGACAGAGGAAAGTGGAGAAAATAAATGAAGAGAACTGATGAAATGTGAATTATTCTCTAGTACAACTCTCGTATCCTGATAGAGACAGAGATGAGGTACAGTAGTACTTAGGGTATTCGAGTGACCTTGACCTCTCCCCACTTTCTATGAGTCCAATCCAATTCTTTC
Source organism: Lablab purpureus (assembly GCA_030347555.1). Classification (NCBI taxonomy): domain Eukaryota; kingdom Viridiplantae; phylum Streptophyta; class Magnoliopsida; order Fabales; family Fabaceae; genus Lablab; species Lablab purpureus. The sequence continues at coordinate 29,112,819 of CM059258.1, read as the reverse complement.
AAATGACAAGATATATTTCTTTGTAAAACCCTCCTCCTATTTATAGGCAATATGGCTTAATTCTTCTAAATCTCAGCCCAATAACGAATAAATTTTAACGACTAACTCCCTCACTAACAGATTAACTATCAGACACATAACAAAAAGGAAACTTAAAACATCAAAGATTAGATCCTCTATAAATAGCGAAATATATACAGCTAACAACCAAGGAATGTATCCCTTATTACTCTTTAATTTGTTTCCATATTTTGTATTCTTGATCATATTACTAGTATCATCGTGTCTTTAGATTTACCTCCATTCATGTCCTTTGTACGGTTTAATCAATCATAAATATACATATTTTTTCAATCATTTCCTGTAGTCTTAACTATATCATAATGAGTGTTATCAGCATCAAAATTTCAGTGCAATAAAGTATTACTCAGTTATTTCAGGTCCAGTTCTATCAGAATGTAAAGAAGGGAGATAAGTTCTTACAACGGCTACGACACCATCATATGAGTTAAGCTCCATATTTGTTATAGAAGACATCACATCAAATGCCTCTCCTGCTCTCTTTGTCACAATCACCTAGCAAAGAAAAGCAAACTTATTACTAGGAAACTGATCAATAATCTCATTTGATTATGTGTTACCACTTAATATTATCATAAAGCTAAGTTCTCCTTCTTTAATTTGCAGTATCCAGAGAAAACAAAAACAATTTTGATGTGAATAGATTTATGTTAGACTCATATACTTGCAGATCTAAAAGTAGGGCGGTAACTAAGATGAGCAAAATTAAAAGACAATCACCTCAAGCTAATTCAATCAAAATATAATCTCACATAACATATCAATCTTCCTTGTGCTTAAACAGATAGTGCACAAGTAAGATCATTTGAAGAAACAAATGCACACAAAAATTGATCATTACTTCATTGTCCCCTCACCTCCAATATATTATTACATATTTTCATCTAATAAAATTTTTTGTTGATTACCAACAAAATCATGTCATTTTGTGTCAAGGACAAAACTTATATATTGTACTTTGGGAATAGTTGGTGTTGTTCTTCAATAAAATTTGGAGTTTCACCTTGGGAATTTACATTCTAGTAAACACATCATATATTTAAAAAATGAAACTACAAATTTAATTGGGAAAAAAACACCAACCAACTGTATCTATAGTACAGTATATAAGTTTTGTCCTTTTGTTATTTATATTATTGATTATTAAACATACATAACAGATCAGACTATTTAATCAAGCATCAAAATTGACTATGTTCTCGATCAATTAATGGAAATGGAGTTATATATTTCTGTTACACACAAGTTAAACATAGTCTAAAATTAATATTTTAAAAGCTATTGAGCAAGGAGTTGATGACCCATTTGAAGACTTGAATAGTAGGAGTTAAGCATACATAAACATAACATTGAAAGTTTATCAGGAGCTATTCATTTAGGATACCATCAGACATTATAGAGTTTCACCTTTGTTTCTACTTTAGCGCGATAAAATATAGGAGCCACAGCTTCCCAGGTTCTACAGCCATTACCTTTACCGCTCCTTGGATGAACAAAAACCTAGTGAATCAGAAATTATATCTGGGAAAAGTTCATTTTAATTAATCAATAAAAGTAAAATGCAAAATTGTAAATGTTTGACCAATAATAGAGCATACCAAAAGATTCTTTGGTCTTCCAACTTCTTGTTTCAAAGAAGCATTAAGCTGATTAACCCACATCCGACACATTTGCAAATTTTTATGACCAAAAGTATAATCAGCCAGGATACACTGAGAAGGTTGATTCTTGCTCCTTATAAAACCATGCACAGTAAAGCGGTACATCTGCATAATTGTAAGGTAAATGGAATGAAACATTACAAACCTCTAAGGAAAAAAAATTGCAAAATCGTGAACAAGAACAAGAGCAAACCTGTATGTCTTGACCCAAAAGTAGACATTCAGTAGCAGGAGGGAGATTTGATATGTAAATTGAACCATGACCATTTAACTCAACAGCATATATCTCAGAAAGTTTGATCTCAGTAGCAACCTTCGAAAAATATTTAACGCGTAAACAAGTTGAAACATCCTGATGCATTGAACATTTAAGAAAAATAGTATTAGATGAAACCCAAACTATATGCTCAATTTAGTAATTATCAGTTTAAAAATTATCCATTGCTGATATAAGGTCATATTATTGCAACTAATAGGACCTTATATATATATATATATATATATATATATACATATATATCTGAGAGTAAAAATGAAAAAAATAAAACATAAACAAGCCATGACAGGGATGATAGAAGAAATTTAAACACAAGGGAAGTTCTGCCATTATTAATTTGAATATGAAAAATTATTGAAAAAATCTTTTTATTGGAATGTGTATGTTCCGTCATTTTTTACAAATTAAGGTTTCCGTTAGCATCAAAGAAAGAGAAATGTATTTTCCTCATTCTCAGCATGTTCATGGTTGTTTTGTTCACATGTTGATAGGAAACCAATTCAATATAGGTAGAAATTTGTATTATAGATTGAAAAATAATTTTAACAAAAAGAGAAACCCCTGTAATAGCAGGGCATAAGTTCCTCAGAGAAACTATTCCTCTGCCTAATAAAAAACAATCCAAAATTCTTCCCTACACATATGTCACGTTCCCTTATATGTAAATCCCATTTCCCCTCTTTTCTCTCTCTATAACTAACTTTTCCCTCCTTCTCTATTTTCCACCTGAGGTAACTCGTGTGGGTCCTAGATATTTGGGCTTGCAGGTAACCCATAATAGGTTGTCATGATTCAATGCAAATTGGAAACCTATCATGCCAGCTCCTTTAAATTCTACCTTCCCCCAAGGAAGACAAAAGGAAAATTTTCTGTAATAGCTGTAGCCACTTCCCAACCCTCTGGACAGAAGGAAGGGTAACACTGCTTCAAAATATGCTTCCTTCCAAGTAGCTTCTTCCACTGGTCAAGTCTTCCAAGAGATGAGCTATTCAATAATTGTTCTTCATTATCCTTGAAGCAGAAAGAGAGAAGCTTCCCCTTTGCTACGTTTGCTTCTTCCCATGTAGCCTCTTCCATTGCTTCAACCTTCCAAAGGATAAACCAGTCAATCACTGTTTTTCCATTACACTAACTCCCTTTGCATGTGCCTACTATTTCATTAGGCTTCACAATAGATCTTGTTGTCACTGCTTACTCAATTATGTAGCCAGAAAATGGATTTTCCAAATATATACATCATGTAACTCTATTTTGTGAATCCTTCCATGTAAACCCAATCCAAACATCAGTCCAAGAATTTTGGTTTCAGAAATATCTGCCTTAACATAAAAAATCAATGCTTCCACCATAGAGGCTTTCTCCAACATAGATTCACCAAACTGATAACTGGTGTTGAAACCAAAAACATCACTATACTTCTCAAAGCTTATAACACTTCCCAAATCCTTAACATTCTGAAGTCTACCTTCAGTAACTATGCTGAATTTAAAAACCTTGGCCCAATTTCAAATCAAATGCACTAGAGCCATAGTACAACATCTTGGCAATATTTTCACTCACAAGAGTTGGTTTTGAATAAATGGTGCACCTTTTTTTTTTCAAAGTGAGTGCTTCTCTACCGGTTCCACTACAACTATTAGATGCACTATAGCAATTTGACTGCCCATGTAATTGGCTTCCAAGATATTGAATTGTTAGTTGTGTGCAGCTCTATTTCTCATAGAAAAACCATTTAAATGACTAACGAAATGAACCAAGACACGTGACTCAACAACACTAAATTACCATTTGGGTTTTCTTCCTCTTGATTTCACCATGAGCATGTATGTCGATCTCAGCCTCCTCTATACTCAATCCCTCTGCAACACTTCAGCTGGCACTCTCTGAATCTTCTAATCATAGCAACAGAAAATGACTCCCAATCTGCATCAAGATACTCTTGGCTTGGCACCATAACTAAAACCAAAGCATGGCTTCACTTCACTCTTCATGCTTATGAATTCCCATTGCAACTTATCACATAGCTGAATTTCTTGATCCTCAAAGAACCTTTCAGATTTAACAATCCACCCAATAGAATCTATTCCCACAAAGTCTGGCAGCTCCACCACCCACGTGTTCTCCATCTCCAGAAACACTGAGTCTCTCTTGAGCAATCCGACACATTGGACCAATTGATAGGAACCCAATTCAATATAGGTAGAAATTTGTATTATAGACGGAAAAATAAAACTATTACAGAAGAGAACCCCCTATAATCCCAGTGCATAAAGTCCTCAGAAAACTATTTCTCTGCCTAATAACAAATAACAACCCAAAATTATTCCACATACCTCTCAAGTTCCTCTATAAGTAACCTCATTTCTCCTCTTCTCTCTCTATAACTAACTTTTTCCTCCCTCCCTCTTTTCCACCTAAGGTAAGAGTAGTGGACCATAGACATTTGGGTCTGCAGGTACCCCTTACTGACTTGTCCTGATTCAATCGAAATTGGAAACCTATCACACTCTGTCTTGCATAAAGACCTGTAAGAAATCTGATCATGAAAAGTGGTTTATGTGTTGCCTTGAACATAGATGATCTTACACTGACTGTTCTCAAAAAAAATTTTGGATCCTGCACTTCGTCCCTCCTAGTATTATCCTGTAGAATGAAACGATGAAATGACTCCCTTAGTGGTTCCTAAAAGCTTCATGGAAGCTTAAAATCAAACTTGCGTGTTCCATTAAAACAGCCAACAAATCCATCCCTTACCTAAAAATTTGGCTCCTCACCCAAGCTCTACCATCAAAGCTCACACCCCATTCAATGAATACATTTTATCAAACACAAAAAACTACATCAAACACAGTCAGAAAATTCCGAGTCAAAACCAATATTCAACCCGTAGTTCCCAACATGTGGTACGGATGCTGGTACAAGGTACCTATAGGTACACATGGTTCGTAAATATTCACAAGACTTTTCAAAGAAAACCTGGTATGTGGTACCATGAATTCAACACACACGGTGATTGAGAGAATTCTACAAATACGATCCAACATAATCTAAACTGGGGTGAGATCAATCATCCACCCCATTTGAAAAAAATCACAATACAAGGCAGAACATTTTCACAAACATTTTGAGAGTAATCAAATGGACTTACATCATCCAACGTTCCCACCAATTTCCAAGACAACCGGTCTGAGTGGAAGCTGAGGGTGACCTCCCCAACGTGATCCAACATAAAGGTGGAGCTCAAAACGGAAGCTTCACCATCAAAAAGTGAAGCTGTGAGAGACATGTCCCCCACATCACAATCGTTTCCTTCTCTCTCCATTCACAACGGAAGAAGAGTCAAGGAAACGAGTTGATGTATGTTTAGCCGAAAATTAAAATTTCAAAGTTCTGGAAAAGGTTGAAAACTTTCAACCGGGTGAAAAAGGCTCGAGTTTGTAGCGTTTGGAAGTGCAAGGAAACTACAAAGGAAAATCTTTTATTATGGTTTCGTTTGGTTTTCTGTTTTTTTCCAACGCAACTTGTGAGGGGCAAAACCATTGACTCGATTTAGCGCAAGCAAGAGATTGACCACAAATTTTGACACCAAAATTGAACTGAATATTCTTTTTCCAAAGATTGCATACTAACCTTGAATGGTTATTATTTTTTTCTTAATTGTGTTTCTTTTCACACAATTTTTTTTTCAAATTTAAATTTAATATTTAAATAGAACTCTTTAACCAATTTTATCCTTTAACATTTGAAATGAGGTTAATTTAGTCCTTGAAAAAAATAAAATTTTTTTAATGAGTAAAAAAAATGTAAAATTATTGAGTTTTTTGGAATTATTTTGTAAATCAATTTAACAATCACTAAATAAGAAACTATTTTTATATTATGATATTAGTAACTAATTTGTTTAAATGGAAATACCATCTTTATAGATTTCAAAATTAATAATGAAGTATTGAAAAATGATACTTTCTAAATGAAAGTTGTGATTAATTAACCCTAACATATCAAAATGAATTATATAATGAAAAAGAAAAATGTGGAACTAAACCAAAACTTATGATACCATGAAATTAAGAAAATTGAAAAAACAAAGTGGAAGCTCACCCTTGTTATGAAAAAAATCATAGTCTATGGTCTTGAGGATGAATAGATAAGTTTCAAAACTTATTTGATATTCACAAATAATCAATTAAATCAACAATTTTCTTATTTATTTTAACCCTAATTTTTTAAGTGAGAAAGTATAATTTTTTTAGGAATATCCCCAGTTGGTAAAATTTATCAAACTAAGACTAGAAACTAAAAAATTGACTTGTAAGTTTTACTGCTATTCCTACAAAAAAAAGTGTTATTAGTCTTCTTATTTAAATAAATTAAAACAAGGTTTTTAATTTCAGTTAAAATTATAAAATCATCATTTAGATAATTAGACTCAAAATAAAGATAAAGAATAAAGTAAAAACAATTAATGAAATAACCAATGTTATTAAAAAGGACACACAGAATTACATGAATTAAGAGACTCTCTCAACTTCTGTAGATGAATTTCATTATATGAGTTTTTCATTTTGAATAAATAAAAGAAATCATTAATTAATAAAAGTTTGTTTCATGTATAGTTTAAAAATAATATTCGAAATCAATTATTTTCAATTACATAAAAATACATTACCTAATGAAATAATAAAAAACGTTTAGATGGTTACTATATTTTAATTAAATTCTATAAATATTTAAACAAAATAAACTATAAACTATTTTTGTATTTAAAACAATCTCTATTCTTTTATTTAATGATAAGATTAGTACATATTAGTATTAATCTTTAATTGAATTTTCTATTATTATTTTTATTTTTTATATATTACATATATAATAAATATAAATAAGAGTTAAATATGTTTTTAGTTCTTAAATTATTTGTTAAAATTGTATTTTGTCTTTTAGACCTTTGAATTTATTTTATCTTTATATTTTATAAATGTGTAAATGATTTTTATAAACTTGTCTAAATGATCTTTGATGATGATGTGTCGAATTTTTATTTTATTTTTTCTTTTCATAATTTCTTACTGTTACTGTTTCTTCTCTTTATTTTTTTGAAATATTTTTGTTTGTTACTAAAAATTATTTATATCTATTTATAAAATATAAAGACAAAATAAATTTAAAATTTACTAAAAAATAAAATTCAATTTTAATAAATAATTTAAAAATTAAAACCATATTTAACTCTTTAAATAAATAAAAATAAAGATTATTCCTCTCATAGCGAAGAAAATACTTCAAAACCCTAATGAGAATAAGAGAGACCAGAAAACCCTCCAAAACCCTAAACCCCTCTCCGAAATGGGAAGCAGCCAAGCCGCCGTGTCCTTCCTCACCAATCTTGCCCGCTCGGCCTTTGGCCTGGGCGTGGCGGCCACCGCCCTCTCATCCTCCCTATACACCGTCGACGGGGGCCAGCGCGCCGTCCTCTTCGACCGTTTCCGAGGCATTCTCGACACCACCGTCGGCGAGGGAACCCACTTCCTCATCCCGTGGGTCCAGAAACCCTACATCTTCGACATTCGCACGCGCCCCCACACCTTCTCCTCCATCTCCGGCACCAAAGATCTTCAAATGGTCAATCTCACGCTCCGTGTCCTCTCCCGCCCCGACACCGCTAAGCTCCCCGTCATCGTCCAGAACCTCGGTCTCGAGTACGACGAGAAGGTTCTTCCGTCCATCGGTAACGAGGTTCTCAAGGCCGTTGTCGCGCAGTTTAACGCGGATCAGCTCCTCACCGACCGTTCCCAGGTCTCCGCCCTCGTTCGGGACAGCCTCATCCGCCGCGCCAAGGACTTTAACATCGTTCTTGATGACGTGGCCATCACGCACCTCTCCTACGGCAGCGAGTTCTCGCGCGCGGTTGAGCAGAAGCAGGTGGCACAGCAGGAGGCGGAGCGGTCCAAGTTTGTGGTGATGAAGGCCGAGCAGGAGAGGCGGGCCGCGATTATCCGGGCCGAGGGAGAGAGCGATGCGGCGAAGCTGATATCTGATGCCACTGCCTCAGCTGGAATGGGGCTGATTGAACTCAGGAGGATTGAAGCATCCAGGGAGGTGGCCTCTACGCTGGCGAAGTCGCCAAATGTTTCGTACTTGCCTGGCGGGCAGAACATGCTTATGGCTCTTAACACCCGATGATCGTGATAATGGTAATTGCGTTGTTGACTTGGGATTGATTTTTTTTCCTTTTGAGTTGATTAATTGTGTGTCCTAACATCGAGGAATCATTGAAGTTGGTGTGTATTGTGTTATGCAATGCCCATGGTGCACATTGTACTTTTGGCCACACCCTCATGGCTCCTGGTCCTTGTAGATGATAGTAATGATTGTAATCTTGCAGTTGGCTTTGGTTTGATTTGTTTGCATTTGAGTTGATTAATTGTGTCCTAAGTTTGAGGAATATTTGTATTTGGAGTGTATTGTGTAAGGCAATGCACATGTGTAGATGGCTTGAGCGCAAAGTTGATTTTGGACTGATATTATTTATGTTTGGATTCCTTTTGATTCTGAAAGCAACTTAGTGGTAAAATCTCAGCTATAAACCTTTTTACCCTAGCAAAAGCTGCTCAAAGTTGTTTTAATTTAAAGTCGGTTCTGAACCAATATGGCATGACGCGTGGCTCTTCTTGATGGTAATTAGATGCAATTCCTCACATGCTTGTTGGTGTTGTTGCATGGTTAGAATTGGAGTTTTTTGTGCTGAAATTTGATGCAAGCTTTTATTGTGAAGATCACTGAGAGTTGACACTTATAATTTTGATCAGAGAACACTATGAAAATGCACAATAGACTTTGTCTAAGTTTTTGTGTGTAATGGCGTGGTTGGCTTTGGTTTAATTTACTCGCATTTGAGATTTTGAGTTCATTACTTGGGTGTCCTAAATTGGAGGTGTGTAATGCTATACACATAATTGACAATGCACTATTTTACATGCATTTTTAGTAGAGTAAATAGTTTAGCATTGGAAGTGTAAAGGGTGGTTGTTACATATATTGTCATTAAATCAAATATTGTTATGTATGGTGAGTTTGTTGACTTTTACGATATCTATTTTAAATTGTACCTACATAATTTTTAATTGGTCAAAAATGTAGAGTTCTTTATACTGACAGCATAGAAATTGAACTTTTGAGTGCAAATTTTTAAAGAAAAGGTCCACAATCACAATTGTGTCGACAATGTCAAGGTTTTTGTGGTCTCTGTCAGCACATGTCCCTTAGTGTTTTGCAATGGCAAGGATCCCAATGAAACTCTAACAATGAATGGAATCACTCCAATTGCAAACGTTGTTGTTAAGTGAAGTTTTGGGCTGGTCTTGATAGTAGTGTGGACTTGATTATTAATAGAGAGTGCAATTTAGTTATAATCTTAGCAATAGAGTGAACTTTTTATTTCGTAGTTACCCTAAAATCATTGCAATTTACTCGCATTATGAAAATTTCCCTGGGATGCATGGGTTAACTGTGTTCACTCAGTTGTATCAAGTTATTCAAGTGCCATTTTCATTTTAAATTTAAATTATTGGCATTGTTTGGCTATTACGTTCTGAGTCTAAAGTTTCTGCTTCTGCTTCAGAGTCTAAAGTTTCTGGTTCTGCCTCTGCCTCTCCACATAAAGGAAATAGAAGAAATAAAGGACCATGAAATTTTATACCCTTTTGATATGCAACAGTATATGTTCAGCAGTCTTGATCCGAAAGTATTTCACCATTGCCAAACCTGCTTAACACTTGCTGCTTCATTCAGGGCTTAATAATGCGGTTGCTCGACATGCTTGGATCAATTTCTTTTGTTCCCTTGTTGGGAGTAGTTTTCTTGAGTTTTTACTGTAGACTCTATTTCATTTGAGCTCGATTCACTGTATAATACTTGACTTTGTGGTTAAATGTAAGTTCTTTGACATTTATCATCAATTTTACCAAAAGTATTTCAATACATCTTGCGCCTTCTGTTCACTTTCGTTTGTCAATTTGGCCATTTTCGCATTCGAATCAGATAGTCAATATTGTAAAAAGTTCTGAAATAACTTTCCTCTTTACCATCCATTATTTGTTAGTCTTTGAATATTAATAAATAAAAAGCTTCTATCGATTGTGACGTTCATTATTTGTTTTTAATAGATTCTTATATATTATTTAGTTTTTATATACATCAACTAAGTTGTATTTTAATGACACTTTAAAAAAGTTATATTGTATTTTAATGGTAACATGTAGGGGTGTATCTGAAATGAAAACGAATGTGAGAAAAATTATTTTCAAGAATTTTATTTTAATTTATTTAAATTCTAGAATTAAATTGAATTTTTCATAAACTTTGAAGGACCAAATTGATCACTTCTAAATAAAATATTCAGATGTCAAATGATAATATTTATTATATTAGATAGATTAATAATTTCATAATAGTTATTTATTATATTTGTTTATTTATAAAATTCTCTATACACATTTTGTTAGGAGAAAAAAACAAACTTTTTTTCATAAGCTAAAATTAATTTATGTATAAATTAAGTTATAAAAATATTCTTATATAATTTTAAATTTATTTATAAACTAATTTTAATTTATAAAGACTAATATTTCATATTTTTTTCTCCTTATTTTCTCTTTTATAATTTTTTATACAAAATTTTATGGAAACATATTAATTCATTTCGTTCTCCTTATCTTAGAGCTTCATTTAATGCTGTATAGTAAGAAATTGTTCCATGACACAATCAAAAGTTGCAATATTCTTTTTATATCATATAACAATTAATAATAAAATAATATAAAATTAAAAAAACAACTTTTGTTTTTTCACAATTTCAGACATTTTTTTCACCATATGGTATTTGTACCACTCTATATTTTTTAATATAAATAATTCTAAATATATAATATTTAAGTGGTTGAAATTGAAATTAATTACAAGTTTAAACTAATTTTAATTAGTTAAAAAAATTAACTTATATAATAAAGTAATAATGGGATGGGATACAAATGTATCCTAAGTTAGAAAGTTTATTTACTTATATTCAATATACTCATATCTTTCAAAATTATTATTAAAAGAAAAGTTCACAATCACTTAAATACAAAGTTAATTCACTTAACTATTTTTATATATCCAGTATCATATTTAATTACAATTTATATTATAATACTTGATAAAATTAAAAAACTTATATAAAAATACCTTTTACAATAAAAAGATTCACTTTGACTCAATCCTTTAATACTTATAATTATTTCTTCATCATTCTTTTATTTACTTATCATTAATTATCATTAATGCAAACATAGAAATTAAACCTTAAATATTACTTGAATTCTCAAAAAATCTTTATAAGACAATAATAGGTGTTTAATGACCTTCTTTATGAAATGAAGTTTAAACAAAGAGATGTAAAATTTTCAGTTACAAAAACAAGTATGTCAAGAAAATTTTGAAGAATTTTAAATTTAAAAAATATAAAAAATAGAACACTAATATAATTCAAAAGAAAAATCTTTATAAAAAAGATATGAAAAAATTGACTAAATGTATTTTAAAAGTATAATTAATTATTTGAATGATCTTAGAACCATTCCACTTGACATCTTAATTTTTGTAAGTATCTTGTTACAATTTATTCATTGTGCTAAAAATAAGAAAAAATCTTAATGTAAAAAAAAAAGCAATCTTAACTTCAACAATATCAAGAGACTTTTTTTTCATGAAGTAGGGTGACTCCATTGATGCTATGAAAAATATTCTAGAAAATGTTGTGACTTTGAGTCAAGTTTTTTCTCATGGAATTCCACAAAAACAATAAATTGTTGTTCAATCTATAGTAAAAGCTGATTTTTTTTTGCTGCTTTCAATGTTGTCAGTAGCTTTGCGTTTGGGGAAAATTGCAATAAGCATATCACATAATCGCCGTCATTTCAACATTGGGAGAAGTGCAAAAACAATGTTGTTGTTAAACCAGAAAACCAGGTTGAAGATACTTCCCTTAGTAATTGATAATTGATTCTGAGGATGTTTTTTACTCCTTCTTTCAATCAATAGAATATCTTATTACTTCTTGTAGTATATTTTGTTTCCATTTGATTTCTATATTATTTTTCTGCAATATCTTGAATGTCTAGGAAAGTTTTCTCTTATCCCAGTCAAAATCTCCAAATTGGGTTTCTCTCAATGCATTTCAGAGACCTTCAAGAACAGTGGTACAACCTCCATCACCAATCCATCTCCATGCCTGCAAAGTCCTTCATCATTATCTTCCTTCTCCCTTTACTCTATGTGGTACTCTCTAATCAGAGTAGAAGTGATCAATTTTGAGTTCCCAGCACTCAAAGTCTTAATGTTTTTCCTCTTTAGGCAAGTTTTGATGTGATGAGTGTTGTTTGTAATCAGGTGGTGGGGCATGAAACCGTGCAATCGGAAGAGTACCCTTTGGTTGTGAGCACGTGGCCCTTCGTTGAGGCTGTCAGAGCTGCATGGAAGGTTGTTGATGACGGCTCTTCGGCTGTGGATTCCGTGGTTGAAGGTTGCTCTGCCTGCGAGGAACTCAGGTGTGATGGAACAGGTTGGAACTTGAATGCTTTGAACTTAAAATTGAGAATTGATAATAAAGCTTGTTTAGTGGGAAGAGAAGAGTTGTGATAAATTCTCTCTTTTTACGCCTATAAGAATGAACAGAGAGTTTTGGTTCTGTTGTTTGTAGTCCTTAACCATCTTGAGATTCCTTTTTGAGTTTTTTCTTCATGTCTTCATGATATGTACTGTTATGCATGCCTTTTGAATATCCTATTCTGAACAGTTGGTCCAGGTGGAAGTCCAGATGAGAATGGGGAAACTACAATTGATGCTCTGATCATGGATGGGGTAACTACCAATTACCATTATCTGGATCTGCTAGTTATTTTGTGGCTCGCATTGTGCTTTTTCTTGATCTGGCATGATTTTTTGACCCATCTTCTGCTATGGGGACACACAGTTGACAATGGAAGTAGGAGCTGTTGCAGCCATGAGATACGTAACGGATGGAATTAAGGCTGCCAGGTTAGTGATGCAACATACTGAACATACTTTGCTTGTAGGAGAGAAAGCATCAGAATTTGCTATTTCAATGGGTCTTCCGGGACCTACAAACTTGAGTTCACCAGAATCTATGGAGAAGTGGACCAAATGGAAAGATAGTCATTGCCAACCAAATTTCAGGAAAAATGTATCCCCTGCAAATAGTTGTGGTCCTTATAGTCCAACACATTACCTGCGGGATCCTGGTGAAACATGCTCCAGTACTGGTCATATGCTGACTAGTAATTCTGGATTACCTCGTGTTGGTCTTCATAGCCATGATACTATATCAATGGCTGTTATTGATAGAGTAAGGTTTAGCATAGAATTGATTTGTAGACATCATTTTATCTATGCAAATGACATGTTTTATTTGGCACAGATGGGACACATTGCCGTTGGCACATCAACTAATGGGGCAACATTCAAGATTCCTGGCAGGTAACCTTGTGTGTACCAGTATTAGAAGTGGATGGCCAATCTTTTCTTCCTGTTCAAGCTAAATTATCTTGATTTATTAAAAGTCACATAAAATTGGTTTAGTCCTTTTTATTATGTTTATGACCAATTCCCATTAACACTCATGGCCGTTATACACTCTGCTGGGAGTTGTTTCATTTGGGGAAAGTGCTCTCTGTCAATTCCCAAGTACATATCCTCTTAGGATATATACTGCACACACAGTTAATGCAGCAGAAATCGATCACCCTTAGTATGTTCTTGCGATGATTTTTATAATTAAGTTTTCTTTATATTTATTCCTTTGATTACAGGGTAGGTGATGGTCCCATAGCTGGATCCTCAGCATATGCTGTAGAGGAAGTTGGTGCCTGTTGTGCAACTGGGGATGGTGACATCATGATGCGCTTCCTTCCATGGTAGCACAGAAAGTTTATGGTTTCTCTAGTTTACATACTGAGTTGCTTTTTGTTGGATTGTCTTCAGAAAGTTATGCATATTGGTATATACACACAGACAGTTTGATGGTTTCTTATCTTCATTACTTGTTAATTTTGGCAAGCAACTGCTATTCGAGGGAACATACCTGGTCCATCATGTAATGTTTTATTGGTTAATAGCTAAATGATAATCCTTTTGCAACTATTGTGTATTAAACTTATTTTTCGAGAGCATTGACCTGTAAAAAACATATTCTTTACCTGGTAGTTTCAATTTCAAGCTGTCTTACTCTTGTATAGTTACACTTCAATTAAATATTCTTATGTGTTTTTGATTATGAATATCTAGATTAATACTTCTATTCAATTTCAGCTATCAAGTTGTGGAAAGTATGAGGTTGGGAATGGAACCCAAACTTGCTGCCAAAGATGCAATAGCACGAATAGCAAGAAAATTTCCAGATTTTTTGGGAGCCGTTGTTGCCCTCAATAAAAAGGGGGAGCACGCTGGTGCCTGCCATGGTTGGACATTTAAATACTCAGTTAGGAGCCCTGCAATGAAAGACGTTGAAGTTTTTACTGTGCTACCCTGAGACAGAAACTATTCAAGAAATGAGTATCTCCCAACAAATGAATTCAAATCAGCATGCTACTTTTGTTGACTGAGGAAAATTGACAGCACGTGTAAATGTGCTTTTATTTGTAATATTATTCTTGCGTCTGATATTTTAATTAACAATGATTGCAAGATTGTTTATAATTCAACAATGTTTGCATGAGGATTTCAGACTACATTTTCAATGTTGTCTGCCTAAGTAGTAAGATAAGTGTCTTACAACACGTTACTGTTATTTTTTGTAATTTAGATAGTGCATAAAGTATAGAAAAGGGCTTGAAATGAATGTGGATGCACATGTCTCAATCACATCGGAATTTATTCTAACATCGGTTAAACATTTGATTTAGAACTTCCTTGAAGTATCATAGTCATATCTCACGTTTGTGCTCTCTATCACTCATTTCACCCACTATTCTCTTCCAAAACCAATGTTCTTGCCACACTTTCTCCATCTGTTCAAGTGGCACACTTTTGGTCTCTGGCAGGAAATAGTACACAAATATAGTCATCACCACCACCCATCCTCCAAAGAAGAAGAAAATCCCAGACCTGAAGTGGCAAAGCATGTACAGAAAAGTCTGAGCAACAATGAAAGTGAAGATAAAGCTCACAGCCACTGTGATGCTTTGCCCTACTGATCTAATTTCCAAAGGAAAAATCTCACTTGGCACTAACCAACCTAGTGGCCCCCATGACCACCCAAACCCGGCAACATATATGCATATCATAACCAAAACCACAAAAGCATACCCTTTGCTTAATCCACCATGATCTTTAAGATGAAAGGCCAATATGCCACCAACTATACACTGTGATGCAAACATTTGAATGCCCCCAATCATAAACAAGGTTCTCCTTCCTAGTATATCCACTATGAACATTGATATGAATGTTGAGCCAGTACCTACAACTCCCGTCATCACAGCTGACAACAGCGATGCACTTTCTCCTAACCCAATTGTCCTAAAAAGTAAAGGTGCATAGAAAGCAATGACATTGATCCCTGTCACTTGCTGGAAAAATGGTATTGCTATTGCCATCACAAGCTGAGGCCTATACCTTCGTTTCAAAATGATCTTAAATGATTGTTCGTTGTTGGATTTTGAAGAACTTGCTTTTATGAGATCATCAAGTTCTGCTTCCACGTCTTCTGTGCCTCGAATTCGCTGAAGCAGTAACTTGGCCTTTTGATGGTCATGGCTGCGTTGGATTAAGCTGTTGGGAGTTTCAGGGAGGAAAAGTGCACCTAGTGTTAGGACTGAAGCTGGAACTGCTGCCATGGCTAGGGACACACGCCAACCCCAGCCACCTTCAATCTTCTCTGTTCCATAGTTGATTAGGTTAGCAGACAAAGCACCAATGCCAATGCTTAATTGGAAGCCATTGCTAGTTGCTCCTCTTAGTCGTGGTAGTGCCATTTCAGATAGATACAAAGGAACAGCCTACAGAATCAGCACACAATTAGAAAGAAATTAGTGACTTGTCATTTTGATTTGGCTCTCTGAAGTAATAAATGATAAAGTAACTATCTTAATCATTGATGAGAAAAAAATTGACAAAGATATTCACGATTTATTATACATTTGCACGTTATAGATGGTTGATTTTCTTGTCAATGACTAATATTACTTGGCTTACTCTCTGAAAGTAAGATGTTAGAAATCCAATCCTTATTAGTGTTGACCAAAAAGACATTTGTCAAAAAGGGCTTTAAAAAATATTGATTTTTTTCTTATGAAATGCTTTTATTTTTTTTTTGTTTTCTTAACCAATACGCTTATTTCACTTGGTAGTATTTGCTAAAATTACTAAAAGAATGTTTGTATGTGAGATGGTTGAGCCAAGTTTGCAGCATAGTAGACATCTGACAAGTCCAACTTATTCTAGAAAACATGAGAATTACCAAAGTCCCTTTACGGACGTGTAATTTGGATCTTCAGTAATCCTAAAAGCTATACCAGCACGAAATAAATCGTATTCAATGGTTATTCTTTTACCTTTCATAATATTTCAAATGCTTGTTAGTGTAGAAAAATGAAGGAAAAGGTAGGTACCTGGTTTGCAAAACCAACCCCAACTCCAAGCAAAAGTCTACCAACTATGAGCATGTACACATTAAAAGCTGCAGCTCCAAGAGCTGTACCAGCCAGGAAGGCGGCGCCACCGGCCACAATGGATGGCTTGCGGCCAAAGGCTTTGGTGATATAAGAAGCAAAGAAGGAAGTAACAAGACCAGCAATATAGAGAGAGGATGTAAAAGAGGTCAATAGTTGGCTATCAAATACACAGTAGTTGCTGACTTTGACATCTTCTTTCTTAAGGTACACTTTGTGGAAGAACTTCTTCAGAAATGGTTCCATTGAGGTCACCCCACCTGCTATTCCAATGTCATAGCCAAAGATGGCACCTCCCATGGCAGCCATCATACAAGACAGCACAACATAAAGGGTTATCTTATCATTTTTGTGGCCATTTTCACTTGCTATAGCCAACCCAACAGCCATTAATAGCCTTTTCGTTATACGCAGGTAAAAGCTTAGAGAGATTGATTGAAGTTGTATATATCTTTCATGATAATTGATAAGCAAGTAGTGCTTCTTGACTTGTGTAGTCAACCAAACCAAACTTCGGTACAGTATTGGTTTGAATTTTCAACATAACTGTCACTGCTGAAATTTGGTTAGATTTTATCTTAAAAGGAAAAAAAATATTATTTTTTTCTTGTATAAATATATAGAGAAAAAGTGATCGTTGGAAATCCCACGTCAACTAGAAATGAAATCAATTTAGTTAATATAAGTGGATGCAAACCTCACCTTACAAGCCGGTTTTGTGGAATTGAGTTAAGCTTAAAATCCACTTCTTAATAGTAATCAAACTTACTACCTAGAAATGTCAAGCATTGCTTCTATGATAGGATAAGATTTTATATGTGCTGTGAATGAGATGTGCCTCTAACCATATGCTTAAGGACAAAATCAACAGCATAAATGGTGATTTTTTTCCTCAATCTAATAATTGTGCAATTTGGCTAACTCAGCTTGTAGAGGGGAAAGTGCATGGGACCAATAGTACCAAGGAGTTGGCACTTGTTCACAAGTGCTTAGGAACATTGCACATGATGCCGAATTTCTATAACCTGGAGTGGAATCTCTGACTGAAAATCTCACCAGTAGTATCTCATCTGTTAAAAAAAATCTGCCAGGATTTCTTATATGAACATAAAGTCTTAAACCCTAATCAGTATCTGGTTGCTTTACTTTGCTGAAGATGTAGTTCAATTGGGCACAGTTCTTTTATGTTTAGATACGTTTTTATCCTTGTATATATTAGTTTTTATGCTTGCAGAAATATTTATTTTAAAATGGATTCTATACTTTTTATTTTTGTTTTGGATCTTACTAGTTTGTTCTAATAGTTTATAATACTCACTTTTTCATTTTTCTTCCTATAATATGTGAAAAATTTATGTCCCTGCCGTCTTGCTTTTCAAAGAGACCAATTAAAAGAAATCATAGGAACTAATATAATAATAATAATAATTGTTGGAAATCCCACATCGACTAGAGATAAAGTCAATCTAGTCTATATAGGTGGGTGCAAACCTCACCTTACCAAGCTGGTTTTGTGGGGTTGAGTTAGGCTTAAAGTCCAGTTCTTAATAATAATAATCATGAAAATGAAAAAAAATATCAATTTTATGGTGATTACTTTTCAGCAATAATAATAACCAGTTGTATTTAATTTTTCTATTATTCTATTAAAAGATAAAGCCCTTCTATATTGTCCACATGTTCAGAAACACAGTTAAACAATAATTCTCAACCCTTCAGTAATTTATTGTGTTGATGTGATCAAGAAAAAAGATGTTCCATTATTAGTGTGAATGATTGACAAAATAAAACTGATCATGCTTTTATGGTATGTGGTTTTACAAATGGTTGAATATAGTGAATCAATTCACTAGCCCTCAATTAACATATATATATTTTTATTGATCCACAAATATCTCTTTTAGAGTGATTCTTTAACTTTTGAATTCAATGATATATTGTGCATGTGTATGAATACTTTTTAAGTGATTTTTTTTTCATGTTCTTCTGCCATCCTTCCAAACTGGAGTAAGTAAAGTTGGTAAGCAATTGTAATTGGTGATGGAGTCACTTCAGAAGTATTTGAATACCTTCGTAGTGATATATATATCAAAGCATCAAATATCTTTGTGCATTAACTCTTTTCTCCCACAATTCTTTTCCAAAAAAAATGTTCTCTCCACACCCTATCCATTTGCTCAATTGGCACATTCCTAGTCTCTGGCAACAGTAAGTATACAAACACTGTCATCACCACTACCCACCCACCAAAGAAGAAGAATGTGCCAGACTTGAAATGGCACAGCATGCTTAGAAAAGTCTGAGCAACTATGAAGGTAAAGAGAAAATTTACAGCAACAGTGATACTTTGTGCTGCTGATCTTATCTCCAGTTGGAAAATCTCACTTGGAACCAACCATCCTAGTGGCCCCCATGACCATGCAAACCCTGCAACATATATGCATATCAAAACTAGAATCAAATATGCATATATTTTGCTTATTTCACCATGGTCACCAAGTTGAGTTGCCATGATGCTCCCTACAAGAACCTGTGACAAGAACATCTGAATGCCCCCA
The DNA here is from genome assembly GCA_030347555.1 of Lablab purpureus. Classification (NCBI taxonomy): domain Eukaryota; kingdom Viridiplantae; phylum Streptophyta; class Magnoliopsida; order Fabales; family Fabaceae; genus Lablab; species Lablab purpureus. Next base: position 29,093,516 of record CM059258.1, on the reverse strand, counting down.
GATATGAACAAAACTCTTCTACCTAGTTTATCAACCATGAGCATTGAGATGAATGTTGAAGTAGTGCCTACAACCCCAGTTATAATTGCTGACATAAGAAGTGAAGCACTTTCGCCCAATCCAATGGTTAGGAAGAGGATTGGAGCATAAAAGGAAATGACATTGATTCCTGTGAATTGTTGGAAGAAGGGTATGGTTATAGCCATGACAAGTTGAGGTCTATACTTTCTATGCAAGATGTTCTTAAAAGGGTGCTTGATGGAGTTTGAAATATCACTTGCTTCAACGAGGTCTTCAAGTTCTCGTTGGACATCATTGGTGCCACGGATTCGTTGCAGCATTAGCTTAGCCTTGTGATGGTCCTTGCTGTGTTGGATTATGCTGTTGGGTGTTTCTGGGAGGAAAAGTGACCCCGAAGTGAGCATTGAGGCTGGAACTGCTGCCATAACTAAAGAAATACGCCAACCCCAGCCATCTTTGATCTTTTCTGTGCCAAAGTTTATCAGATTAGCTGATAGAACACCTATGCCAACACAAAGCTGGAAACCGATGTTGATTGCTCCTCTGTATCTTGGAGGTGCCATTTCAGAGAGATATAAAGGGACTGACTGCAAAACAATGAAATTTCACTTCCATATAAGATTGTAGTGAAGGTTCTAAATTGCAGTCACAGTCTTGATTTCATTACTATTCTTGATGTCACAGAAAATTGCCGACAAATGTGACCATAAAGACCTCAGAAACCTTGGTATTTTTACAGGCAAAATAGCAGTTCTTTAAAACCATGTTAGCAATATCCAGTAAGCACACAAGGCAAAATGAACAGAATCAGGAAATACATTATTATAAGGAAGAAAGCATAAAAATATATTTTTTAAATCATTTTAAGCATTTAATAGGAAGTATTAAATATTCTATACAAAATCTGGCAAGTGAGAAAATGAGTACAATATTGTTATAATTTAGACTAATCCCCACATGACAAATAACCAAAATTTATTAACTTTTTGTAGTAAATATAAAATCTTGATTATATTTGAGATGAAAATTGGTCACAAATCATGGGCATGTAATATTCCAGATTATATAATGATTTTTCATTTGTTGTACATGATAAAACAAATGCATGCAAGGAAGTTGTAAGAAAAACGGGTACCTGATTGGCAAAGCCAATTCCAACTCCAAGCATAACTCGACCAAGTATAAGCATGTATATGTTAAGAGCTGCACCACCAAGAGCTGCTCCAATGAGGAATGCAGCACCACCTATGAGGATTGATGGTTTGCGGCCAAAGGCTCTTGTGACTGATGAAGCAAAGAAGGATGCTATGAGGCCTGCTATGTAAAGTGATGAAGTGAATGTTGTTAGGAGTTGGCTATCAAACTTGCAGTAGTTGCTGATCTTGGTGTCTTGCTTCATCTTGATGTATACTTCTGGGAAAAATTTCTCCAGAAATGGCACCATAGATGTTACTCCACCTGCACTTATAGAAAATTAGTGGAAGTTAATCAAAGTATATGAATCAAAATGAAGTAGAAAACTTGAAAACATGATTTGAATGTGTATCCTTTTAGTAAAAAAGGATTACAGAGTAAAACAAATACCAATGAACTACAAGTCCAATAATAATATGGATAATCATTTTGTCTAAGTTGAAAAATCTGAATGATCTTTAAATACGTTTTTCTTATTCATAATACTTGAATATGATATTTTACTCAAGAAGATTGAGTCTAATCCTTGTGATACCAACAAGCTTGAAGAGTGTTTACAAAGCAATTATTGTAAGAGATGAATTCAATACAAAAGTTAAACAAAATTAATCAGTTTAATCCATCTGTTTTTCCTTCCTAGTTCTGTTTTCACTTCTATAAACTTGTCAACAAGTTTGTGAGGTCATGAAAGTAACAACAACAAAGGAACAACACCAGGATCTTACAATCTAACACGTATTTCCACAGTAAGATAGCAGTTAGAAAGCATCAATAGTATGAAGTTAAGTTCTATGTTCATGCCTGAAATTCCTATATCATAACCGAAGATAATGCCTCCAGTGGCAGCCACCATACAAGATAGGATCACAATACAAGTGATCTTCCCATTGTAACCTCTTTCCTCATTTGCAATTGGCAACTCCACTGCCATAGCTGTTTCTACAGTTTGATTCTGGTGCAGACTTGTTGAGTGAAAATTCATATGGTGTTGGAATTGGCATATATAGTGTGAGTCAATTCAAATTTATTGAAGGACTTAAAAACACAGTGCAGCCTTTCTTGACTAATTCTGTATACATAATCACAATTAATTTTTTGAGCCATTTTGGATAATATTTTTGAATAAATACTTGGAGGAGAAAAATAAGAGTGAATTTCACAAGATAAAATTGGTTTTTGAAGAAGATAAACGAAAAATATTTTATGAATTTCTTGCCAATATTGTCAAACAATTTCTAGTTTTAACACATTTTACATTCAACTTGTTTCCATGTTCTTTTTTTATATGCTACATCCTTGTATTAATACTATAACTTTTGAATCGTCAAGAAAAATGTGTATTTAAAATAATTTTTTTGAATATAGTGACAATTTTTAAGTGTTACTGTTAATAAATTTTATTTATTTTTTATTATTAGCCATCCACACCTCAATTTTTAACACACAAAACCCAACCATACAGATTTAAAATAAAATTTATTAATAATAACAATTAAAAATCGTCGTTATATTAAAAATAAATATTTTAAACTCTTCTATTTATGTTAATTTCATTCGAAATTTAACATAAGTATGACAACAGAAAATTTTACCAACATTAGAAAGAGTTGAAAACAAAAATATTTCAAAAATAAAAGTTATAAATAAATAAATTTGCTAGAAAAGAAAAAGTTAAGAGTAAAAAAATACAATTAAACCAAAAATTTATTCAAGTTTATTTTTTTTATAAATAGTTATTCAAAAGTTTGTGTAAGCACAGTCTTTGTCTTTACTATTATGAGTCAATGGTGCCACTAATTTTGAATGTCACTTTCTTTTGTCTCTCACGTGCGTAGAATGTTGAAGTTGCACATGAGCTGTGTTGTGTACACACGTGTGAGCACTCTAATACACAATTGTTGCTTTCTTAAACATCTCTTTTTATGTAATTGATTTCTTTCTCATCATCTCCAATTCTTCACTTCTTAATTAATTTGATAATTATAAGTGAAACATTAAATTACATTCATAAAATTTGATTGAATAGAATTTATATAAATTTTTTATGTAAATTGTAGTTGTTATAATTCAATTGAAACTAATCCTATTCTATAAAATAGATGATAATGAGTTTTATTGATTTTGTGAATAGATAATAAAATATTTTATTGAAGTGAACTTTTATCAGTTTGCAAAAAATTTGAGGTGAATTTTAACACCATAAAATAAAATATATTTATTTTATTTAGTGTTAGAATTTGTTATAAATGTATACCACAAACTTTTGATCATATCTTAATTTTAGGTCTTTCTTTCTCCATTTTCATATCTCCTCTTACATTTTATAGGATTTTCAAAAGATCAAAACTTATTATTTTTCATTTTTTACTCCAAAAGATGATTATTATTGTTGTTATCATTGTTGTTATGTTATTATTATATTCTTAATTTTTTATATTCATCTCTATTTTTGTTGCATCATCTTTCACCATAATCGTTTGAAATTTATTTTTTATTTTTAGATTATATAATTTAAAAGTCATATTTTAATAATTATAACAGATTGTATAATTTAAAAATCAAAATTGTAGCTATATTTTGATTTTTAGATTATAATATTTCGATAATTATCCAGAAAATCAAAATTTTAAATATATTTTAATTTTTAGATTGTATAATATAAAATATCACCATATTTTATAATCCAAAATGAACTCATATTATTAAAAACATTAAAAATAATTTTTTTTTAATATTATGAAGATATAAATTGGAAACATTAATATAAAAAAAGAAATACTCAAATTTTTTTACCCTTTATTTATCCTATATTACTTAATTAGACAATAATACATATTAACTCCTACTAAAAACTTTTCACTAAAATAAATAAGTATTTCATTACACACATTTTTTAAAATACAAATCTTTTTCTCCAAATGTTAACAAAGGCTCTCATAGTCTTCCCTAACTGAATCAAGATTTTGGGATGGTTAGTTTGATTCATTTTATTGATTTATAAGTTTATTTTCTATACTTAAAAACTACCAAAATCTTAAACACCCTTTATCTTTAACAGTTTTTTCTTTAAATTTTTTATTAGAAATAAGAAAATTACATTTATACAGTTTCCACTCTGTTACAAAGAAAAATAACACTATATTTGCAGCAAACACCTCTTCCTCTTAATCCCCAAGAGACAATCATCTAGTAGTCCTCAAAGATAACACACACTATCATTTCTTGTTGCTCAGTGTTGCACCAAGTAGTCAAAAAATCACCATATTGTACTTATTAAATTCAGAGACTCTTAAAAAAGTCCCTAACATTTGCTTTCTACACCCAATAATTACTATATCCATTTTCATGGTAAAAGAAAAAAAAAAGATAAAAATACGATTGAGATATAATTTTACCTCCAACCCTAATTTTTTTATCATTGAACAACTATTTGTTGAGAGATTATAGAAAGCTTCTATAATCTATAATTTATTCATCTAAGTTTTGTACAAGTAAATTGAAAGCTTTAAGCACAACTGCAAGAACTAATTCATCCCTTGCAAGACACATGAAATTAATTCATTTCTCTCCAATACCAATACCACAATATGTTTATTTTGAAAATAAACATATACAATATATGTTCAAAAATATATAATAATTCTTAAAACATTTATACTGCAATTTAACATTCATAATTCTTCTTATTTTTATTTATTTTCAACTTTGTTTTTTGCAATTTTATCTCTTTTATATTTACTTAAATAGTATATTATCCTATAAAACCCCACCAAAGTGTAGAAATCTTTTACAAACTTCACAAAATCCTTATCTATTACACTCCAAAACTCCTTAATTGATAAACCTAAAGCAATATGAAGTTGTACTTATGTCACATACCCAAATTCTCTCTTCTGTGTATGAGAGAAAAAACCTCTTTTTAAAATCTATGGACAACAACATCTGCAACATCTGCAGGAGGTTGAGCTTCACTTTGCGTTGAAGTTGTGGCTCAAGTTCTGCAGTAGACAGGACAACAACATCTGCAACATGTGTAACATCTGCAACATATACGCAGGAGGTGGAGCTTCACGTTTGCAATTGAAATTGTGGCTGAAGTTGTGCAGACAGGACATCAATATCTGTAGCACATCACATGTATTGCATGGCTACAATTTAATCATGCAGTGTCCCTGTCTTTTGGAATTATATACCAGTAGTTTATCTCTTTTGATTAATCCATCATGATTAACCAATCCTCTCTCCTTCATTATTGATTGGTTCTGATTTAACTATGCTGTTTAGCTCCTTAATCTACATCTATATACTGTACAAATACAACCTAAACCCATTTTCCTCTCAAAATAGAGACTTATTGCAAATAATATGAATACAAATAAATGGGAAAAATCTAGGGATAAAAAATGTGAATATGTGGCATCACCACTATCATTTGTCATAGTCCTTATGGTTGGTGTCTATCACTGTCTCACATGAATAGTCACTATATTTCTTAACTTATATTCAGAGATTGGTTGCTATCAACATGGCATGAGATAGAAAGTGTACAAGTATATAAAGGGTTAAGTTCAGCATTGATTTGCAAGAGAAGAGAGAAGTAAGAAATGGAGAAAAAGAATAGGATTGTGGTATTTGGAGGAACTGGTTACATAGGGAAGCATTTGGTGAAGGCAAGTCTCTCTTTAGGTCATCCAACTTTCGTCTATACTCGTCCTCTCAATTCACAAACTCCTCTCTCCAAGACACAACTTTGCACCAACTTCATCTCCATGGGAGCCACACTTGTCCAGGTTACAATTTTTTTTTCCCACATATTACTCTTTTTCAACAAAATTATCCAACTATACCTACTCTCATATTATTTACACACATATAATGTTAGAATTCGGTCGTTGGATAATTAAATTATGACCTACGAGACGTCCATGTTGGCCTTTCTGAAAAGACTATTTTAATATTTGAGTAGACTTTTTAATTTTTTTTGTCTTTATAAATGGTCATTCTGCTTCTGAGAACGTCGTTCTGAAGTTTAAAACAAGACTACAAAAGAAACGGTTTAAAATGGTCGTTCTTATAAAAGAATAGACTGTTTCCAGACTAGAACGATGATTCTCATGTCTTATTTTGTATAAATCAAAAAAATCAAATCAAAAGAAAAAAAATAAAAAAAATTACTCAAAATTCGGTTTTCGAGAAACTGAATTCTAAGTGGGACAAAAGAAAAAAAATTAAAATAACTTACTCAGAATTCTGAATGACAAAATTTGTTTTGTTCTTGATGTCATGTCATATATCAGAATTCAATTCATAAACAGTAAAATGCGATATATGTAAATAATGTGAGAGAGAATATAATCGATTAAATTTTTTTTCAACTGGAAAAAAAAATTCCAAGTTACATATATATCAAGTTTGTTGAATGTATAAAATTAAAAAAACTGATGAAATTTTTGTATTGCTTTTTCATATTTCTAATACAAAAATTCTAAAAACATTTGTAATTTTAATGCATATTATTGTGCTTCAACATCAATCAAAATAAGATAGATGTTGAACATTTATTTTTAATTGAAATCCTGACTTTTATTGAGTTGTCCCAAAAATTTCAATGTTATCTAAAAAAATAAATGTTTGGAATCATTACCATATGTACTAGATTAATATATATATATATATTGAAAAATGGGTTATTTAGTTGAATTAATTGCAAAGCTCAGGGGGAACTTGAGTATGAGCAGATTCTGGAAGTGATTAAAGAAGCAGACATTGTGATAAGTGCGTTGGCATACCCTCAAGTGATGGAGCAACTCAAAATTATAGATGCCATCAAAGTTTCTGGAAATATAAAGGTACATTTTCTTCATTATTCATTACAAAATCCAAATTATACATCCTTCAAAATCTAACCTACAAACATGGTTACTTCATTTAAGAAAAGTCATGTGAACAAAAACTAAAAAATAAAACAAGACAAATGATAGGATTTGTGTGACTGAGAAATGGATGAAACAATGTGGTTGTGTTGTGAGTATTGTCCACTCACTCACTTCCCCTCACTGTAGGACCCTTCCCATAAAATAGAGCCATGTTCCTTATCAAATTAAATGAGTCATGAAACTTATACCTTTTAAACATGTTTTTAAGGATTATAAATATATAAAAAAACGATTATGACCTTCTTATTTTTAATAAATTATAAATAAAAAAAATATTTATCTAACTCTCTTGAAAGAAATTTAGATACATATATAGAAAGTTTGATTTATAATTTTTTATTCAATATTTCTTTTCATATATATATAAAAGTTTATTTATAATCAACTGGGGTTAAATTTAATAGAAAATATTAGGTTTTCATATATAATTATCGAGATTTTTTTTTGTAATAAAGCTGTTAATCTGGTTTGAGAAATGTCGTATGATACAATATCGTATTATCGTATAAATAGTTTTATAAATTTACTTAGATTAGATTATATGTAGGCAATAGTTCTTATAAATATTTAATGAGATAAAGAGAAAAAATTAAATTATTTTTTCTATAAATTACTAAACTACTACAATTATAAATAATTTATAAATAGGTCGATTTTATCTTTTAAACTTTTGCTTTTAAAAGTATTTGTTAAAGGAATTCGTCTAAATACATATTTGTTATTAGAAAATTTTATAACAGAATATTTAACATTAACTGGAAGAGATTAAATCATATAAGAAATGACTTTATTCTGATATAAAATCTTAAATTTCATTGTTTATAAGTTTTTTATTTCCTCTGTAAGCTTAAGTTTCTTATTTGTAGATAATGTGATATGTATTGCAGAGATTCGTTCCATCAGGATTTGGAGCAGAAGAAGAAAGAATAAACCCTCTTCCTCCATTTCAAGCTGTACTCGAAAAGAAAATGAAAATTAGAAGAGAAATTGAAGCAGCTGGGATTCCTTACACTTCTGTTTCTGCAAATTGTTTTGCTGCATACTTTGTCAATTATTTACTTCGTCCATATGAAGATGTCAAGGACATTGTTGTCTATGGCAATGGTGAAGCCAAAGGTATAATATCTCAAAAATTATTAGATAAGTCAAGTATTACAATTTAATCCAATTAATACAAATATATATATATAGATATTATTCATGTATTATTCACCTCAAAACTGATAATAAATGTAAAAATATTAAACATTTTAGTTGTATTTAAGTTTTAGTTTGACTGTTTATAAGTTTATTTTTTCTGCATATTTTCTTATCATATTTTTTTAATATATTTGCATCTCACTGATCTGTTAAATGTATAACAAAGTAATGATGTGTCTCTTAAAAAAACACAGGTTTATTACTAGTTTTTTAATGGACTTTTTTTGTTATTAACCCATAATAGTAAACTGTGTAAAACATTTTAAAAATGATAATAAAATGTGTCAAAATTTGAAAATTTGATGGTAAAATGAAAAAAAAATGGATAGTAAAATATGCAGCAAAAGGCCACTTATTTTGTAGCAAACGATAGATAAAGTGGTAGCATGCAATGATACTATTCTGTGTTTTTGTTTTTGTAATATAAATATGTTTAGACTAATTAAATTTGTTTATACTGTGATTAAAATTTGTGTGATTAGCTGTTCTAAATTACGAAGAAGACATTGCTATGTACACTGTTAAAGCAGCAAATGATCCAAGAACATGCAATAAAGTGGTTATTTATCGGCCTCCAAAGAATATCATATCACAGAATGAGTTCATATCACTGTGGGAGCAAAAATGTGGTCAAACTTTCAGCAAGACTTTTGTTTCAGAGGAAGAACTAGTGAAACAATCAGAGAGTAAGAAAATTTATATATATATATATATATATATATATATGTATGTGTGTGTGATTGAATGAAGACAATTTATGTAACTGATAACTTTTTTATATATCCTTGTTGTATTCAGAATATATAACTCTGCATATGCATGTCAAAAACTAAATCACATTAATTATGTTAAAGTTGATGGATTAATGGTGTTTCTAATGGTGAAGTTGTTGAATGTTGTTGCAGCTTTACCTGCTCCAGAGAACATTCCAGTTTCCATTCTCCATTGTGTATTTGTGAAAGGGGACCTGATGAACTTTGAGTTGGGAGAAGATGACCTTGAAGCTTCTCAACTATATCCTGATTATAACTATACCTCCATTGATCAACTTCTTGATATTTTTCTTCTTCATCCTTTGCCCCCTGCATCTGCTGCTTTTCAATGAAGATATATATAAGCATCCTTTAACACTTAAGTTGTAATAAAATGCTCTTTCACGTACGTTTCAGTGATAAACACAGCTTGAGCATGAGAGAGTAAATGTTGAGTTTCTCTCTTCTAGAAATGTGTAGTTGTTGAAGCAAAGATATCTAATTCAAAGGACATTCTTCCTTTTAAATTTATATCTGTTTTTGAAGTAAATTTTTTAACATATATATATATATATATATATATATATATATATATATATATATATATATATATGTTTGAATGATTATTATGATATGAAATGAGTTTGGTTTTAGATATGTGTTGGTTGATTTAGTTGAGATCTAACTATTATGATGTTGTGGTATTGAATATTTGAATTTATTATAATAAAAGATGATATGTAAGTTTAACTGATACTCTGAATCTTGTAATATGATGAGAAAGAGATGAAGATTCATACTTAAATCACTCTTAATATTTTTGTTAGGCTTTGAATATGAATTAGATATTAGTTTCTTATGTGACTTATTATTCAATATATTTTCTTAGAAAAAGACATTGAGTTGGGTAGTTTTTTAATAAAAACAATTGATGATATATGTGTTTAATAGTAAAATGCATAAATTTATTATTAGGTGTGTATAAATATGGATTATTTGAAAATAACTTACATGCTTTTTTGTGTTTTATCTTGACAGTGATGATGATACAGTACTTAATACTGAAAGGTTAAGGTGTTAAATTTAGGAACTGCATGTTTATTTCCTTGATTTGAATATATATTATTTTAGTATGCTTTATAAACTCTATTGTTTTTAATAAGATATATGTTTTGTAAATATATGGATATCCCTCCATGAAAAACAAAATTCATGAATGGTTTATATCATATTTTTATTAAATGGATATTGGATTTAATGGGATATTTAATTAAGTTTTTAATGGATTACTAGATTTTTTGTATTTGATCTGTTATAACTCGAAATAACATTTTGCAAGATCCACCCATTTTACAAATCATAATATTTTTTATTAATTTGTGGTGTAAGTAAATTCCATTATATTATGTAATTAATTAGAAAAAAAAGTAAGAACAGAAAATGAAAGAAAATGCAAGATAATCAGTCTTATAGCAACATTGGTTAATAAAAGTAACTACTTGTTCTTAATCAATCTCAAGACACATCCAAATTCTTTTACTATAACAAGGTTACTATACATGATATATATATATATATATATAATTTATTATTAAAATAAAATAACATTACATAAAATTATTTATAATTATTTAAAAGTTGTTTTTTTAAAAATTCTAAATAATAAACATTTGATTATATAATCTATACTTCACACTTTTCAGATTAATAAGAAACTTTGTAGAAAAATGTCTAAGTTCTTCAGAAAGAAGCAGATACAGGTGTTGGAGGGTCAACAAGAAATATATCAAGAACTTCAACAATGGATGTATAATTATAATCTGGATATAGCAATGAAGCTTCAAGGTCTTCTTCTCCAATGTCGAACCTCACAAGGTCTCCTTTCACAAATACACTGTGAATGATGGAAACTGGAATATTGTGGGGAGAGGGTAATGCTGCAAGATGAAGATGATCATATATCATCACAAAAGATCAAAACAACTCAAATTAATTAACATCAAAACTTTTATTCAATTTATTTTTTTTGTCGTATATTCATAAGTAATTGAAATATAATTTCCCTGTCAAACATAAAATAAGAGAAATAGACACGTTTAAACTTATATTTTTATATGAAATTCAACTTCATTTTCTTTATAGAATTAATATATTTTAGGGTATTGATGACTTTTTTTAATTTAAACTCTTGTATTTATAGATAAATTATTTTAATAATAATATTATTTAGATTTAATCATTATATTTTTTTCATTTTTATATTTTATTACCATAATCTTACACGATATTTTAAAATATTTTCAATTAATTTTAAAATAAAAATAAGGCACTTAACTGATGGCTACTTTGATTTGAGTAATGGTTAAAATATAATAAAATTTACCTTATTTAAAGATACCAAACACCAATTTAATAAGGACAAAGTAAAATAAATATAAAAAAGTTAGAAGCTGTTTTTTTTAAAAAAAAATATTACTTGAAATAATGTCTAAAAACTGTCCCTAACTATACTAAGTCTTATTTGCTAAATACTATGTATAAAGTCAAATAATTTTTTTAAATAGTGAAAACAAAGCCATAATATAAGATGACAAAGATATTTATAAAAATGAGCCAAATAAAATAAAAATATAAAAATATTTATATAAAATAAATTCTCTTACTCTGAGAGAGTTTGACAATTTCTTCCTCAGGAATGAAAGTGTTGGTAAAAGTTTGAGAACACTTTTTCTCCCATAATGATATCAACTCATTTTGTGATATTATATTCTTCAAAGGTCGACAGAAAACTGCACGATTGCATGTTCCTGGATCATTTGCTGCTTTTACAATATACATAGCCACGTCTTCTTCATAATTTAGAACAGCTGATACAAACAAATTATATCAGATTTGTCATTATTGGTAAAAACTAAAATGATTCTATGTTTTTTAAAATTAAAATGATATTTTCTGATTTTAAAAATCAAATATCTAATACCTTAGTGAAATAATTGATGATGTGAAATCTTAACTCACTAATATTTTTCTTATTATTTTAACTAAAACTAGTAAACACAAACCACAATTTTTCTCTGATTTTTGTTCATCAATTTTGAATAAATCACAACAGTGTGTTGTATTGGTAGTTCATGGGATTTTATACCTTTGGCTTCACCACTGCCATAAACAACAATATCCTTGACTTTCTCATGTGGGCGAAGTAAATAGTTGATGAAGTATGCAGCAAAACAATTTGCATACATAGAAGTGTAAGGGATTCCTGCAGATTCAATTTTCTCTCTGATTTTTCTTTTCTCATCTAATACAGCTTGGAATGGAGGAAGAGGATTTATTCTATCTTCTTCTGCACCAAAACCTGTTGGAATGAATCTCTGCAACACCAATATAAGTGGATAATTAGTTAGATTTGTAGAAGTCTTCAAAATAAGAAAAAGTTTATAAAATAATCTTGTGAATATGACATTTTAAAAGTAAAAAATCTTCTTGGAAAATGGGAAAGTGAGGATTTCTGAAGTCATGATCAACAATATTTTTCTTTGGCATTAAAAAAATATTGATGAAAATGTTCTTGATAGCACCTTTATATTACCAGCAACTTTGATAGCATCTATGATTTTGAGTTGCTCCATAACTTGAGGTAATGGAAGTGCACATATAACAATGTCTACTTGTTTAATCACTGCCAAAATCTGGTCATGTTCAAGTTCTCCCTGCACCACCAATTCAGACTCATCAGGGTTTTTGCAGAAACCATATAGCTTATTTTCAAGAGAAACAGTGAACATGTTTGAGTACAAATTACAAATGTTTTTGAGAATTTTCGTATTGGAAATATGAAAAAGCAATACAAAAATTTCATCAGTTTTTTCAATTTTATACATTCAACAAACTTGAAATATATATAACTTAATTCAATTCTTTTAATTTATACAAAACAAGATAAAATAAGATACGAGAACGGTTCTTCTAATTTCGAAATGTTTTAAATATTTTATTTGTAATCTTGTTTTAGATATTAGAACGATTTTTCTTAGAAACAAAACGATTATTTAAAGAGATAAAAAAAATAATAAAAAATTTACTTAAAATAGTCTTTTTAAAATTCGATTACCAAATTCTGAATAGTAAAATAAGTTGACAGACGTTTTATAGATCAGAATTTGACTATCTAAAGACTGAATTCTGACATTATATCTGTGTAAATAATGTGTAAATAATATGAAAGTAAGTATATTTGGATAATTTTTTTGAAAAAGATTAATATGTAAGAAAAAGATTTGTAACCTAGACAAGTGTGGCTCCCATGGAGATGAAGTTGGTGCAAAGTTGTGTCTTGGAGAGAGGAGTTTGTGAACTGAGAGGACGAGTATAGACGAAAGTTGGATGACCTAAAGAGAGACTTGCCTTCACCAAATGCTTCCCTATGTAACCAGTTCCTCCAAATACCACAATCCTATTCTTTTTCTCCATTTCTTACTTCTCTCTTCTCTTGCAAATCAATGCTGAACTTAACCCTTTATATACTTGTACACTTTCTGTCTCATGCCATGTTGATAGCAACCAATCTCTGAATATAAGTTAAGAAATATAGTGACTATTCATGTGAGATAGTGATAGACACCATCAATGAGGGATATGACAAATGATAGTGGTGATGCCACATATTCACATTTTTTATCCCTATATTTTTCTCATTTATTTGTATTCATATTATTTGCAATAAGTCTCTATTTTGAGAGGAAAATGGGTTTAGGTTGTATTTGTACAGTATATAGATATAGATTAAGGGGCTAAACAGCATAGTTAATTCAGAACCAATCAATAATGAAGGAGAGAGGATTGGTTAATCATGATGGATTAATCATAAGAGATAAACTAATGGTGTATAATTCCAAAAGACAGGGACTCTGCATGATTAAATTGTAGCCATGCAATACATGTGATGTGCTACAGATATTGATGTCCTGTCTATGCACAACTTCACCCATAATTTCAATTGCAAAAGTGAACCTAGAAAATATCTATTAAAAAGAACGATTTTAATCTTGTTTACTACAAATTTTTAAGACAATTATAATAAAATTAAAAGATAAGTAACTATTATTAATAAACAAATTAACCTCAAATATAATTTATAATTTATTAATATTATTTTTCTTAAATTAATTTTTTATTATAATATATTATGATAATCATAAATGAAACTCTAACATACTCAACATTTTAAGATATTATGATATAAAATCTTGCTATAATACTATTTTACATCAAACATAATTTATAATTTATTAATATTATTTTTTTAAAATTAAATTTCTATCATATTAACATAATTTATTAACATTGTGTGCTGAAAAATCAAACACAATGGTATCAAAACTCTCTTCATTTCAATATAAAGTCATGCACTTGCCATAATGCAACATCCTTTCCCTAATCTCTTTTCCAAATAATTTCAACATTAGTAGTTAGAGCCAATTATGTTGACCAAAATAATAGAAATTAACACTACGTATGTACTTGTATACTATGATTTGTGTTTCACTTTATATGTTTATGCATATCAGAATTAAGAATAAATGTGACTTTAATCCTAAATTCTAAATCTTAAAATATTTATATCATTTTTTATCAAGAAGGTTTATTTTCTATCTAGGTGGTTTGGATCAAATTTTAAATTTTAAATTACAAATTAAATTAAATTATTTAAAAAAATTAAATTAATTCAAAAGTTTATAATTTTTTTATGATTTAATTTAATTTAAATTAAGTTTTTATTTTTTTTAAATGGTTCGATCTTGAAGATCTCTATTTTTTTCAATAAGTTCGTATTTACTATTTTGTTTTTTGTTTTTTTATAATTATAAAATATGACTTTTTTTAATAATCACATCACCCTTAAAGTAAGTTGAAAAATAATTTATAAATTTGGAAAGATATTTTGCTAACGAGAGATTAGAAAAAAAAAGTCTATTATTTTATTTGCACGCATCCAAACAGAACTTAATAAGACAAATGAGACTAATCAACATAAAATACACCCATGCAAAAATTACAAATAAAATTATTATTTGTTATTTTTTTAATTATATAAATACATAACAAAAACGTGCCTATTTTTATCCAACCCAAATAAGGAAGAATGCAATTTTCTTTCTTTCGAGTTAGTGAAAGATTATTTTTTTGGGCTGCATTATGTTATTTTTATTTCCTTTTTAAGATATTATGCATAATTTTAATTAATATTTTATTTATTATTAGTATAAATTTATATGTTTAAGACAGAAAAATATTATTTTATTTTTATAATTCTGGTCTTAAATATATTATAACGCTAAATATTTTAGACGAGGTTCAATTTTTAAACTTGTGACACTCGGTAAACTCTTATATTAAAAATGGATTTAGGATTTAGGATTTAAAAATAAAATTTTACTTTTCATATATTCACATAAAAATTCAAAAAACAAGTTAAATAAAAAATTGGTGAAAAAAATCATAACCTAAATTAAATTAAATTAAATTAAATTAGTTTTAAGTTAATTTATTTGTTTATTGATATAAATCAGAGTAGTTAACTTTCAAGTTTATTTATATATTGGTCTAAATAAGTTTATCCACTCCATGAATAAATTTATAGACTTACTATCTTTTAAAACAATAATACTTTTTTAAAATTAAAAGTAATATTAATTTATTAGATTTATATATAAAATAATCGTATTTAAAAGTTAATTTTTTTATTTATTTGATTTAAATATTATAAATATTTTTTTATTCTTGAATTTAAAATTATTTTTTACATTTTATAAAACAAGTTAACATGTTATTTGTTGAAATTATGATGTTGGTATTGCTTTGACCATAAGTTTTTTTTTTATCAACAATGAAATAATATATTAAATAGAGCACAAAATAATTTTAACACAAAAATACATATGTAAAACAGATTTTCCACAACCATTATTAGGTTGGTAGCCACCAAAACTTATTCAACTACCCTATCATCAATTTTCCACAACACCAATCTCAAAAAGCCACACCCACTTTCTTTTAATCAATGAAGATATTTTTATTGAGCCACAGCCACAAAAAAAAAAAGCAAGGTTTATTTATAAAATTAATCTTAACTAATTAATTAATCTTAACTAATTAATAAATCTTTTCATTTATTCAAGAAAAACAATTACTAAATTCTAATGATATGCTTTTTAGAAAAACTATTTATTAACATAAAATGCACTTGATTATATATAAGTTGTGAGCCTCAACATGCAGCTGCATAGATCCTTCTAAATCTAGTGGCTGCCCACAAAATCCAGAACACACACATTCAAAGTTGTAAGTAAGTCCCCAAAAGTCTAAAATGTCTGTAAAGGTAGATTGTTTGGTTCAGTAATAGTATTTGAGGTATTAATCTTTTCAAGTTTAAAAATTCTATTACATTTTATCTTAAAAAAACATCTAAAAAATTTAATATATATATATATATAGATACTATTTTTATTTTTATTTTTATGACATAAAACTATTATATATACTCAAAAATATTATTATATTTTTGAATAAGAGTTATTTAAGATTTTAGTAATAATAATCTTTATAATTTATAATAGTATCTGTGGTATTAATTTTTTGAAATTTAAAATTCTATTACATTTTATCTTAAAAAAACATCTAAAAATTTTAAAATATATATATATATATAAATACTACTTTTATTTTAATTTTTATGGATGGAAAAATTATTATATATATTAAAAAATATTATTCTATTCCTGAATGCGAATTATTTAAGATTTTAATATATAGACTGATAAAAGTATTAATTTTTATAATTTATAATAAATTTTTAAACTTTTTTTACAATATTTTTAAAAAATTAAATAAAAAAATAAAAAATAATTGATTAATATAAAAACTAAATTATTTAAAGTTTATAAAAAAATAATTTACTGTTTTAATATTTTTAAATTTAAAAATATAATTAATAAAAAATAATTAATATAACATTAAATTTTAGATTTAAAATTTAGAGTTTAAATTATATTAATTTCAGATTAAAAAAAGCAAAACTTTTGTTATAAAATGACATTTATTGAAAAACAGAAGTATAATATAAAGTAGTGTCCACATAGGCTGCTGGTGTTGAAAGTTGGAAGTTGTACAGAAGGAAGAATGCAAAGTTGGCAAGTAGATTGAATGTTGGGAAGAGATTATAAAAGAGGGTTTGTGATGGTGGTGGCTGCACATACTAAGCATCTGCAACATTTGCTGAGAAATGGAGGGAATGAAGAGTAAGATTGTTATATTTGGAGGAACTGGTTACCTTGGCGACTACTTGGTGAAGGCAAGTCTCTCTTTAGGTCATCCAACTTTTGTCTACACTCGTCCTCTCAATGCACAAACTTCTTCTGCTAAGACACAACTTTGCAAGGACTTCAACTCCATGGGAGTCACACTTGTCTATGTCAGTCCCTTCTCTTCTTTCCTTTTGAATACATGGATTTGTTCACACAAACTTTTTCATATATAACAACTTTCTCACTCACATTACAGGGAGAACTTGAGCATCAGCAGATTGTGGCAGTGATTAAACAAGTAGACATTGTGATATGTGCACTTCCATACCCTCAAGTCATGGAGCAGCTCAAAATCATAGAAGCTATCAAAGTTGCTGGTAATATAAAGGTATATATATATATATAAAGATTCAAATGGTAGTTTATGTAAAGGTAATATGTGATGTAACTATATATTTATAAGCAAGTTACTGACAGATTTTGTTTTCTATATTAATTGGTGTTGCAGAGATTTCTTCCATCAGATTTTGGGGTGGAAGAAGATAGAGTAAACCCTCTTCCTCCATTTCAGACTTTCCTTGATAAGAAAAGGAAAATTAGGAGGGAAATTGAAGCAGCTGAGATCCCTTATACCTTTATCTCAGCCAATTGTTTTGGTGCATACTTTGTTAATTATTTGGTTCGGCCTCATGAAAAAAACAATCATACTATTGTTTATGGCAATGGTCATGCTAAAGGTACACATTTTCTATTTTATTTTACTACAAAAAAAAATCAAAGTGTTCATGTGCAGTTGATGAAAATGCATGTATCATTTTTTATTCTATAAATTTAATTTTTTTTTAGATTTAAGAGAATCCATGTATTATTACTGATCCTATAAATTTATAATTTTTTTCTTTTTCTATATGTGTTTCATGTGCACATGAAAATATTGAATATTTATAAATCATTCTTTTTATTTTATTTAACAATATTGTTTAATTTATTTCGACTACACATTGCCTTGGGAATGAAGTCATGTTTTTAAAAATGTAATGTGAAAATTGCATTTTTCAGCTGTGTTAAATTATGAAGAAGATATAGCCATGTACTCTATTAAAGTAGCAAATGATCCAAGAACATGCAATCGAGTTGTTATCTATAGACCCTCTAAGAACATTATATCACAAAATGATTTGATATCATTGTGGGAGCAAAAAAGTGGCAAGAACTTTCTGAAGAATTTTGTTTCTGAGGAAGAGATTGTCAGTCTATCACAGAGTAAGACATTTCTTAACTTCTTTTTCCTTTATATATGAACTTCATTAGGTTTAATTTGCATGTCTTATCTTTTAATAATTACACAAATCTTTCTCTAAATCACATTAATTATGTTAAAGTTGATGGATTAATGGTGTTTCTAATGGTGAAGTTGTTGAATGTTGTTGCAGCTTTACCTGCACCAGAGAACATTCCAGTTTCCATTCTGCATAGTGTATTTGTGAAAGGGGACCTGATGAACTTTGAGTTGGGAGAAGATGACCTTGAAGCTTCTCAACTATATCCTGATTATAACTATACCTCCATTGATCAACTTCTTGATATTTTTCTTCTTCATCCTTTGCCCCCTGCATCTGCTGCTTTTCAATGAACATTATTTCATGCATGCTACTCTTGTGGTGCCTTAGAATTTGGATTCAATCTCTTTATGTATGCAAACATAAAAAGTTTGTGTACAATAACTCTCTCATACCTTTCCATAAGGTGAAAATTAAAGCATGCTAGTATTTTTTGTTGTTGTACTTCTTTACAATAGAATTTGTGATTTTTCATATTTCATCAAATTTTCTTACAAAATTATTATAAAAATTGAGAATTTCTTTTTATTTTTTCTATAAATTTAAAAAAAATTCATAAAATATAAGAAATTATTAAGTAACAATATGTAATCATAAATATTTAGCATAATTTTAGTCTAATATATTCTACATTAGTTAGTCTATACGTGTGTAAGATGAACCAGTAAAAAGAAGTGTAAAGAAAGTGTATTTTATATGTAAATGATTTGAAAAAATATGGTAATATTTTTGTAATTTTTAATACTTTCTAATATTGTAATCTATGCGAAAAAACTTTACATTGTATAACCTTAATTTTTGTGATGTAAATAAATATTGTGTCACTTAAATAAATATTTTTTGTAAATATTTTTATTTTGATAATTAAAAATAAAATAAATTTTTTTTAAATGATTACTTTATAAGTACTTTCTATTTGAGTACTCGAGAAATTCGTCCTGCTTGATTTGGTCATTCAAAAACAAATGCAAACTAGAAAATAATGAATAAATTTTATTTTTGAAATGTAAATAAAAATATTTTAACAATAATTTAACAAGTAATTAGAAAAAATGATTTCGTTTTACACGTTAATTAGGTTAAAGTATAACTAAAATTGTTTATAAGATCATAAATTTTTGTTATTGTTAGATGTTGACTACTAGCAAATTTATATATATAATTTGAAGATACAAAAAATTTATACAAAAATAGTTAGTTTCAATTAATTAATAAAAATTAAATTAAATATATTTTTAGTTTCTGAATTATATATCTTTATATTATATAAATGTGTAAATAATATCGATAATAAATAAAAAAAATTAAACTAAGAAAAAATAAATAAAAAAAGAGAAAGAAAAAGATTATAAAAACTTAAAAAATATATAATAATAGAATAAAAAACAATAAAAAATAAAAATAAAAAGATAAAAATGAATTCTAACATATGATTAAAGATTGTTTATATAAAATATAAGGACGAAATATGTCTAAAATTTAGACCATAAACAAAATACAATTTTAATAAATAGTTTAAAGATTTAAAACATATTTATCAATTTAATCGCTTAGAAATTAAAATTAAAAATAATTTATATTTCTTTTATTTTTTGAAATATTTTTTAATTATAAAAAAATTGAATTTTAAAATAGATAATACTTTAGTAATGATAATTTGGCATTTTAGCGTATGCGCATTCTCCACATCGGCATGTGGCTTCCCCATTCGGTTCGTCTTGAAACACTAACCAATAAACGAATTTTGATGTAGGTCAATATTTATATGAAGTTGAGCTCGAATTATGAAATGATGCATGTTGTGGTGATAAGGCATATGGGGTTGTGTTGAGATAGACTTTATAACCAAATGTGCACATTCATAATACTTAAAACGTAGCATCCCCATCTACCCCCACTACACATCTTTCTATCTCAACTTTCTCTTTCTTGTCCATTAATATTCAATGCTTGCCACCATCATATCATATGAATTTCATAAAGTACAACATGCCCAATAATCATTTATAACTTTAATCTTTAAATCCATCACATGTAAGGGTTGAATTAATGGATAAAAGTTATCTCTCTCATATATTTTTTTCTTTCTATTCTATTAATAAAATTTTAACATATTGTTAGAATAAACATGTAAATATTTTATTCATATATATTTTTTATTTTACTTACTTATATTTAATATTATTTGTTTAATATTTAATTTTTTTATTATATTTTAAATATAACAACATTATTAATATTTTTTTAAATATTTCTTCTTATTGATCTCTTTTTTATTAAATCAAAGACTTTAAATTAAAAAAATATTTTTATATTCATTTGTATATAGTCATATTATTTTTCAACATTATTTATATTATTTAATTAATTTTTTATAATAATATATATTAATAAAAGTAATTATCTATATTAATATATAAATTTTAATTATAAGTTATTAATTTTTAATTTTTATAATAATATATTAATAATAAAATAAATTTTCATATTAATAATTAATATATAAATTTTATTTAAAAATAATTAATTTTTAATTTTTATAATTGACAATCAATTTTAATTATGAGTAAATTATTTTTAATTTTAATTAAAATGATATAAATAAAAAAAACATTTGAATTTAAGAAGTTAAATCTATTTTTCTAATTTATTATTATTATTTTAAAGGCTACATAATAATACCAGATAAAAATGAATATATTTTTTTAATTTAAAGTTTTTTATTAAAAGAAAAAAATAAAAAATACGAAAAAGTATTAGTAATGTTAAAATTATTATATTTGAAATATAATAAGATAAAAAAATTGAAAACTATGAATAAAATGATAATAGATATTTGTGAGTAAAATGTTAAGATATTTATTTTAATTATATATTAAAATTTTATTATTAAAAAAACATAAATATAAAATATGTGATTTCTATTCCTAACATTTTTATCTTTTAAGACCCTTTAATTTCACTTGGAGGAAACACTCATAAGTTGTCATCTAGACTCATAAAAAAAAGGTTGAAAGTGGTCATTGCCAAGGTAATTAATAACATAATCTGTTTTTCTAGTGAAAAATCTATGTAATATCATCAAAGTTAAGGCAAGATGTGATCATTATTATAATTTCTCTTCTTGATTACAGTAAAGGGACGAGCAGGAATTGCCAAAGAAGCTGTTAAAAATCAATTATTGGTAAGAGTAACAATGGGAAAACTTGGAGGTGCAAAAAGAAATTCCCGTTCCAGAAGCAATACCAAGGTTGCATTTGTAATCCAAATGCAAGGTCATGTTTCCATTACTTTCAAATGCAAAAAAGTTGCTATGAGAATACGGGTTTTTCTTCCTGCACCTTATATTACTTGCGTTGCACCGCCACTTGCTCAAATATAATCTTCTGGAAAACTTATTCCAAAATGTTTTCCAAAAACTTGTTCTAGAAAATACTTTTTCAAAATATTGTTCCAAAACCTTATTTTATTTTTTTAAAATTTTATTTTGAAAAACTTGTTATATAAAACATTTATTCTAGAAATATTTTTTTAAAAACATGTTCTAAAATACATGTTCGAGAAAGTTTTTGAAAACCTTTCAAAAAGCTGCTAGAAAATTTATTGAATAACTTGATATTTTATATTTAATTTATTATACATTTAATAAAATAGTATGAATTTATTTAATATAAAAAATGTGTAAATATATAATATATCACTTTTTATTACTTTTTAAATTTATTATAAAATTTTTTCTGAAAAGTGACATGGAAGTCACTGTTCAAATAGGGTATAAAAGATAAAACTGAGACTTATGGGGTGCATTTAGTTTTTATAGGGGTGTAGGAAGGAAAAGCCTAAGATCACTATACATTTTAAACTCAGAATTGAAGGGTAAGTTGATTCCAATGGTGTGGGAATGTATTTTTGTTGCTTTTATAAATTAATTTTGAAGAAATCAAGATTTGTTACATCTATAATAATTTTCATGTAGATGAATTTCATTATATGAGTTTTTCATTTTGAATAAATAAAAGAAATCATTAATTAATAAAAGTTTGTTTCATGTATAGTTTAAAATAATATTCGAAATTAATTATTTTCAATTACATAAAAATACATTACCTAATGAAATAATAAAAAACGTTTAGATGGTTACTATATTTTAATTAAATTCTATAAATATTTTAAAAAAAATAAACTATAAACTATTTTTGTATTTAAATCAATCTCTATTCTTTTATTTAATGATACGATTAGTACATATTATTTATTGTTAAAAATAATTACTAAAAGGTAAACTATGTGTCTTTGTCTTGATTCCAATGCGAATGGTAATTGCAGAAACCCCAACGCTCGCTTCCTCTCCATATCTACAATTAAGATTAATTTTTAATGAGTATTAATCTTTAATTGAATTTTCTATTATTTTTTTCATTTATATATATATATATATATTACATATAAATAAGGGTTAAGTATGTTTCTAGTTATTTGTAAAAATTGTGTTTTAATTTTTAAATAAATTTTAGATTTATTTTATTCTTATATTTTATAAATTCGTGTAAATAATTTTTAATTATGTATAAGAATTTTTTTTATGTCATAGTTTTCTAATTCACTATAATTTTTTTCTTAAGTTTTTATTATTCTTTTATCTTTTCTTTCAATTTTTTATAAATATTTATTTATCTTCAAAAATAATTAACCCTTATTTATAAAAAAATAAAACATAATTTTAAAAATACTTTAAATTTAAAAATATATTTAATCCTTTAAATAAATAAATAAAGTAAACATTACCCCCCTCCCCAAGAGAAGAAAAGACTTCAAAACCTTTATAAAAATCAAGACAGACCAGAAAACCCTCCAAAACCCTAAACCCCTCTCCGAAATGGGAAGCAGCCAAGCCGCCGTGTCCTTCCTCACCAATCTTGCCCGCTCGGCCTTTGGCCTGGGCGTGGCGGCCACCGCCCTCTCATCCTCCCTATACACCGTCGACGGGGGCCAGCGCGCCGTCCTCTTCGACCGTTTCCGAGGCATTCTCGACACCACCGTCGGCGAGGGAACCCACTTCCTCATCCCGTGGGTCCAGAAACCCTACATCTTCGACATTCGCACGCGCCCCCACACCTTCTCCTCCATCTCCGGCACCAAAGATCTTCAAATGGTCAATCTCACGCTCCGTGTCCTCTCCCGCCCCGACACCGCTAAGCTCCCCGTCATCGTCCAGAACCTCGGTCTCGAGTACGACGAGAAGGTTCTTCCGTCCATCGGTAACGAGGTTCTCAAGGCCGTTGTCGCACAGTTTAACGCCGATCAGCTCCTCACCGACCGTTCCCAGGTCTCCGCCCTCGTCCGGGACAGCCTCATCCGCCGCGCCAAGGACTTTAACATCGTTCTTGATGACGTGGCCATCACGCACCTCTCCTACGGCAGCGAGTTCTCGCGCGCGGTTGAGCAGAAGCAGGTGGCACAGCAGGAGGCGGAGCGGTCCAAGTTTGTGGTGATGAAGGCCGAGCAGGAGAGGCGGGCCGCGATTATCCGCGCCGAGGGAGAGAGCGATGCGGCGAAGCTGATATCTGATGCCACTGCCTCCGCTGGAATGGGGCTGATTGAACTCAGGAGGATTGAAGCATCCAGGGAGGTGGCCTCTACGCTGGCCAAGTCGCCAAATGTTTCGTACTTGCCTGGCGGACAGAACATGCTTATGGCTCTTAACACCCGATGATCGTGATAATGGTAATTGCGTTGTTGACTTGGGATTGATTTTTTTTCCTTTTGAGTTGATTAATTGTGTGTCCTAACATCGAGGAATCATTGAAGTTGGTGTGTATTGTGTTATGCAATGCCCATGGTGCACATTGTACTTTTGGCCACACCCTCATGGCTCCTGGTCCTTGTAGATGATAGTAATGATTGTAATCTTGCAGTTGGCTTTGGTATGATTTGTTTGCATTTGAGTTGATTAATTGTGTCCTAAGTTTGAGGAATATTTGTATTTGGTGTGTATTGTGTAAGGCAATGCACATGTGTAGATGGCTTGAGCGCATAGTTGATTTTGGACTGATATTATTTATGTTTGGATTTCTTTTGATTCTGAAAGCAACTTAGTGGTAAAATCTCAGCTTTAAACCTTTTTACCCTAGCAAAAGCTGCTCAAAGTTGTTTTAATTTAAAGTCGGTTCTGAAACAATATGGCATGACGCGTGGCTCTTCTTGATGGTAATTAGATGCAATTCCTCAAATGCTTGTTGGTGTTGTTGCATGGTTAGAATTGGAGTTTTTTATGCTGAAATTTGATGCAAGCTTTTATTGTGAAGATCACTGAGAGTTGACACTTATAATTTTGATCAGAGAACACTATGAAAATGCACAATAGACTTTGTCCAAGTTTTGTGTGTGTAATGGCGTGGTAGGCTTTAGTTTAATTTACTCGCATTTGAGATTTTGAGTTAATTACTTGGGTGTCCTAAATTGGAGGTGTGTAATGCTATACACATAATTGACAATGCACTATTTTACATGCATTTTTAGTAGAGTAAATAGTTTAGCATTGGAAGTGTAAAGGGTGGTTGTTACATATATTGTCATTAAATCAAATATTGTTTATGTATGGTGAGTTTGTTGACTTTTACGATATCTATTTTTAAATTGTACCTACATGATTTTTAATCGGTCAAAAATATAGAGTTCTTTATACTGACAGCATAGAAATTGAACTTTTGAGTGCAAATTTTTAAAGAAAAGGTCCACAACCACAATTGTGTCGACAATGTCAAGGTTTTTGTAGTCTCTGTCAGCACATGTCCCATAGTGTTCTGCAATGGCAAGGATCCCAATGAAACTCTAACAATGAATGGAATCACAATTGAAAACGTTGTTGTTAAGTGAAGTTTTGGGCTGGTCTTGATAGTAGTGTGGACTTGATTATTAATAGAGAGTGCAATTTAGTTCTAATCTTAGCAATAGAGTGGACTTTTTATTTCGTAGTTACCCTAAAATCATTGCTGTTCATCTCATTAGGTATCTTAGCCTAAATAATTTCCTTAAGGAACTTTAACCGTTCAACACAAACCTTTTGAGTGCCAAACTGTTTACGGCAAACTTTTTGCATTCATTACCACTCCCTCTCACCCACATTAACATTTGAACCCATTTCCATGCCTGGTCTTACTTTTCTAACTTACAATCTCTGCCAGTTTAATGAAGTGTCTTCCCTGTGGAACTAATACAGATTTTTTTTTTTTTCTGGTTTGATAGATGGTTATGAAAATTTCCCTGGGATGCATGGGTTAACTGTGTTCACTCAGTTGTATCAAGTTATTCAAGTGCCATTTTCATTTTAAATTTAAATTATTGGCATTGTTTGGCTATTACGTTCTGAGTCTAAAGTTTCTGCTTCTGCTTCAGAGTCTAAAGTTTCTGGTTCTGCCTCTGCCTCTCCACATAAAGGAAATAGAAGAAATAAAGGACCATGAAATTTTATACCCTTTTGATATGCAACAGTATATGTTCAGCAGTCTTGATCCGAAAGTATTTCACCATTGCCAAACCTGCTTAACACTTGCTGCTTCATTCAGGGCTTAATAATGCGGTTGCTCGACATGCTTGGATCAATTTCTTTTGTTCCCTTGTTGGGAGTAGTTTTCTTGAGTTTTTACTGTAGACTCTATTTCATTTGAGCTCGATTCACAATATATAATACTTGACTGTGTGGTTAAATGTAAGTTCTTTGACATTTATCATCAATTTTACCAAAAGTATTTCAGTACATATTGCGCCTTCTGTTCACTTTCGTTTGTCAATTTGGCCATTTTCGCATTCGAATCAAATAGTCAACATTGTAAAAAGTTCTGAAATAACTTTCCTCTTTACCATCCATTATTTGTTAGTCTTTGAATATTAATAAATAAAAAGCTTCTATTGGCTGTGACGTTCATTATTTGTTTTTAATAGATTCTTATATATTATTTAGATTTTATATACATCAACTAAGTTGTATTTTAATGACACTTTAAAAAAGTTATATTGTATTTTAATGATAACATGTAGGGGTGTATCTGAAATGAAAACGAATGTGAGAAAAATTATTTTCAGGAATTTTATTTTAATTTATTTAAATTCTAGAATTAAATTGAATTTTTCATAAACTTTGAAGGACCAAATTGATCACTTCTAAACAAAATATTGAGATGTCAAATGATAATATTTATTATATTAGATAGATTATTAATTTCATAATAGTTATTTTAAAAAGGTTATAAAATAGTTAAAATAAGATTTTACATAGTATATTGCGCTTTTTCTTAATTTGTGGTTGCATGGTTGGTGGTAGGTGTTTATGTTGAGGATTGATTGGGTTTGAGGTTAAAAACACATTCTTATATGCTCTTTGATTCAGTTTAATATAAATAAATATGCTTTGGTTTAGATCAATTTACTGTTTTAATATATGTATTTTATTTATACGTTGTAACATAAAATTTATTAATTATAAATTTAACAAATATCTTATATATTTATTAATTACAAATATTATTATTTTTATTTTTTATTTCTTAATATATATATATATTTTATACATAAAGTTAAATATATTAGATTTTATTTTCATATAAATATTTATCATATATATTTAAATAATAAATAATATAATAATGTCTAAATAATTAATTTTTATTGTATATATTTAAATAATAGATAATATAATAATATTTAAATATTTAAATAATTAATTTTAATTTTAATAAATTTTAAAATTTTAATTTTAAAATTTTCATAATTTTAAAAAATATACTTAAATAAATGATTTTTTATTTTAATTAATTATCAATTTTTTATTATTATTTTTCAACGGATTCTGTTATAAACAGTTCTACTTGGAAACGTGAGTATCAAAATAAACAAGAGCAATTTAATTGATTGATTTTTTTAGAAGAAAAAGTAAGAAAAGAATTGAAAAGTAAGTAGATGTTACTAATACCATCTTACTGTATTTCTCACCTATTTTCTTTTTCATATACGTGTGTGTATATATATATATATATATATATATTTTTTAATAAAATATTTATAATATTCACATGTTTTTGTTATTTTTATTTTTAATCTTACCTAAGACAAAGTTTTCCTTCTTTCATTCTAATATCATTCAAATTCTCCATAAACGTTTTTACGACAAAAATAAAAATTTTCTTCAACTAAACACTTTGAATTTCTACATATTTATTTTTATTTTTAAATTTCAATAATTTCTACCACTGTTTTCCTCCTTTTGGCTAAACAAACAGTTAAAGAGTGAAAATATAACGAAAATTTCTTTATTCTTTTTAAAATTATTCAAATAATAATTTGTGTTTATTTATAAAATTCTCTATACACATTTTGTTAGGAGAAAAAAAAATAAAACAAATTTTTTTTCATAAGCTAAAATTAATTTATGTATAAATTAAGTTATAAAAATATTCTTATATAATTTAAAATTTATTTATAAACTAATTTTAATTTATAAAGACTAATATTTCATTTTTTTCTCCTTATTTTGTCTTTTATAATTTTTTATACAAAATATTATAGAAACATATTAATTCATTTCATTCTCCTTATATTAGAGCTTCATTTAATGCCGTATAGTAAGAAATTGTTCCATGACACAATAAAAAGTTGCAATATTCTTTCTAGTATCATATAACAATTAATAATGAAATAATGTTAAATTTTAAAAAACAACTTTTTTTTTTCACAATTTCAGACATTTTTTTCACCATATGGTATTTGTACCACTCTATATTTTTTAATATAAATAATTCTAAATATATAATATTTAAGTGGTTGAAATTGAAATTAATTACAAGTGAAAACTAAATTTAATTAGTTAAAAATATTAACTTATATAATCAAGTAATAATGGTATGGGATACAAATAAATCCTAAGTTAGAAAGTTTATTTACTTATATTCAATATACTCATATCTTTCAAAATTATTATTAAAAGAAAAGTTCACAATCACTTAAATACAAAGTTAATTCACTTAACTATTTTTATATATCCAGTATCATATTTAATTACAATTATATTATAATACTTGATAACATTAAAAAACTTATATAAAAATACCTTTTACAATAAAAAGATTCACTTTGACTCAATCCTTTAATACTTATAATTATTTATTCATCATTCTTTTATTTACTTATCATTAATTATCATTAATGCAAACATAGAAATTAAACCTTAAATATTACTTAAATTCTCAAAATATCTTTAATAAGACAATAATAGGTGTTTAATAACCTTCTTTTATGAAATGAAGTTTAAACAAAGAGATGTAAAATTTTCAATTACAAAAACAAGTATGTCAAGAAAATTTAAATTTAAAAAATATAAAAAATAGAACACTAATAGAATTCAAAAGAAAAATCTTTATAAAAAAGATATGAAAAAATTGACTAAATGTATTTTAAAAGTATAATTAATTACTTGAATGATCTTAGAACCATTCCACTTGACATCTTAATTTTTGTAAGTATTTTGTTACAATTTATTCATTGTGCTAAAAAAAAGAAAAAAACTTAATGTAATAAAAAAACAATCTTAACTTCAACAATATCAAGAGACTTTTTTTTCATGAAGTAGAGTGACTCCATTGATGCTATGAAAAATATTCTAGAAAATGTTGTGACTTTGAATCAAGTTTTTTCTCATGGAATTCCACAATTCCACAAGTTATTTCTCTCTTAATAGATTTATCTAAGATTTAATTGATACAATTTAGTAAAAAGTATTGTGACTACAAAAATAAAAAATGTGTAATCAATTAAAACAAATATTATCATCATTTCCAACAAATGAGGCTTTTAAATTACGTTTGATTTTTTTTAAGTCAATTTTATTATTTGGGTTTTAAATTTGACCCTACTTTTAAATTTTAAAACACGATTTTATAAGTTTTAAAATTTAAAAAGAATTAGGAAAACATCAATAAATAAATATAATCTAATTTCGTATTTTTGGGTTTGTGGATTTTTTTTTCAAACAAATTTCATCATTTCTATAACTCCCTTTTGTTCTAGCATATGTTGAGTTATACAATTTTATTTAAATGATTTTAATAATATAAATAAATTTTAAATAACAATTTAGCCTTCAATTTTAACAAGTAACTAAATTAAAAATTCCCCCAAAATTATTGACACGATATCATATAAATAGTTTTTCTTTTTCTTTTTTATTTTTTCTTTTTCTTTTTCTATCTCTTTGTCTTTCTCTTTCCACCTAAATCCTCTCTCTTTCTCTTTCTCTCTCCTGTCTTTGTCTTGATTCCGATGCGAATGGTAATTGCAGAAACCCCAACGCTCCCTTCCTCTCCATCCTCCTAGATCGAGTCAGGTTCTTTTCGTGTTTCATTTTCATTCCTCTTTCCCCAATTTTCTTTTTGCATTTATCCATTTTCAGACACAATAAAATTGTTTTCTTTATTAACTTCCCCATCAATCACCCTTTCAATTTCATGATTGATTTGGTTTGTTGCAAATTCTCCTTCATCTGGGAACCATGATTATAGGGTTTTCAACGATTTTGAGCTTCATTAGTGGATTTGTCGTTGATCGGTGGGAGGATTTTGTGTTGGAGAGAGATGGGAATGTATCAATTTTGGTTCTTTTTTTGTGGGTATTGAATTTGAAATGGAAGGAAGTTGTTTTTTGAGTTTGGGTGTTGATAACTCCCTTCGAAAAATTCGAAATTCATTTAGTGCTTGCAATTGCAAATTTGAATATTACCTTTTTTTTTTCCTTTTGTTCCCTAGCAGGGAAATGGGTTGTGGATTACCTTCACTGGGTTCAGGGTTTTCTGTTATGCATCCTTCTTTACTTGTTTTTGGTAGCATTTTAACTGATGACTTTGTTAATTCTTTCTCTTTTAGGGTATCCTATTTTATCTGGAGACCTGACATGGTAAAAGCTGTGGCTGAATGATGGTGTTCTTTTAAGCTTGTTTATTGACTTTGCCCTCTGGTTCCATTTGATTTTGAACCATTTTTATGATGGGCAAAGGATGGCTATAATTAAAGTCAGATGAAAATTCAGATAATTTTTGTGGGCAAAGAGGCTGAAGTTATTACTAATGGCTTTGAGGGTTATAGCAGTTTCGGCGTTTTCTACATTTTTAAGCTTTGTGGGTCTTCGGTTTTGCACAGACTTGTCTTTGGATAAACTTAGATCAGATGGACTAATAGGCTGGAATTTAATACAATTGGACGATGCCAGCGAAGACTTTGAGTTGCCTTCGGGTTTGTTCACCACAATAGGGCTACTGCTGAATTGCATGATCAATTTATTTGTCCTTCTCAATCTTTGTATCAAGGTGAGTTTGTTATATTGAGTTTTGGTTACTAATATTAAGAACTCATGTATTATGCCAATGTATGATGTTGATTTGTGGTGGCCTGTATGTTCAGCCCTGGCTGAGATTGTGTACAATAATATCATTCAATATAGCTGCGTGCTTAACTTTATACCAAGAGTCTCACTTGCCTCGTTATGAACTAAGATAGAGGGAGGGATAAGTAGCTCTGAAGTAGAATGGCCTGGTGCATCGGTGTAATTTGCTTGTGGCGATTTTCCTATTTTATGCTAGTGAGTTTTTACTAGAACAAGATAATCTAATCTAATGTAGTTTCTGGAAAATTTGGCTTGTTCAATTGTCATATTTTTTTACTGCCAGAGATTTGAGAACATACGTTATTCATTAGAGAGGAGTAACAGTTTACACATTGTTCAGTTTATGCTGCTTTTTCTCTTTTTTTACTTTCTAAGCAATCTTGCAGGCTAGGGTCTCCATGGTTTTTGTCCATGATAATATCTTTTATCAGTTAGTATACTTATTACTGTTAATGGGCTCTCTTATCACTTGCAGGCTGTGTTTTTCTCGGAGTTATATGCTTCTGAAACTCGTAAACTGACTGAGCGTCTTGTTAATTATGTCATTTACAAGGTTAGTGCTTTCTTGTTTCACTGGTTTATCAAAATATTGTGACTTTATTCTGATTAGTATTGACAATGTATATTACTAAATTATATGTTTTTTAAAATCATTTAATAGAATATTGTGTCTGATGTAGAGATGGGAGCTACTCAATTAGTTGAGCCTCACATTTCTCATTTCTCCCGTTCTTCTGTTTTGCTGAATACAGAATTTTTTGTTGATGTCTTGTATGGTGTTTGGAAAATTGTTCCTAAGATGCGCGTTTAAGCACGATTTGATTATCTAATTCACATGATCAATTTCCAGTGTTAGATTTCTAAATTGTGGAGTCTCTAGATAAACAAATAATACTGTGACATATCTAACCATAAGTGGCAGTGAATAGGTGCTATGGATGTTTGTCTTTTACTAGCCAGTTTGATTTGCTAGGATACCAGGGAAAACATGTTTATCTTTATCATTAACATCATCATTATTATTTGAATTATCCACTTCATTTTTTATTTTACTTTTGAAAACGTTAATGGAGAAGTTTTTTGACACTAAGAAATTATCAATAAAGTTTGTTTTAAATTTTACTTAAAGGAAAACATTTTGAGCAGCCAGTTAATGTGTATAATGTTAACTTAGAAATGTTAAAATGTAATTGAGGAACTGTGTTATGTTTATCCGTCATAAATTGACACTACTTAGTTGTTATGCATATTTGATGGTGGATGGACAGGGGACATTTCTGCCACTGATTGTGCCACCAACAATTTATCAAGCTGGTCTTTGGTCAACTTGGTTGACTGTGCTTTGCTCTCTGAAGGTAGATATTATACTAAAAAGAACAAATGGAGATAATTCTTCAGATTTGATATATGCAAACAAAGACAGTGTTTAGTAACTTGTTCTGATATGCTCAACATATTGCGTAGATGTTTCAAGCTTTAGCTAGAGATCGTTTGGAACGGCTGAATGCATCTCCGTCTGCTACACCCTGGACGTATCTCCGTGTATATTCAGCATTATTATTTGTTTTCATGGCTGATGTTCTCTGGTACTAAATTCTCTATTCTTGTTCATATTATTGCCATTGCAATTACCATTATTATGATACTGGATATTCTACTATTCCCTACTTGGCATGGCTTTTGTCCTGGACACAATGCCTCCAATGGGATTCATATCCTGCTCTGTAAGTCTGCCGATATGGAGCTCAGTTTGATAAATGAGTCACTCAGTTATCAATAGTGGCAAACAGTGCAGCTATTGGTCCACAATGGAGCATGTGGCTGCTGGCCACTACAAGAAACTCTTAGCATCGCATTTTTGTTATGCACAAATAGAAGCCGGAACTGGAGCTGAATTGTGGAGGATAGTGCTGTGCTGCTATTCCCTGTTCCATTTTCTGGACAAACCCTGATAATCGACACACATTTCGGCCAAGCTCACAAAATTTAATCCTGACCCATCCCTTTTCTGGCTTAGATTCACCTGTTATGCATAATAGTTTCCTTTGCCAAGCTCACAAAATTTAATCCTCCTGACCCATCCCTTTTCTGGCTAAGATTCACCTGTTATGTATAATAGCTTCCTTTCCATCTTCCTGCCTTCTTTTTTATGTTTTCTTTTTTACTGTTGTCTTCTTATCTTTTATGTAACTATCTGCCTTTTTATTCTTTTTGTGTCTTCATATTCTTTTTGTTTAATGATCTATTTATTTTGTAATTAATATAAGTTCAAACACAACCAGCTTTTATTTTATATTTCTATTTTCTTGGCTTTTTTCTTGTTCAACCTAAAACACTTAGGCAACCTATTGTTTGAAAAAGATATGCTAGTATCTCTTCATTTTTGGGAACTGACTTTATTTTCCCTCTACAACTCCAGACTCTCTTTTGCGATTTAAAAAACATAGGAGTGATAACAGGCTGGAGTCTTTCTTAGTTGCTGTTACCTAACTATGGCATATGTGTGACATGCTTGCATTTTTCTGTGTTGTGTAGTGTGTTCATCAGACTATATAGTCCTAAAGATCCACTAATTTTTCTGTTGCATCCTTTTTTTTTTCTTCTTAGAAATTTGATTATTTTCCTTTCTTTGTTTTATTTAACTTCATTCCTTAGCTTATAAAACTTTCGATCATTAATTATGAACCTAAAATTTTGAATGTATTATAATTATTTATTATTTATCTTGTATCCAATTTTCCGTATAGCGGCTATCCCAGGTGTGGTTATGGAGTTGGCTACTCTGTGCTGCTATCTAGGATTAATAACCAAATCCTACTGGTTAAATAGGCTCTTCTTTGTTTAACCTCATTTGATAAACTAGCTTCCATTGATACTCTACCCATTTGGCATCTTTCTGAAAGCTGAGTTTTTTTCTTTAAATTGTCTTCTTTGTTCGTAATATAAACATTGCTTGTAAATGTCATGACAATCACCAGTTTTAGTCTCTACAGTGTGTTTTTTGGGGAGCTAAGGGTGTAGAATTTATGCTTTTCCTTTTTGAATTTATAGTATGATCAATCCACTTTGAATCTTATTATATTTAATTTCATGACGCCTCAAATATTGTAATTTGATAGCTTTAACATGTGTCTGACACTGAACTTTTTTATGCTCCTAGGATAAGGCTTTGTCTGACAATATATAGAACACATGGGTCCTCTATGTATCTGCTATTATTCTTTGAGCCCTTCAGTATTGCTTTTGAGACCCTGCAGGTATTTAGACTGCTGAGATACATTTTTATCATCTGTTTAGTTTCCTGTGCGGAAGTGATGCCTGGTTTAATCTTTTATGTGATATGAATTGTAGGCTATTTTGGTACATGGATTTCAGTTGCTTGACATATGGCTGCATCATTCAGCTTGCCATAGCAGTGATTTCCGAACACCTAAACTGCTCGACACATTAACTGCAG
The DNA here is from genome assembly GCA_030347555.1 of Lablab purpureus. NCBI lineage: Eukaryota > Viridiplantae > Streptophyta > Magnoliopsida > Fabales > Fabaceae > Lablab > Lablab purpureus. Next base: position 29,058,884 of record CM059258.1, on the reverse strand, counting down.
GTAGTTTGGATAAAAGTCTGTTTTTTAAACATTTAATAACTCAATGATATGATTGGTATTAAGAACAACTTTTTCTTCTGGATGTTCTCTTTACTTTGGGGGTTTCCAATACTAATATTTTTTTTTATCTTTTTGAATTATAAGTCTGTTGTTTGAAATAAAAAATAACTAATTTTCTTTGGTTTGTCTGCATGAATATGTGCTGCTTGGTTTCTTAAGACAAATCTTTTCTCTGTTTGTCTGGAGGAACTTAATTCTAACTTTCCTGATTAATGGTGTGACTGCAGGTTCATTGTTGGAATGGAAGGGAATTCTTATTCGGAACTTGGGGTTTTTCCTAGACATGTCTACATTTTTTATGGCGCTTGGCCATTACTTGTATATATGGAGGCTTCATGGCATGGCTTTCCATCTTGTAGATGCAGTGCTATTTCTAAATATACGTGTAGTTACTTCATTCTTAATTCTATGTGAATTTTACTATGCACAGAAATTTAACTGAATTTGTTTATTAACTACTTGTAATCATTGGTGTTGTTTTGGGCAGGCATTGCTTAGTGCAATAGTAAATCGTGTAAAAGGCTTTATCAAGCTAAGGATAGCTCTAGGAACACTTCATGCTGCTCTTCCTGATGCAACAACTGAGGAGCTAAGAGCGTATGATGATGAATGTGCTATTTGTAGAGTATGCTAGTTTTCTGCCCTGTCTTTCTGATTGATCTTGGTATTTGTTAGATGTATGTTTTGAATAATATTATGAATGTGTTTATGACAGGAACCGATGGCTAAGGCTAAAAAGCTAAACTGCAATCATCTCTTCCATCTTGCATGCTTGAGATCTTGGTATGGTTGTTTTTATGGGCATCTCTATCTTTTTCTCTTTGGGTTAATTTTTGTGAGATGCTATTGGTTGCTTTACTGATTGTAGGTTGGATCAAGGCCTGACTGAGATGTATACTTGCCCAACTTGTCGAAAGCCACTTTTTGAGGGTGTGCCTGAAAATGAAGCAAGCTCTGACACGGGAACTATATCTAGTGATGAACAGCTTGCACGCCAAATTAGTGCTGGATTGGATCGGCCAAACTCTGCTAGACATACAATGCCTACCGGATTGTTTCCAAATCAGACACTAAACACTCCTGAAGGTGTTACTTGGAGGTTCAATCTTCATACTCAATGCTACACGACCTTCTGTCTCTCTTTTGAATTTAACTGTTATCTATCTGTTAAATTTTTTATTTTGAGAAGTTATTAATCACAACTGATGGTGATATAAAATCTACCAAGCACAACTGCCTAACAAATCATAAAAGGAAAGAAATCAACTCAACATAATTCCCTAATCACTCCAACTCTATCAAGAAGCACTTGGAATCCTTGAGGAAGCCAATAAAACTGTTCTTTCAATAAAAGGAGCATGAGTGGAATCTCTGCTGGATATTGTGATCTATGTTTGCTTCAACCATAAACACCACAACCCTGAAAAGGAGGAAATTGCAGCACGTTTTTGTATTCCTTTTTGTTACTAAAACCTCTGAAAAAAGGCATTGAAAGTGATTGTAGAGGCTGGTGAGACCCAGGGAAAGAAAAAGAATTTCAAGATGGCAATTCTGATGTTGTCTGGTCACCTCTCAACGTGGCAAAATTGACTGGCTAGGTTTGAAAGCACTTGATATGGGTATCAGGGGATGTAACTATTTAGGCCTACTAGTCTTTACACTATATTTGTAGAAGTAGGGGAGGGAAACAAGTTTTCCGTTCACTGACTTTACCTTTGGAAAAAGATTTGGAAGAGAAATATAGTCAGCTGGGTTTCAAATCAAATTCCATAAGAAAGACAAGCATCAGATTCTTAAAAAGCTTGTATTAGCTTTCAAAAGGATGCTTTTATCTTACATATAGTAACTTCAGCTTTTTTGTATTAAGAAATCGAATCCATCTATTGGACCCTGTAAACAAAATATGATCAAGAATCAAAACAAAAGGATACCAACTCTACATTAAATTATCTCAAGAACTGATGTTAAGGAAATATTACCTAACTTCCTCATATTTGATTTATTGCAAGAAAAGAATGGTTGATTAGCCCTTTTTTCTGTGCTGTTTATTGACAAACTTAGTAGTTATCTGCTGCAGTCAGAATATATAGACAGTAGATTTTTATCTTGCATGCATTGATCCGTTCTTTTTACTGATTTTACTTTTTCTTATCTAGGGGTGCAGGGCTGGACTCAGGTTGGTTGCATTCTTGGCCAAATCAAGGTGTTGATGGGGCCGGTCCTTCTACTGCTATCAGAACAGTTGGATTGGGAAGAGTTCAAATGATGATGAGGCATCTTGCATCTGTTGGAGAAACCTATGCTCAGACTGCCTTTGAAGATTCTTCTTGGAACCTTTGGCCCATTAATTCCTCTCAGGCTTCTGCAAGTGCTTCAACCATTCCTCCCCCTAGTGGAAGACCGCCAGGACGAAATGGTAGTTTACATTTAAGGACAGCTTCACAGCCTTCAAATGATAATGTCGCTAATATACTTGCCATGGCTGAGACTGTTCGGGAGGTTCTACCTCATATTCCAGATGACATGATATTCCAGGTGTGCTTGGGATTATTTCCGGCATGATATGTGCCATGACATTTATAACTATTTCAATTTGTTCACTAATTTTGTCTGAGCATTTAACAATAAGCATGCATGATGGTTGATGACCGATAAAAGCAGTTTATATTATTACTGTGTGCTTTTAAGATGCTGTTATAGTAACAACTCAGATGGATGCCCTGTCTGTTTAGAAGAGAACTAGTAGTGGTCTGGTATTCTTGAATTCTTCACTTCGTGTTTATTCAATGTCACCACAGTATATGATATTTGAAAATGATTGATTTGACGAAGCAGTGCATTATCAGTAATACGATGTCATTTGCATTTTACGACTTCTGCAATACTTGGACAACAATGTACTGATGGGTTAATCAAACTCTAATATGATATCATGTTATAAAATGGTAGATAGAACTTTTTTGGGCTAACTTTGTGACAGGAAAAATTTAAGCAGAACTGGCTGTAGGTGTAAAGTCTGCAACCCTTTATGCTGTAAGGCACCAAAACCATACGGAATGACCTCCCTCCTGCCTTTTAATATTTTTCTGCATCTGATTTCACACCTTCCCCTTCCCTTTCTTCCTGACCTCCCTTTAATATATAAACAAATCTTCCGTTCGATCTCATCCTTCTAGCATACGTGACATTAAACCACTGCCTTCTCTTTATTTGTTCTCACACAGACTCTAGTAATAGGAGGATATGTATACTGTCACAAACCCCCGAAATTTACTCAATTATGGCTATAGTAGGCAACTAAAGAAATTGTCTAGGTAGTATAGCCTTAAACTTTCTTTGTGAATGAATTATCTCACATTCTGTGAATGAAATAATGGCACTGGATGGACACATGTGATTGCTGTTACGATCAAACATGTTATCATCAGAATTCATTCTCAACTAGTCAAGTCAAGAGTAAAGTAAGTTCTTATGGTCAAAATAAAAAAAAATGATGTTGAAAATTATCATCATCTTGGATTGCCACCTCTATTTGCTCTTTAAGCCTCTTATACTTGTGGATGACATTGGATAAAGTGTTTGTTAGTCTAAGTGTTATATTGTCAATCAATTCAAAATATTTTAATATGATTTTTAAGGTAGTTATTCTAGGAAAGTGGTTTATTTAGGTGTAACTTAATGTAATCCTACATAACCGGCTTATAAAGTCAAAATTACCCTCATTTGTATATTGTATTTTGATACTGTCTCTAGTTGATGTAAGATTTGAGTTTTTCACAATAGTTATTATTAAAGTCAACAAATTTACATATAAAGAATGTAAAAAACCTACACCAATACTGCATAATTCAAAGTTTCAAGGATTCATTTTTCAAATATTATAGTTGATGGGGGTGTACTTGGATGCTAATATAATTTGTTTCTACAATATCACTGCACGTATTATCTATTGTTCTCTCTTTAAGGTTTTATTTTCCAAATATTACAGTTAAGGGGGTTTACTTGTTATTTTGTGTCCTTTACTTGATTGTGTAGATTAGTTGCTTGATATAACGTGTATTAAAATCTAAAGCATTTGATATTGCAGGACTTGCAAAGAACAAATTCAGTTATGGTTACTGTGAATAATCTTCTCCAAATGTGACTTATTAAGGTATTATTTTACTCCTCAAGGAATATTATGAAGAATGAAGGATGTAGAGCTACTACATTTTATGTCCCTGGAAAAGGCATAGGCTTCATTTTATGTATATAGAGTCAGCACATTCAATCTGTTGTACTGAAGAAAGATAGCAGAAAATATATAGGCATTTTCTTTCTCTTTCTCTCTCTTCTACTCGAATCAGTAGTAAAATAAATGTGGGGTATGTTCCCAAAGTTGGGCAAGTTCCAATCTGTGGTTGTTCCGTTTGAAATTGTAATTTTGAATATGCTGCTACCTCAAAAGTTATCATGTAATTTTCTTTCCACTCCCCACTCCATTTTTGTGGGGTTGGCAGAGACAGACAGGGATATACACATCAATTATCTGCAACATATCTAATTCCAATCTCTTCTAAACTATATTTAATTAAGGAGTGCTAACAGCACATTTTCTAATACTCATTGGATAATATTCTCTCTGTTCTACTTTACATGATGTTCTAGAAAATTTATTCTAAATTGGTTTTTTATTTTCAAAACTAATAATGCATTAAGTAATCATACTTTCTAGGACTACTTTAAACAATACTTTATGCATTACAGTTAGTGGGATTAACATGAATGGAAAATTTAGTTTATTTATTTATTAATTTCATTTTTTAAGTGTTTATGTACTCCAAACAGATGCTAAATTTAATTCATAATATTTCAATATTTTTAGAAGACTCGTTTAACGTTATATTACTCATTAAAAAATCTCAAGAAATAGTAGCCAACAATAATTTTGAAATTATGGTAAACATCTTACATTTAATTTGCTTTTGTAATATTTACGTAATTCTCGTGGATTCACCTTTGCACTTGAGGCTAAAAATATTGTAAAATTCACAACTACAAGAACATAGGCGTTACAAGAAAACAAAGAGAACAAGGAGATACGAAGATAAAATATATGTTCATAGAATTTAATTTGTCAGTAACATATATAGTGTTTTAAAATTCTATCCAGTAATAAGATTTATAAATAATCTTTAATTCTCAAATCAATATAAAAAATATTATTAACATCATAAAAGAAAAACTATTAGCAAGACATAAATTATACTTCAATTGATCTAGATCTAGGAATGATACAATACAAATATCTATAAGTGAATATAATATTTTGTTAAAAGTAAAGAATAATTAAATTAAATTATTTAATGTATATGTTTAGATTTCTAAATAAAAATAATTACATTATATATATATAAAATTCGTCTCTGACTGTGCTATGCATAAATGTTTCATAGGCATAAAATTATAGTACAAGATTACAATCATGCTGTCTTCTGTTGTTAAAAGGCAAAGAATCATGTGTCCCAAAAGTTCTTCCAACTAATTATGTCCCCTAAGCTAGAGTCAAGATTTGAATAAAGCATACAAATGATTACAAGTTAAAAGTGGCAACAAGACAAACGATTTCTAGTTTGCATTAGAAAAATTATCTTTCATGCATCATGCATGGTAGCATCTTGGTTGGCAAAATTTGTAGCTAATTGCAATCCAATCCACATTCCTCTAGAATTGGCCCACTTGACTTGGGTAAAAATGGATCAATTTTCACCCACAAGACAGAAAAGAAAGTGGCAAGAAGGATTGCCCAAACAATAACAATGGTAGGAGTCCTGTTATGCCTACCTACCATGCCTTTGAGGAATGGATACAAATGAAGAATCACCCACAAAGAAAACAAGAGTTTACCAAGCAGAGGCCCCCAAGCCTCAAAGCCAATGTTTATTGCATTTGAGACTCCAGCAACCACAGCAATTATGTTCAGTATCAGCAATGTTGTTGGTATGATCAGTAAAGTGGTCCAATTCAAAGCAAACATGTCAGAGTGCTCCTTCTCATCATCTGCCCTTGATGCCACTATGAAGTTTGTATTTACACCTGCCAAGACCTTAAACATCCCCAAGAACACTGCAAGAAAATGTGCTGACACACCTCCAATCACCCAAAATTGCTCATTTCTCCACCATTCATCAACTGTGACACCACTCCATCTCATCTCTAACACACTTGTGGTGAAAATGCAGAAGAAGAGAGACACAAACCACATGCCAGCTGTATTGCTGAGCTGCAATGCCAACAAAATTTATAAGTATCTCCTTTCCTGACCCCCTAATTAAAAAGTGATACATGAGCCAAAAAACTAAAAGCCAGGGGAGTATTGCTTTTTAACCATGTTTCACTTTGTAATTGAAGGGGTTTAGGAGGAATAGGAAATGGTATGTTATGTGATTTTAGTGCATTGTTCAAAGCCACTCATGATTTTTAAGGGATCAGAATTTTTGACTTTCTGGTAGAACCTGAAGAATATCTACAAGCTTCAGTCTTTCAGACTGAGTATTAGACTAATTCTTAATCCAGGATTTAGTCACACATAAAACTCTTTATCTCTCTTCAATGATGAATTATGAGGGAATCCAACTCAGATTCTCCCCCCACAAACTCATGTCAACCAAATCACACACATTAAGTTGAGAAGTTTGGATTGATTAAAATATTATCAAATAATCACACATGTTCCTATTTGTAGACTTTATTGCACCAACCATGTGTAACTAAGTAACTAACTAATCATATCTTTTATTTGCAATCAGAACATGAAATTATAAAATTGAACAGCTCTTTTGGCTAAAAAAAGCTTCATACCTCAGGAATGATAAATTTCCCAGTGAGCAAGCAAACAGCAGGTAGGGTACAATATACCACCAGAGGTATTGATGTCCAAGGATATACTATGGCATTTATGTAAGAAATGCGTTGTAACCACTTTAGTCCTCCTCCATATCCATACCAGAGAGGGCAATGTTTACTCATGAATATTTCCATTGATCCAAGGGCCCATTGAAAGACTTGTTGCAAACCATTAGAAAGGTTTCTTGGGGAAGATATTTTAAATCCAGGTCTTTTAGGAATAATATATATAGATCTCCATCCATGACAATGCATTTTAAAACCTGTCAATATATCTTCTGTAACTGAACCATAGATCCACCCAACCTGAGAAATTAAAAGAATGGTTACAAGTTGCAACTTGAATAAGAAATTGTTTTACTGTATAGGAACTTTTTTATGAGCAATTAGGAAGAAAAATTAAACTTAACCTCTCGATAAGCTAAAATTAGTGTATACATAAGTTAGTTGGTAGAATCTCTCTCGTTACTTTCTCTAGACTTTTAACTTATACGTAAGTTAATTTTGGTTTATGGTGAAGTCCATTTCATATATTTTTTTTCCTTATTTTGTTTCCAAAAGTGCTTATACAGAAGTTGGTCCAAACGTACCCTTAAAAGATCATAGTAATGAAATGGTTTCGTTACCTCTTTTCCCCATTCTGTTTTCTCTTCATAACCACAACTAATGACATGTATTGCTTCTGTAAGTTGAGAAGCAAGGTTTCCATGTTTGAGTGTCTCACCATCCACCAGTTGAGTAGATGCAATAAAGATAGGAGATTGTCCAAATTTCTTGGCAAACTTTGGATTTGAGATGTGACCTAATGTTTCATCTTCTGTGCCTACATTCAAGGTTTTACTTGTTTATATTAGACAATGACAAAATCATTTGGTTCCTACTTGATAAGTTTTTTCACTGAACCTTGTATCTTCTTCCATAAAACAATTGAAAAGTAAAGTGTTCCTAATCGGATTTGCATCTTGGCATAACCATTATTATGATAATATGTATGACAATACTTAAGAGAATTAAATATAATATGCTGGCAAATACTAAATGTGCAATGTTTATCTTCAGTGCTATGCTCAATATATTTAAGAGCACCTTCAACTAAAGATGCTTCAGAGTGCACTTTACTATGACTGTTTTCCCTTATCTCAAACTTTGGTTTCTTTATCTTCTTCTTCTTCCCCATGCAACAACACCACTTTGGCCAACAATTGCATGTCTTGGTTGGAAGCTTCTTTTTCCTTGGAGAATCAAAACCATAAAGTGCTTGCCTTCTAAAGACACATCCTGTTCCAACATATGTAGGTCCTTGTATACCATCCAAGCCTTTCATGTTAATCTAAAAAGAGAAGAGAGTTAGTTTGTGACAAGTCCATTAAGAAGGGGAGTTCAAAGAAATAATTCAGTTTTTCCTAGAGCATTCATACATCAAAGAATCCATTTGTTTGATTGGCATGTTGCTTATCGCTATCAATACCATCAAATCTCTGTGAGAATTGAACATAGGACACCCTTTTTCCTACTACTGGATCCATCATGAAACACATTGCCTCTCTTACGACCTTGCTATTGTTGATGTAATGATCATAGTCCAAGTTCAACACAAAAGGCGCATTGGAAAGCACTGCAGACACTCTAACCTGTTTGATGGAAATATATCAGATTTGCATTGATGTCAACTTAATAATTGCATAAAATTGTACAGCTTCTTTTCTTCTTCATTACTTTTTGTGTTGCTTACCAATGCATTCAATGCTCCTGCTTTTTTTTGGTGATTGAATTTTGACCTCTTTTCTCTAGAAACATATACCAAGCGTGGTAATTCCTTGCCATCCATGTCATATCCCCCAGTTTCTCCAAGAAAAACCTGAGAAAGAATTTTCATTGACTATCACAAAGCTAATCACACAAAAATGAACATAAATGCATAAGATATGTTATTTAATTTGAGTTCAATTTATATATATATGCACAGTTAGAGTTAAAATGTTTATGCAGTGTCAAAATGCTTTCAAGATCAATACATATTCTATTTACTCTTAATTTATTAGTAACCTGTATCATTCCTGGATGATCATGAACATTATTTCCAGGCCATGGTGTTCCATCTTGCATTGTCCACCCTTCTTCTGGGACCTTCCTAGATTTTGCAACTAGAGAGTTAATTCGAACTCTAAACTCTTCATATTCTCTCTGTAATATAATGAAAATACAACTCATCATATAACATGAAGATTCATTGGATAAAGTATCCAAGTCATGCTGATATTTTTACCTTCATTGCTCTTCTCTCTTTCACAAATGATGGGTGCACCTTGTCATTTAGGTAGTTTATCTTCTCACCGAAGTACCATTCAGGAGCTCTTGGCTCAATGCTAAACTTCTTACAAAAAGGAACCCATTTCTTTGCAAATTCACAAGTTTCAGATAAAGCCTCAAATGTTAACATTGCTGCCCCGTCATCAGATACATAACATGACACCTTTTCAGCAGGGTAATCCATGGCTAGAATTGAAAGAACTGAGTTTGCAGTCACAAGAGGAGGCTCTTTTATTGGATCAATTGTGATCACAAATATATCAATTGGAGAAAGTTGAGAAGGTTCCCCTTCTTTTTCATACCTATAAGAAGAAGTACATTAAAGTTTGTTAATAAACTTGCAAAGAAACATCAAATAAAATTATATAATAATGATTAATCATTAGGATAGGCTTGACCCAAATAGACTAATAATATGAAGTTTAGCATAGAAAGTTGATATATTCCATTTTTATTCACTAAGGAGGATTTGAAATTCAATACCAAATCATTTGTTACAATTCACACATACTATTCAATCAACTGAGCTTGATCTATAGAAATTAATATACTTCACAGAAGTTATATACTCCATTGGCACAAGTACACCAAATTATTAGTTCATCCGAAGATCAATTTGTACAAGACAAATTTTATACTAATGAGAGAATATCTAATGACTAACCTTTAATATATGAATTTTATTTTGTCCTGAAAGAAAGCACAAGAAATACAACACTATTGTATATGGAAATATATTTTTTAGATTACTTGCCTCAAGGAAAGCCTGTCCAGATAAGTTTCTCTCATGACTGGAAGCCACTTTGGGAACTGGTCTAGAATCCATGAAAGAGTGAACCAAATTTCACAAATTATTGACACAAGCCACAAAGCATAGGCATGTTCTACAGGGTTCACAATTCTGTAATGGAAGAAGAACCCAAGAACAACTAGCCTGATTACTATGACCATTCGGTAAGGGTTAATTTGACTTGATGGAATAGGCAACTTTCTTGATAATGGCTGTCTTCCTTCATCCATTCTGATCAAAATAAGAAAACATATAATCTGATCATAAAGTAATCTTATATATGCATGTCTGTATATCTTTGGTAGAAAGTTAAAGACTAATCAATTTAGAGACAATAAATCATCAAAATAGATAGAACTTGAGAGGTTCTATCACTTTAGTTCTTGAAAGTAATAAGATTATAAAAATGTCTCTGGAAGTGCAACCTAGTTGAAAATTCAAAAGTTCTGTGACTTTAAGTGAAAACAGTAACATGATTTTAAGAATAGTTAAATTTAAGGACTACAGTGATAATGTAGAGAGCTATTTTTTATTTTTCTTACTTCTAAATACTGCAATGTCTTATACCTGGAGGAATGAAAAAAATGGTTTAATGTTACTTTAATGCTGAAGGAATTCTAGAAAAACACTTACATAAGGAATTCAGTGTCATCATCATCTACAAGGTTGTTTGGATCTTCCTTGTCATTTTCTTTTCTCACATTACCAAGTTTCATTTGTCTTTGCTTCCATATCTCCATTCTTTCCTTCCATGCAACACTTCCATAGCCATAAGCAGCCAGGTCCTTGGAAGGATCCATGGATCTTGCTTGCAATGGAACCATCTCTTTGCTCAATGTGGTTGAACGTGAAGGAACCAATGCATGATGTTCTTCAGAAGTTTCTTCATCCTGTTCCTTAATAAGCACGTTGCATGCATGCAAAAGATGTAAAAGTAAAAACTTGGAACGAATAATCTCTGCTTATATTTTTTGTTATGACAAAGATTTAAACTTACTAGTATTATTTTTTATCTAACTGTTGGTATAGCTAAGGTATATACACATTAACAATAAAATGTTAAATACTAATATTTGGTGTATTTTGTTAATAACTAAATTATAAATTACCTTAAAAAATCGAATATATACCGATAACGTAAACATACATTTGTCAACTTATAAATATATATGATAAATTTATTGATTTCATATATATAACTATTTTAAAAGACATGCATAAACATTTTTTCACTGAATATACATATAAAGTAATCTCATACACTATATATTATATTATTAATATAATTACCTGTTATTTATGCTATCATTTTTATTTTTGTTAAAAAAATTATACTAAGAGATTCTCATACTCTAAACACGAATTTATTAGTAAATGATTATATCTATTTTTTTTTTCATTTCTCTCTTTCTTTTGTGTAACTTTATTTATCATTAATTAGATCAAATACATATGACCAACATTATTAGTTCAAATACATATGACTAATTATTAGCTCAAATATATATTAGATAAATCAATTGTTTGTACAAAAAATATATATATTCCTTAGAATATTTCATATTTCATGTGTTTTTTAAAGAGAATATTTGGTGCAAAATTTTCAAATTTTACATAACAATTTTCAGGAAACTCATTTTTAAAAGTTTTTTACAAAAAGTTGGTAAGAAAAGTACTTATATTAATTAGTTTATAATAATTCATCTTCTATTTTGCTTATTAGACCTATATATATATATATATATATTGATGAATTAAGCTTTAATTACCTCATGAGACATGGTGGTTTTGAAATCTTGTTTACTTCCTCCATCAAAATCTTCTTCATTCTCCAACTCATCAATATCATCCTCTTCTTCATCCCCTTCAACCCTACCACACCCTGCAACACTCAAAAGCCATGCATGAACATCAAGTGTGTTAAACATGCCCTAAATAAATATTATATAGTATCTATACCTTTGAGACGTTTGAATCTTGTTTTGCATTGAGGGCAAACATGGTTTCCCTCCCTACGTTCATACTCATAACAGCTTTTACAAACAGGAAAGGCACACTCGTTGCAGGCCACAAACACCTCACCATCTGCATTAACCCCTATTTCATCTCCACATAGTTTGCATCTTTTACCATCTGATTCTTTCCACCTTCTTTGCTGCATCACACCATTATAATTAACTTCAACCAAATGTCACAGGGTGAATCAAACCTTCTTCAAGAAAACAGACACAAATGTTGCTGTTTCCATTGTTTAAAAGGTGGCCTTTTAAGACTAAACTGAAATTATAACTTTTGACAACATTTAAAACAGACTTTTAATCACAGTTTCATGGCTACTTGTTGGTTATCTCAGAATTGTTGTCATAATCCTATCAAATCATGATAGCTAGAATTAAAACCGTCGTCGTAATATATTAATAAGATTTGATAAGACTTGTTATATTAATATTTACACAGGTAAAATAAGTTATTTAGTTTACAACATTTCCAAAGCAAATTGCTTAATTTTTATAATTAAACTTGGATCATGTGTATAATGTTGCATAAGAAATTAACTTACCACTCCATCTTGACGTATGATAATGAATTCATTGCTGTTGTGAGAGCCTGCAACCAACCCCAAATTGGTTTCCATTTAGTGACAGATATCATGCAAACACTGTATACACTTATCTTTCTCTCTACCTTACCGTATTTCTGATAACACTACAGCATACTGCATGTTTCTTCTATTTATTGATCACAATATATATGTTCAGATTAATCCTTTGCCTTTCAACTCAAGGAAGACACAAAATTCACTTTACTTGATCAAGAGAGAAGCACCCTTTAGTTATTCCTTTTCAGCCAAAACAGACAAAAAAGTTACATATATTATTCTTTTCTTCTCTTTTCTTTCAACTTCATCACTCTCTTTTTCTCCGCCATCTTCTTATCCTTTCTAATTTTTTCATCTATAATTCCGCCAACAAAGCTTTTGCGTCATCATCAAACAAAAAGAAAAAAAACAAAATCAAAGGGTCTTTTTCCACATGTCTTCTTGAATAGCTAGCCACCTTCTTCAACGTGTCACTTTCTCTGCATATCATAGAGAAAAACAACGTTAGTGTTTGCTTGTAAATGTTCATAAGAAAAAGGGTTTTGCTGTGTTGTTGATTTTTTTCATCACCAAGTAAAATTGGAATTATTTTTATAATACTTAATATATATAAAAGATTACATTAAATGTTATACAATATTAAAATTTTATTTATATTTTATACATAATATATTCAAACAAGAGCACACTGAAATAGAATCTTTCTATTAGGAAAATTTGAATAAGGTTATTATACAAATTATCATTTATCTTTTATCCAATTTTATTTCTTATTTAAAAAACTTAATTTAATTATTTATATTTTTAAAATGACAAAAAATGGTATTTTCTTCAACTTTCTCTTTGCTCCTTAATTAAGTACACTTCCTCCCCTTCCCTTCCTCACCTTAGTGCATTTCTTCATATTTATTCATTGATCATTAATTGTCTTGTCGATTTTTATGTCTACATCAAAATTATGTCTACAACTAGAAAAATTATTATAGCTTAACTAAAAAAATACATTTTTATGTCTACATCAAAATCATTAAAGACACAAATGTAATGATTAAATTCTAAAATCATACTTGATTATATATATTATTTGTTGATTTAAATTTTAGTAACATTATTTTTAAGCTTCTACAAATGATGTTTGATAACATGCCAAATTCAATTTAAAAAGAATTAATTTGATTTAGATGAGATATACTTTTCAAATGTAATTATAATTTTAGTAATAAAACAATATTCACCAAAAAAAACTTTTGGAATTATGGAAGATGTTTTCCACCTTCATCTTTTTAAATTAAAAATATATTAAAGTAAAGATTTTGTAATAATACAAATAGTAGCCATTTTGAACCATTTGATAAACATTGAATGCTTCAATCTCATCTTCCTAAGCTTAATCTAAGAGGGAGTTGAGTAGTTTGAAAAATTAGTTTTTCAATAACTAGAAATTGGATCAATATGTTTCCCAGTTTAGGCCTAATGGCATATTTTGTCATTAATTATTTTTTTATATTTTATAATTTTTAATTTCATGAATTTTATTATATATTTGAGTTTAAAAATTGTACACATTTTACATTTAATTTAGTTATAAAATTTATTATGACAATGGATAAACGTTCTGCTATTAATATATATAATATATTATTGAAATTTCAGTTTAAGTATAATAAACATATTTTATGCAATCTTTATATGTATTTTAAATGTTAAAAAATCTATGAATATATATTATTTTAATTTGTTCTTACAAATATATTTTTTAACATTATTCTGTGTCTTTAATTATTAAAATATTTCTATCAATATTATACTTTGGCTATTTATGTGAACTTTAACGAAATGTTAAAAAGTAAATTGGAAGTTAGCAGATTAACTGAACACGTGACTCAGCTCACAGTAGACTCAGCAGCAGCCTCACACCAAACCAACCAACCAACCAACCAACCAAAACACTTTCTTGCATTCCTTTCATTTTTCTCATTTCTGCATTGCATTCCTCAAATCCAACCCAGTTTCTCTTCTTTCTCTCTCACACCAACCACCACCATGGCGGAGAATCCGAGTGCGTGGTGGGACTCGTGGGTCGGAGAGGCTCTCATCACTCTTCACTCCCTCAAAGTCCTCCGATCTCTCAGACCCATTTGCATCCGCAACGCCTCACTCCAATCTGGCCTCCATGATGCTGCCTTCCAGGTGTTCGATGAAATGCACCCCTGGGACCGCTCTTCTGTTGAAGTGGAGATTGCGGAGACCACGTTCAGTAGATGGATGCATGACACCCCAAGTGCTGGTACACTTCATTCTTCACTTTTTTTTTTTACATAAAAAATGTTTTTAATTCCTACACTTTTTATGAAACTTGGTGTTTTTACTGTCATAAAGTTCTAAAACGACCAAATTCACGTATTTTCTAAAAGCATAAAGATCAAACCAAGTTTGTCTAAAAGTTCATGCCCTAAAAAAAACACATTTTGCTATTCTATTTTTTTCATTGTTTCACTCGTTTGTGAAGGTGGAATTGAAGTTACACCCTCAATTTATTCCTTAAAAATTAATGTAAGATAAAATTTTAAGCGCCTGAGATTATTAAACTGCTGTCGTTTTACCCTTTAAGATTGTGAAAATAAAGACTAAAATGCTGATGTTTCGTAAGTCTAAGGACTGAAATATGTTTTTTGTAATTCTAGAAGCTAGATTGACGTATTCATATTTTTTTCTTTTTAATTTAAACATTTATAGTTAAAATGAAACATGGGATGTAGTAGTTTACGGGGAAACAGGAAGAAAGTAGAGTAAATATTGCATGCATTCACTGAATAAAGACTTTTTACATCATCATCACATCACAGAACATTCCTGTACTTTTATAATGATAACTAATCCTGTTAATTATGGTTCCAATTGTTTTACCACTATATTTTACATTAACAATACATATAAATTGAACTCAAAAGAATATTTCTTAAATTAAAGGAACTTTAGATTTCGCCAAATTTTGCTCTTCTGCATAAATGCAGTTTCACTGACTTTTTTTAAGTATATTTTGAGCTTATGTTTTGTTCCGATTTCTGACAGTACTGTGGAAATACTTTTGGGTAGGTGATGAGATTGTTTGTAGTGCGGCTGGTGGTGATGACGAAGCAGGGGTATCTTTTGAGAAGTTTAAAAAATTAATTTTGTTTTCTGGAAATGATTATCTAGGCCTGAGCTCCCATCCGACTATTAGAAAGGCTGTTGCAAAGGTGTGCTTACGAATTTTGAATGAGATTTTTTAGTGCTCTTCTTCTTTCTGAGTTATGGTCTATGGGTCTTTGTTTATTCTGTTTTCTTAGCCTTAGCTTGAATTTGTTGCCATATTGTTCCTTCTTGTGAATCAGGCAGCCCAGGAACATGGTATGGGACCTAGGGGTTCTGCTCTTATTTGTGGTTATACCAATTATCATAGGCTACTTGAGTCGAGCCTGGCAGACTTGAAGAAGAAAGAGGTAACGATTGGCTTGCATGAACTGCTTAAACCGTTCTGGTTTTGTTACTAGCTCTGTTTTCTATCCTAACTGAAGAACAATTAATTGATTGCTATGATCAAATTTTCCGGCCACTCAGACCTACCTATTGTCTAATGAATTGAAGAAAGGACCCAAATGATGATAATAAGTCTGGATTATATGAAATGCTGACTCAGTTTTGGTTTAAAATCCATGCTATATAGGATTGCCTTCTTTGTCCCACAGGGTTTGCGGCCAATATGGCTGTGATGACAGCAATAGGAAGTATTGGTACTCTCTTAGCTGGGAATAGCATACCTTCAGAGGAAGAAAAGATCGCTGTCTTCTCTGATGCATTAAATCATGCATCAATAATTGATGGCATTCGTCTTGTTGAGCGGCAAAAAAGTGTAAAGGTTTATATATATAGACATTGTGACATGTCCCACCTCAATATGCTATTGTAGGTTTTACCTTTCCTGAAATTTGCCTATTTTCCTCATTTTTCCCTTCTGGTAGTTACTCAATGTGTTGACATTGTCATTGATGATTTTAACAGATCTAATTGCAGAATGAGGAAGAAAGTTGTGGTGACTGACAGGTTAGTCTTTTGCTACTAGGAAAATAGAAAATTTTAAAGGTTAAACATCCACATTCTTATATTCGTATATTTCCTCACACAGCCTAAACAATATTTGCATGTTGTGCAATTGACTGAATAAATTTGTCCTTCTCATGCGGTCATTGGTGTTGGCAAATTTATAAAAGTCTATTTAATACATAATTTGTTTATGGTTTATATGCTTGAATTTTCTCCAAATTTGTTTATATGCTTGTTGTTGATAATGATTAATGTTGATGATTTTTCTTGAAAATATCTTTGATTAGGAGGGCACCTCTAGGTTTATATGATTAGATTTTCATAAGAATTTGTTTAAGAAGTCGTTTGGGGTTGGTCCCTGATAATTCTTCTCGGTAACTTTCAATATTGAGGGAGTAAAGCATGGGATAATTACTTTGTTCATCTCTCTCTGTCTTAGACACACACATAGTTCATGTCACTATGTTTATTTCTACCTAAACGATATAATGAAGCAATGATAGGGCTTTATTGGAAAATTCTAATGTCATTGTGATAAAAGAATGTATATTTGATTTTTCTTGAGTATTTCATCCTTCACCATAACTTACATCCTCCTTGTTAAAGAGAGACATAGTCATTTGGAAATAATTTCAATTTCTAGACTTGAGAATTACTTGTGGATGTTGGTTGAGATGCTATGCTATCCTATTTTTAATTGTTTATTTATATTTCTGATGACAATGAACTTTGGCTATACTTTGCAAATAATTTTCCATATGCATTATAGTTCATCCAATTTTTGCAGCTTGTTTAGCATGGATGGAGACTATGCACCTATGGTTGAGCTTGCTGACCTTCGCAAGAAACATGGCTTTTTGTTAGTCATTGATGATGTAAAACCTCTTGATATGCTTCAGCAAATGTCTTTCTTCTTTATTAAGACTATTTGTTATAAGCTTTTATGTACATGGTTCTAAATTTGATCTTTGGATTATGACTTATAGGAGCTTCCAATAATAATCACAATACAGTTATAGGATTACATTATTTGTTGTAGAAAGCAACCACCCACTCTGCCATATATGTTGTTTTGCCTGATTGAAAATTTATGTGATACAAGTGGTTTCTCTTTGCTACAAACAAAGTCTTAACTAATAAAAATATGTGTATGTGCAGGCTCATGGAACATTTGTTTGTGGTAAAAATGGTGGCGGTGTTGCCGAGGAGTTCAACTGTGAGAAGGATGTGGACATATGCATTGGTACACTAAGTAAAGCTGCTGGCTGCCATGGAGGATTTATAGCATGCAGGTAACTATTTGAGTTCACTTGCTCCTGAAACTAGTTTCTGCACAACATTGGCACACAAATATTATGTTTTGTCAATAGTTCACCAACAACTTTTGTTAATCTATGAATTCTTATAGCAAAAAGTGGAAACTGTTAATACAGTCAAGGGGTCGTTCATTTATATTTTCAACTTCTGCACCAGTTCCAGTTGCTGCTGCCGCTCATGGTAAGCTCCAGTGCTCTACGTAAATTGATATACTCAGATTTCACTTTATGCTTTTGTTTTTAGTTCCTATTTCTGTGTTTACTACTTGCCCTCGTCATTCATATTTATTAAGTTGAGAAGTGCTAGCAACACATTTTGTAAGAAAACTTTTTAATACGCTCTTTATTTGTTCATTAAAAGTGTTTGAAAACTATAAAAGCATTAGTGGAGACTTATTAAAAATTAGGAATGAGACTCACAGTTTTGTGATTCTCAATGATTTTTTCTTACCAATAATAAAAAAGTATCTTTTGTGTATTAGAGACTCCATTTGCTAGCATTTCTTTTGTCAAGTTATATCCTTATATGGTGTAGTCCAGTGATACAATTCTTATTTAGAGGAATAACGTTATTTGCTGTTTTTCTTAAATTCATATTATTAATAACGCTATTTGCTTGAGTATTGCACTTACAACAATGCTCTTCTATAGGTTGTTAGATTTTAATAGAAAATGTTAAATTAGGACAAGTTTAGATGGATCAATCAGTACAGTTGTGCATATTTGTGAACACGAGTGATGTAAATGAGACTTAGTAATTTCAATCCGATGCTCAGGAAGAATTGTTTGATGTACCCATGGTTAAATTGATCTTCTACCTTTCTTGGAATATTTGTTTAGAGATTAAAAATATTGTCACTTCTTTTGCTATTGCTCTCCATATCTTGTGAAAATTATTTATTTGCTAAAAGCATGATGGCGAAATTTTCCAGCTGCGGTTAAAGTTTCAAAACTTGAGACATGGCGAAGAGAGGCTATCCGAAACCGGGTGAAAGACTTCCATCTACTTACAGGAATCCCTGTTACAAGTCACATTATATCCCTAATAGTAGGCAGTGAAGACAAAGCACTTCAAGCTAGCCGGTAGATTTCCCTCCATTAATAAACCCTTATTCTTTCTATGTACTCTGACCATTCATAATTCATTTTTATATCACTCGGCCTCTTCCAGCATGTTTGGGAAAGATTAGTTATGAGAAAATAATATGTTTTGTTTTTTTAATAATAGCTGACTGTTTATTTTTCTTCGGCTTCACAAGCTGATCATGAAGGCATTGTAATACTAAGCATTTTCAGTGTTTCTGGGGCAGGTATTTATTGCAATCGGGCTTCCACGTGACTGCAATCAGACCACCTACCGTGCCTCCAAATTCATGCAGGTTTGTAACTTTTTATGTGATTATGAGTAAACCTTCGGACTTGTCATCCATATTGTTTGTGTTGGTTTAGTTCCTAACTTTACTAGAAGTCCTTCATTTTAGTCATTTTCTTCACCTTAGTATAATTTGTTATTAAAGTAAAAGTGTTTTTCAAAGTTTTAAAATCTAAGGGACTCAAATGCATGACATTATTTCAAGGATTAATCTGGAGATATTATTATGGCTATGGTATATTTACGTTAATTACAATCTGCAAAACTGATTATATGTTGTTGCCATGTGTAATTGTGTTATTTATTTTAGGTTGCGAGTGGCCTTAAGTGCAGTCCACACAAGGCAAGATCTGGAAAACCTCGCAGCTGCACTCTCACGTTGCATCAATTTTGAAGACACGCACATATATGGCTGCAATGGCTATGCAAGACTATAGCTAGCTCTTGATTCTTTCAGGATGAATTGCATCATCAATGATTGTGTGACTATATTAGAAACAAGCACACCCTTAGTGCCTCTATTAGCAGTTCTATTCTATTACATTTCTTTTTGTAGCAGTTCATTTCCTCATGTTATATCAAAACAACAAGCTATTTTTATCAACATCTAGATAAATATTGTTAAATAATGCTGATATTTGGATGTACTTAATTTTGATAGGATCTCTCTCTTTAATACAATCATTTAGTCATTCAGAATCACATCATTATTAAATAAATGGCTTTATCATGAATAGTGCGTTATTTTAAAAGTATTTTTTTATTGCATGATTTCACGACATGTACTGCGTAAAGAACCATACAACACTGGCCTGTTTGGGGGAGTTTTAGAGTTCTCCAAACAAGATTTAGATCTCTTCAGCCATTTCTCTCTCCAGCTCTATTGTCTCATTTTTCAGTTTTTGGATTTGAATCATCTAATGATCTAAAATAATTATATTACTATCAATAAAATTTGGACAACACATTAATGAAATGATTAGCTTGCCAATCTTTTTTTTCTTTGTTACAAGAGCTTCTTCTACCTTGTTGCAAGTGTTAAAACATGTTCAATAATTAAATTGGAAGAGCATTTGTTCAAACACAAGAACTATTACACTTGTCATGCAAATGAGATTTTGCCTTCTTTTTGTGTGTTGGTGATAAATGAAAAATATTCAATACATACATTTATTTCTTCTTTAGTGAAATTTTTATATTTTTCCCTTTATCCATATTCTCATTTACAACTTTCTCTTGTCTTCGTTTTTTTTTTCCCTTATCTCGCCTGTTTTCATCTTAATCTAAACAAAAATGGAGTATGAACATCAGTGCCCGTGCTAAATCGACCCAATTTTATGTTGTTCTTAGCCAAAGTTCTCTTACTAGGTTTTATCATGTTTACTCTTGAGATAAAAGTTTTAAACATAAACCACTTAAAATTTATTTTATCATAGTAAAAACAAATGCGCGCATGTGTATTCTTTTTTCTTATAATAATAAAAAAAATAATTATTATAATAATTATAAAATAAAAATTTTAAATATTTTCTTACAGATAATTTTTTATTGTATATGTACATTTTTTTATTATAAGTAATTAATTGAATTAAAATCATAATTTTTTTATTGTGTTTATAATTTTTAATTGGAATTTGAATTTAAAAAAAGGTAGTTTATTGAATTTGAAAAAAGAATTACAAAACTTAAAAGATAAAATAGTGAAAACTATATATATAAAAGAGAGGAATTTGCTTTATGTATTATTATAGATAATAATAAAAAATGAATTATTATAATAGTCATAAATAAAATTTAATATTTTTTTATAGTTTTGTTATAGATAATTTTTTATTGTATATGTAGATTTTTTTTATTATAAATAGTTAATTAAATTTTAAAAAATAACTTTTTATTATGTTTGTGATTTTTTAATTTAAATTAAGAAAAATAGTTAATTAAGTTTCAAAAGGATAATAATAAAATTTAAAATGTAAAATAGTAAAAAGTTATATATAGAAAAGAGAGAAATTGACAATTGCCAATCAACCACATTTAAACTCTGGTTCCCAAAATGATCATTAAAATATATAGATATATTTTGATTTAAGATAGAAATCACTTTTCTCAATTTCTATTTTTTTTATTAATAAATTTTTGACATACACACATCAACATTTTATTTATATATATATATATGTTTTTATTTTATTTTATTCATTTATATTTAATGTTATTTGTTTAATCTTTAATTTTTTTTAATTTTTGACATACTTGTTTAATCTATTTCAAATATAAAAACTAAATATCAGTGATACTCTTTCACATATTTGCTCTTAATTTTAAATTTTTAATCAAAGACTTGAAATGAAAAAGATATGTTATATTCATTCTTTTCAAGTGTTATTATTTCTTAACATTATTTATATATTCATTGTAATAAATACATCAGATACTAAAAAATTATGACTAACTTTAATATCAAATTAATATAAAAATTTAATAAAATTATTTGATAGTAAATATTATTACATACTTTTTAAAATAATAACAATAAATTAGAAAAGTAATTTTTTAAAGAAATAATTCTTGAAATTTTTAAATTAAATTTTTTCATCTTATAATAATATATATTAATAATAAAATAATTTTTTATATTACATGTAAATTTTAATTGTGAGAAATTAGAAATTAATTTTTAGTTCACATAATAATATATATTATTATTAAATATTTTTTCACATAAATAACATGTAAATTTTATTTGTGACTGGATTATTTTTAATTTTAATTATAGTTATATTAATAAAAATATATTTAAATTTAAAGAATTAAAAATTGTGGAATACAATAAAAAATAAACTAAAAAAGTTTTTAAAAATTATTTTTTTAAAATTTGTTTTTTTTAAATTTATTATTGTTGTTTTAAAAGTTACATAATAATATTTATTATTAAATAATTTTATTTAATTTTTATATTAATTTAATCTTAAAGTCAAATCTATGATTTTAGATTTTAGTCTATGAAAAATTTACCATAATGAAAATATAAATAATATTAAAAAATATAAGAGCATACAAAAATCAATATACGTTTTTTGTTTGAAGTGTTTGATTTAGAAAAGAAAAACAAGAGATGAATAGGAGATTTGGAAGAATATACAAGATGAAAGGTTTAAAAAATAATAATAGATATAAATAGATAAAATGAGAAAAAATATATATAAAATGAATAGTGACATATTTATTTTAATTAATTGTAAAAAATTATTGTTGGAACCTATACAAAGACACATGTGAGACACATTATTTCTATTAGTTGATGTGAATCCGGAATTCAGAAATGATCTTTTATATAAGTGCTGATATTGTCAAAGAATCATTTTTGTTTATATAAAAGAAACTTTCAGCAACTCAAGCCATTTTTGGAATGTAGAATTCAAAGGTCATGCATAGAAACTTCCTAATTGCACTATTAATGTTTTCGCAACAGATAAAGAACTTCAATCACAATGCAATGTGATATGTTGAGCAGAAGAAGACACAGCCAGAGAGGGAAACTGAGTAGCCACACTAACCAGGTGGTTCTTTTGCGCCGCCAAACCATAGAAGGAGATGGCAGAGACTAAGGACATTTTCGTCTTTTACACATCCCATGAGTGGTTTATAACGCCACTTCCAAAAGTCAACAACTTGCGCATGCAAATCAGAGGTTGTGCAGTTTCTTCCTCGTTTGTTGAACACCATTGCTTTACACCCTCTTTGTCCTTCTCCCCTTACAAGACCACCCTCACCATCATGTCTACCACAAAACTGCATTGATTCATGTGCATGCAAATCTCTCCCACCGCACCACTCTCAACTGGCCCGCATCACCACCACCTGGTGTTTTCTTAAAGTTTAAGTTTTGACCATAGCAGTAGCATCGCAGCAACTTTCATTCATCATTACACTCATATGGTTGCATGGGCAGAAGGATTGGAAGTTCCGTTTTTATTTCCCTTTCTAGTATTAAGTCCTTATTAAAATGGTAACTGTCATGAAGCAATAACTGTGCAATGACCCTTTTGCTTTTCTTCCTCGTATTGGTCTTGGTTGCTACGTTCTCTTCTTTTTCTGTCTTTTCATATCACTGGCTTTCCAAACCTCTTCTTGGAGATGATGATGGGAGGATCTATGTTTGTTCTCATAGCAACTTTTTTGCATTTGAAAGCAACGGAACCATTGCGTGGACCTTGCATTTGGACTACAAATGCAACCTTGGTACTTCCCCTGTTCGTGCAGGTCATGGCAAGGTGATCTAAGTTCAGTTTTATTAACTGGTTGATCACACATTCACGTTTTTATTTCATGTTGCATTGCTTTGAATTTACATCTATCATTTTTTTCATGTATAAATGTCTATTGGGAAATTCAGAATTCTCTTGTTTTCTGCACTAGTGGGGTATTCCTTGTTCGAAATGACTTCTACTAAAATATTTGGTTTAATTAATTACTCATTTGATTTCTCTAGTGACAAGTCATTAGACATATTGTTTTAATCATTTTAGTCTCTAATTGGCTAGGATTAAGAAATGTATGTGTAGAGACTAACGGAGATATTTTTTACTACAAGAACTAAAAGATAAACTTTTTATAACTATTGAAATGTAATGAATAATTAAATTTAATTTCTTTTATCATGGCTGACTCATGCACTCACGAACCAAACCAATCTTTATGCATGTAATAACAACAATTATACAAAAGTGAAGTGCGAAGAAATGGGCGAAAAATGCTTAAAATTTTGTATCCAAGCAATAAAAACTCTTAGATTATGATATTAGTGTAACTTTTAAGATATATAGTGTAAAAAGCTCAAGAAACTTTTATATATGACAATTTGTGAGGGAAGAAAAATGAAGTGATAAATTCTCTTAAATTGCTAGTATATATTCTATTTACTCAAATAAAAGTGATGAAAAACTGATATGTATCCAGTCAAGGCCATTATTGATCCATATAATCCTTCTTGCTTGATGGGAAAAAGGGAAGGCTTTTGTTTGTGATGCGTTGATGGTGGTTGCTGATATTTGTAAGGCAATTACAGATATACTTGGTAGCTGATAACAGAATATTGGTGATTAAACATGGAAGCATTGGAGCTTCTGAGGCAGAAGCAGAAGTTTTTTTTGGTCCCAGACCAGGTCAACCAGCCGAGGCTGAAATTATTGGGCTCTCTGTGAGCACATCAGGCTCAACAGTTTACATCAATGTCAAGAACAGAGGACTCTTTGCATATCACTCACAGGGACATTTGCTTTGGAGTGTGGGACCTGTACTTTACCAATTTGGCTACCGTCAAGGTTGCAGGAAAAATATGACAGATTGTTACTTTGCTTCAGCTCCTGTGCTTGATCAATGTGAGGCTAGTATATATGTAAGGTTTACTCATCCTTAGTTTATTGTCATACATATTTATTCTACTTTGAGTTTAGCACTGAGATTGGATTAAGTCAAAAGTAGATCCATTTTTCACCTTCAAACTTAAGCTAATTTGAGTAACTTCCGCTTTTACATCTGAAATGTGAATCTTGTACTCCAAAAGTCAAACCTAAATAATATCTTTTGACACAGTTATGATGTTGATTGCTCTCAAAATTTTGATGGAGATTATATGTAGGCTTAGGAAATATGGAGGGTGTTAGATATAGTTCCTTAGTAAATAAAAAGAGAGTAAAATCTATTCTCTGAGAGCGTATACATATCTTGTCAACTAGTCAGAAATCATTATTGATATGCTTTTTAAGGAATTGTTGTAAAATTCAACAAACTTAGCAAATATAACGATTTATGACTAGATGATGATGTAAGAATATTATTGCATTGCTAGTTCATGCACTATTTGCTCACTTAAAAATGCACTTGATACCAACTATGTCATGAAATGGTTTTTGCCAGTGAGGGCGTGTTTGTTTTAGTTATTGAGAACTATTGTATAAAATTAGTTTCCAAAAGTTTAAACAAACAAGCCCTTTAGTGCAGTGTTAATGTGTGATGTATACTTTCATCATGCTGAGAAATGTATTTGGTTTTTTCATTTTGTAGATCTCAAACACAGAAGGTGAACTCTATTGTTTATCGATTCGAAGCCGTTACTTTAGATGGATTCAGGATTTTAGTTCACTAGACAAAAATTTCACCATCACTCCTGGAAACAATGGTCATCTGTATGTAACAGTTCCAACCAAGGCTCTTGTTCTGGCTCTAGATGTCTTTTCAGGTAATGTTTTGTGGCAGAGAAGTATAGGGCCATTGAGCAAAGTTGACTCTGCACCTGTAGTGGACTCTAATGGTAAGTCCTTTGCTGTTGGATTATTTTAAGCCTTATCCTAGAAAATCAATTTTCATTTTTTAAGCCTTTATATGGGGTCTCTCAATTAGTAAATGCATGATCAATGTTTATAATATATGTATAGAAATTAAACTCATGTTATAGAGAACTTAACATTTCTTTGAGAGAAATGGTTATGCATTGCCAGTGTAAAACAGTTTAGGTTAATATTGTAAAAGTTAACAAATTTAACGAGTCCACTTCAATTTTAATGAGTCTCCCCTCACTCCTAATTTTGGTAATTAAAAAAAGATCTATAACAGATGAGTGTTCCTAGTATTCCTTACAATTACAACCATTTGTTTGTGGTATATAAACTTACTTTGCTATAGAACACTTGATGTAACAGGATGGATATCCATTGGTTCATTGGATGGATTCCTTTACTCATTTTCTCCAAATGGGGTTCTTAAGAAATTCTCAAGAATGAATGCAGAGAACTCTATGATTCAAGTTGGACCTTTTCTTCATTGTTCTGGATTTGCAGTGTACAGTTCACAGATAGAGATGGAAGGGAAAGTTAGCCACACAATTGGTGAATACACTCTTGTTTCAGCAATTAGACCAAAAGGGGCACTATTTACTATGTTGGTTCCTGCAACAGGATCAATCTACTGGTCTGGAAGTTATCCTGGTACATATTTCTCAGTTCTCATTTCTCATGATAGATAGCATTGAAACTGAAGTTTTCACAACAGCAACAAACTAACTATTTTTCTGTGTGTTGATTCAATCAGGCCAAGTTTCTACCTTATTTTATGAGAGTGATCTAAGTCATTTTGTCATGAATGAGGAGACACTTCTTGCTTTCCTTGCTGCCTCAAGTATGAGTGCACTCTCTTTAACTAATCATCTTTTTTTTCTTTTGAAAATATTCAATAATAAAATGATAGTCAAAGTAAAACTCATCAATATAGTGAACATGGATCAATCATGACAAATTTGTTAATGTTTTAGATGAGAATGAATAAGGGTACTAAATAATTTTTTCCACCCCATTAAGGTTGCTCCTATTAAATCAACGGATGAGATGAGAAATTTACAGGTGTTCTTCTGCATAATGTTGTTGATCATTCATTTGAATACTAATTAGATAGCTAAAATTTCCACAAAATATTTATCTTTGGGAATTATACTTTTTTATATGAAATAGTTTGTTTGAAAGAACTAATGTATTTATCTCAATGTTTACGGCAGAGATTGGAACCCCACTGCAATGCCGTACTACAGGTAGGTACAGATCTTTTCATGACTATAAATAAATATAAATTAGTTTAAATTTTTTAAAATCAGTAGGAAATAATCACTTAATTAATTTTTATCAACCTTTTAAATTTGTTACATAAAGAGTGTTTTATTTGAGTGTTTCTAAACATGCAAAACTACAGTATCCTGGTTTTAGTTTGGTGTGTAAGAAAGTAAACTTCAAATTTCTTTCTGTCAAAGGTGATAACTTCTGTTCATGTAATTTCTCATCACTTCATAGGTCAGAAGCTTGCATCAAGCTGCTCTCAAGAAAGAACCAAGCTTGTCAGCATATACACAGGTAATGTGCAGCTTTGTAAAGTAAGAGAATGTGGCATCATTTGAAGAATTGAGCTTAATTTTAAGTCTTTTTGCAGGCAATGAAAGAGCCATAGTATTGTTTCTGCTCTTTGAGTCAGCTCTCATGTTGGTACTAATTGGACTTGTAAGATTCTGCTGCACATTTTGGGCAAAAGAGAAGCTTAAAGATCAAGGCCTTGGAAGCTTCCTTGACAATAGAGTTAGTATGAAATTGTGGTGTTTGTTCTTGTTTTTCTTCCTTTCCCTTGTTCTTTGGTTCATGCAATAGCTATTTTTAAAAACAAATAGCCCGATTTGATTGGTCTAACCAGTCCAAAACCGATGTAGAAAACAGTTTTTGTTTGGTATAGATGATGAGTGAAGATGGAATTAAAGTAAGATGTTTGGTGGATGTAAGGATGAGAAATAATTTTAAACCAAACAACTTTAATTTTCGCCTTATTTCTCTTCTTTCCACTCTACTTATTTTTTATCTTACTTATTTCTCTTCTCTCTTGTAAACATGTTCTTAAGGACATTCATATTACTTTAACCAAAGAAGAATGGTACCTTCTATCATAATTCACTTTTTGTTACTGTTTGTGTATCTTTTAGTGCTCTCTTCAGGTGAAAAAGAAAGCTTTGGACAGGACAATCACAGAGCTTGAGCAAAAAGCAGCAGAGGAAACAAGGGACAGTGAAGTTTTTGAAAAGTTGGGTGATATAGTAAGAGAAAGGGAGTGTATAGAGAGGAAGCTCTCAACCACCTATAGTTTGGGACGGGACAGGACTGCCTCACAACCAAAACCTATGCTTCCTGTACATCATATGGGCAGAAGGAAAAGCTACTCATTTCAAGATGCAAAGCAAAATAAGGTGACAATATTGCACACGTTAAGTGATACATCTTCTAGTGAAAGCAGCAACGAAGGAGAGGCTTGCATGGTTGAAGACATTGAGTCATCAGCTGAGGCCAAAGCAAAGACACCTATTGTGGATTTGGATACTTCAAGTAGTGAATAGTTTCATTGGAGAGGCTTCAGCAAAGGAACACTAGCACTTGTCTTCTGTTGTATTAATATTTGTGGTTGCTAAACTATGATCAAAACAACTAGTATGTAACCAAAGAAAAAATCATTTAAAAAGAAACTATTTTACACCACTGTTGCTTTTATTGTGTAAAATAGTCTCACCAAGATTAAAATCTATGACCTGATATATACTATCCAAACTCTTTCAACCCTAAGTCGATCCTAGTGCTTCTTTACACCAATGAAAGAAAAAATAATACAAAAAGCATGTTAAGACAGAAATGGAAACTAGAGAGTAGAGAGTTGAATTTGGGGTGTCATATAATCAAGGAGTTTTGCTGAACAACTAGTTTCAAGACTTCATCACAAGTTTGAAGGGCTAACATTGCCGGAATTATTTCTTCAACTTCTGTCATTGTCTTAATCTGGTTAGTCCCGGTATAAAGGTTTTAGTTTTGTGGTTCTCAAATGCAATTATGTGCAGTTGGTTGTAGTAATAGAGATAGGCTTACAACAATTATTGCAGTTTGAAATCTGCATCCATTGTTTATCTATATTTGCTTCATCACTTTTATCTATATTTATTGTTATTTGTCATTGCTGCTACCTTTTCCATTAAGTGCCTAGGAAAGTTATTGTTCTGAGAAGTTTGTCTGAGTCATAGTTACTTTGTATTATTTAAAGATGAAACTACTAGTGCACTTAGCTTATCATTTCTAGATTGTTCGTGTGATCATACAATGTTCAAAATATAGTGCAAGTATCTATTTTCTATCAGTGTGCTAATTTTTCTTGTTTGTCCAATATTATGATGTTGCACTGTCCATCAAAACCTTTGCTTAGAGAACATCAGTAAAATCTCCTATCAATGTGGCTACAGAATTTGGTATATCTGAAAAGGAAATTTATCATAAAGTTCTGAGCTGTTAATATTGAATCTTGTCTCCATTTTCTAATATAACTAGGATAAGCATTGAAATATCTGTTGTAAATGAGATAAATTAGCTTGTGACATAATATCTGTGGCAAATGAAATAAATTATATTGTATAAGATAGATAAAAGATTACGTGAGTGAAATTATAATTGAATAGTAGTATTTGAACAATTATGTTTGTAAGTAAAATGAGTTACATTTGAAATAATAATTATAGTTTTTTTTATCTATCAATTTAATAATAAATAAGAATAATTTTTTAGACATTTATAAATCTGAATTTATTTATTGGGTCTCTAATAACTTTTCATATTTTAAAATTTTCAATTTTTTGGACGTAATTTGTCTTAATAACTTTCCCTAATAATATGCATACTTTCAATATTATTAATATATGTTTATGTTATTATTATTTTATTTATTTATAGCTAGATGTTACAAGAAAAGAAAATGAAAAAAAAGGCAAAAGAACAATTTAGATGGCACTGCAGAGAGAATGAAACATAAAAACACGTTAAGGAGTGTGATACATCTTTAAATACTAGTTGTTTATATAAATTTTTATCCATAAAAATAATATTTTAATATAAATTTGACAGAAACAGATTCCTTAAAATTAAAGAAAAATCCTTTTTGTATAAATAAATTTCTTAATAAAACTATATTTATAGAACTTACATTTAAATATAACTTTTATGGATAAGAAACTCATATAAATAACTTTTATTTTAGAGTGCGCATCTATATGAATATCATGTATAAATAGTACTCACTCTTATAGAAATTTTGTACACGTGTAACCTAAAAACATTAGAAATTTTGCACACGTGTAACCTGAA
The DNA here is from genome assembly GCA_030347555.1 of Lablab purpureus. Classification (NCBI taxonomy): domain Eukaryota; kingdom Viridiplantae; phylum Streptophyta; class Magnoliopsida; order Fabales; family Fabaceae; genus Lablab; species Lablab purpureus. The sequence goes on along the minus strand of CM059258.1, from coordinate 29,028,766 downwards.
AAACATTATGCAAAAATCATTTATATATCTTATTCTTGACAAATAACTTATTTGTTAGAGATAAAAATCATTTGTAGTTTTCTTTGGATTAATCTTATATCTTGGATATGTAGGAATCATTTTCATTGAGTTATCTTAAGATTAATATTAAATGTTTATAATGTTAATTACTAAGTATTGTGTTGATAATGATTAATGTTCATAATTTCCACCACCAAATGTAATAGTGTCTTAACAATTAAATGGATTTAGGTACAAACTAAAAAAAATAAAATAAAAATTCAATTTCGAATTCTATAATATAAAAATTTAAAATTGAATTTTAGGTTATATAAAGATAAAATCAAATTAATCTCTAAATTATATAACTTAAAATATTTTTTTATAGATTTTGGATTACAAAAAATAACTTGTATTCACAATTCAGAAAATTTATAAATTAAAAAATTTTAATATTCGAAAAGAATTTCGAACTAAAGATCTGAAACAAGTATCATGTTTAAGTTTAATAATCTGAGCATCAACACCTGCACCTTCTCCATGAGTAACCTCCATCTCCATTTAACAGAAAAAGGATGAAGTGGACATTTTCAAATTTATGGGGTGCAAAAAGCAATCCCCTGTAATGGGACAGAGCTTAAACACAACACCTTCTTAGTGCAGTTTTCAGTTCACCTTTCAGCTCACTCTTCCTGCGTTCTTCGGCTCATCTTTCTCTCCCATGGGTTCAATCGAAACCCCAACCGGCAATGGGAAGTCTCCTTCGTTCGACGGCGCGGAGGCGGCGCTGGAGCCCAACACGTCGAAGCGGCGGAGGTCGTCGGTGCTCCCCCTGGAGGTCGGCACGCGCGTCATGTGCCGGTGGAGGGACAGCAAGTACCATCCCGTTAAGGTCATCGAACGCCGCAAGATTCCCCATGCCGATTACGAGTACTACGTCCATTACACCGAGTGTGAGACCCTTCGTCCTCTTCATCGTTCTGTTTCTCGGTTTGAATGAATAGAATGAACGGTTAGGGTTTCGATTTCGAGGGTTGATTTGTTGGTTGGGCTGTGTGTTGATTTTGGGTTTGTTTGGATGCAATTTGAATTTGTTTCGTTTGGCGCTTTGTTTTGGGTGGGTTAACGGTGAGTATTGTGTTGGTGGCTTTGGTTGTAATTGGTGTCTTATTACGAATAGTGAAGCTTTGCCAGAAGTTGGATTGTTGAGAATTATTATTTATGAATTTGTTAGTGACAACAGTGAGGATTTTTTTTTATTAGAGGTTTCGTTTTACAGAACGAAAAGTTGCAAGTTAAAGAGAAAGGAATCATGTGTGTGGTTTTTTTTTCACAAACAGGACTGGGTAGTAATTTGGTAGAATACTTCTGTTGTTGAAAAACTGAATATTACTCACAACATAGTCTATTTATAGAGTAATTGGGTATACAAACTAACCAACAAACTTTTAGTTGAATTACTACAACAGCCATAACTGGTTTTTTGGAAACCAAGAAGTGTAACAAAATTAGGATGTTAATGGCTCTGCTATAGCAGCATTGTGTCGTGGTGCGGCCCCACCAACTATAGGGGTTCCTGTAGTGGAGTGGTTTAGTGTAGTTGCTCTAGCAGACTAAATAGCAGGCTGACTAGTGGCAGAAGCGGTACTATGTGTTAATTCCTACAACACGCTATGAACAGAGAGGCATTCATTAGTACATTTTGGATCATAGTTTTGGGATTTCAATTATACAAATGAAATCTACAACTGTAATAGTAGTGAAAAGGCTAAAGGAGAAAACTTGAATTTAGAAGGTGATGATTGATAATTGAGGTTTCGTATCTAGGAGTCTTGTATTTGACTTTAGTTGGTATTTGCTTGTATGTTTTGTTTAGGACACCTGTGACTTTTTATTGTTAATTATGAATGTAATTTTTTATTGATTTTTATCATTCTTGAGAACTGAAGATACATGCTATGTACAAAATTTCAAAAGAGTGGCTATCCTATTATAGCTAACTGGGATTTAAAACACTTCTAGGCAGGGATGATGATAATATGCTCACTGCTTAGTCTTATTGTAATTCTTTTGATGTGTTTTCTTTGGCAGTCAATAGAAGGCTTGATGAGTGGGTTAAGCTTGAACAGCTTGATCTTGATTCAGTGGAGGCTGTTGTCGATGAGAAAGTGGAGGAGAAGGTAATGAATATATGCTCCAAATTGTATATTGCAGTATTTGTTTTGAACTTATCAATTTATTTTTTGATGGAAGATTATGGGAATTTCCCGAGGAAAAAGTGATAATGTAGTCCAGAGATCTGATTGTTGCTTTACAAACACAACTTGATCTTTTTCCACTAGATGGGACTGGTTACATGGAACAAATGGTGCCATTGAATTATATTTAAAAGCATGGTTTATAATATTTAACACTCTGGAGTCTGGTCCAGTAAAATCTTGATAGAGGTGCTCGGAGTGTCTAACTCTTTGGATCTGTAGAAGCTTATACTTCTGGATATGGTGAAATGTCTCAATAGATTGTCTAGTGGTATATAGACTGTCTAGTTTGTTTGAGTACTTTATATAGATCGTCTAAGAGATACCTCAGGTGACCTCTATTCTAGTTTAGATGTTTTCTATAAAAGAGTTAGTTGGGATGGTTGTAACAGCCCTATGACTATTTAATGGGAGTCTTGAGTTATTGTTTAACCAACTTTGAGTTGTAACGCTTGAATATTCTTGAGAGTGAGTTCACTGAGAAAGTACCAATTGAGTTGTAATATTTGTTCATAGTGAATTTTTGCTTGTGGGTTGTTGAAATTCATTAACACTTCAATCATTCACGTTTATCTTCTGGGTATTATTCTTTCTTGATTCTCTCTCTATTTTACCTTTTACTAGTTAAATTTGTGGTACTTTATTCTGCATGTTTTTCTGTTTGTTTGTGTATTGGACGATCTAGGTGAAGTTTAACTTGTTTGTTGAGCTATTTCCACAACAAAAACAAACATATTTTCTTTTCAATGGTCCTTTTGGTGGGACCTGGTGGTAGCAAAAAAAATAAGATATCTGGAATTAAATATACATTTATGGTCACTTGTACTGGCCATTCTTCAATGAATATGTTGAATGGTGTTTACTTTCTTGTTATGCCTGCATCTTTTTTCAAAATTGGTCTCCCTTTCTGAATGAACTCATTTAGAAAACAAAATATTTTTTTTAGGGTGCGACTGGCTTGAAGATGACACGCCACCAAAAGAGGAAGATTGATGAGACTCATGTAGAGGTAGAGTTATTAATTCTTTTAATTACAATTTCAAAGCAAGCTGTTTGACACAAATACTCACCACAAAACGCATGCTATAGTTGTACTCCTCTTCATGCATATACTTCAAACAGTGTGTAGGTGCTATTTTGGCATAAAATAAATTGAATGCTATAAGCTATTAATTTTGTGCAGGAACAACTCTTTGTTCGTACTGTTCTATTTGAATACCTTATCAATATTTGATATTACTTCAAATTGATGCATAACGGTGTGTTTGGGTTAGCTGTCAAAAAAGAGAGTTATGTATATAAGTTATTATTCTTATGATTGATTAGGTGAACAAAAAATTTGGATTTGTGAGGTGAACAATGATTTTAGAATCTATTTTGTTTGTCTTAAATTTAGGAAATAAACTATATATATTTTTTAGATATGTCAGATTTTTATATGCAGGAACTTAATGACAATTTTAGGAAATAAGGGAAATTTATTCTAGGGAACAAATCCCGATGATCATGGGATTGTTTCTACGTATACATCCTAGTATTAAAAGCAAGATATTGTAACAATAAAAAATAAGAATACAGCAATAATAATATATAAAACTTCTTAAAAAAGCATCAACAATAATCATGGTTTTGACACTCCCCTTCAAGTTGGTGAAGAAATGTTTTCCATTCCTAGCTTAGATATAATTCTTTCAATTATTGTTGTTAAGCACCTTGGTGAGTATATTTGTAACTTGACTTTGAGTGGACACATGGAATGCAAATCAAGCCACTGAAGGTTTTCTTTGATAAAATGTTTGTCCACTTTGATATGTTTAGTTCTCTGCACTGGGTTGTGACTAATACTAATTGCAGATTTATTCACAATATAACCTCATAATTTCATTCCACCTTATCTTCAAATTTTCCAATATGATATTCAGCCATAAAAGTTCACATATTCCTTAGACCATTGCTCAAAATTCTGCTTTAGTACTAGTTTTGGCTACCACACTTAGTTTTTTGCTCATCCAAGTCAATATGTTTCCTCCAAGAAGGTGCAATGTTATTGCGAATTTGTGATATTATTTTGTTGGAGCTGGATGGTAATCATGGCTCTCTTGTGGGTGAATGTTGAAACCAGTATATTCTACTGGCTGGTGAGACTATTCCTGTTTCAACTCAACATTGTATTTTAAATTTACATATCTATTGTTAACTTATAGGGACATGAGGAGCTTGATGCTGCCAGTTTGCGAGAACATGAAGAGTTTACAAAAGTGAAAAACATTGCTACTATTGAGCTTGGAAGATATGAGATTGAGACATGGTACTTCTCCCCATTCCCACCCGAATACAATGACTGTTTGAAGCTGTACTTTTGTGAGTTTTGCCTCAATTTCATGAAGCGCAAAGAACAGCTTCAGAGGCATATGGTGAGCTGTGACTGAAAATTCCTTTCACTTCATATTTCTCTCTTTTGTGTATGCAGTCTTTTTTTAATCAAGTGACCCTTGAAGTGCATTGAGTTGTTTGGATTATCTGTTTATGTATTATTTATTTATTCTTGTAAACAAACTAAGTCGCTGAACAATTTCATAAAGTTTGTTTTTCAAAAAATTTCCTGTTACCAATTTTACTACGTTTGTCCTCCTTATTGCAGTGATTGATCAAATACAGCTTAGTTTTTGAAAATTCTATTTGTTGTAGCTTTGTATTGTATTCCAAACAATCTGTGGTTCTGTGTTTGCAATTGAAATTTACTCAGGATTGCGCTTTTAATCCTTAAAATTTATTTCTTCTTTCTACTTATTTGAAAATGAACCTTTATTATTGAAATTATTTTTTTAGTTTTTTGAACACTTGAAGCTTGATAAAAGTTATCATATGAAATTTGCTTGGAAACAAATCTGTTGATATTTATTCTTTGCTCTTCCTAGGGCCCCCAAAATTTTTAGATGCAGTTTTATATACCCAATGCAAATAACTTGAGTACCATTTTCAGTGTCTTGTGCTAACATTGGCTTCCTGTTCATGCAGAAGAAATGCGATCTGAAGCATCCCCCTGGTGATGAGATATACAGAAGTGGGACATTGTCAATGTTTGAGGTACATTTTTAGACTAATGTTCTCAATATTACAAATTTCTCTGTTTTTGTCATCAGCAATAACCCCTTCCATAATGTTCACTTTTTTTGTTCAAAATTAATTTAGTTTTTTTGTCACTTATATTTATATAATTGTACAATGAATACTCACAATTTGTTTATAAAAATTCATTATCCTCTTTTGATTCTGAATTATTGGGAATTTTTTCGATTTAGAAAATGACAGTTGTCTTATTTGGCTGGCTGGCAGTTGCAAGTTTCAACAGTTATGTATTCATATTTTTTTATTATTAGTTATTGATTATTAAAGTTTGATTTTTTTGACTACTTATAATTGTTGTTATTATTATATATGGAAACAGGTTGATGGAAAAAAGAACAAGGTTTATGGGCAGAATCTTTGTTATTTGGCGAAGTTATTTCTTGATCACAAGACTCTCTATTATGATGTAGACCTGTTTCTGTTCTATGTTTTGTGTGAATGTGATGATCGAGGTTGTCACATGGTTGGCTATTTCTCCAAGGTAAAATATTACAGTGCTGTCATTATTTTGGTTTTGATAAGATATTTCAGAATTTTATACTTTACTGCGAATATGCCCCTCTAAATTTCGTCCCTTATCTGAAGGGCGTGAGCAAACGACCTTTGAAGTTGCAGGACCAATCAATTGTCTGGCAGTTCTATGGGTTAAATACTTTTTTATTCTTGCAAATAGAATAATGTTTGCTTTTAGTCAGTGTTTTTAAATCTAGGACCAATGATTTGTCTCAGTTAGGGCATTGATTGGACTGGTGAGTCACTGGTCGAACTCCGCGAATTGAGTTTATATATTTATACCTGTACGTATCTTTTAAAAATTTGCTTGTGGTGAAGTGGTTCACCCTTATTATTTCCTTGAGATGTATCTATCCTTTTCATGTTATCCTTTTACTTGTTTTTCTGAAGTTCGTTTAAAGTCCTTAAATTGCTGCAATCGGTGGCTCTCCTGCTCACTGATTTACTGAGTTGTGCATTATGAAAAAGGAACTTCTTTCTAATTTAAATATATTTAATCTTCAGACTTTGTTTACGTTATGGTTAATCTTATTGATTTTGTTTACGTATTTATTATGAAGGAAAAACATTCTGAGGAATCTTACAATTTGGCATGTATCCTCACCCTTCCGCCTTACCAAAGGAAAGGCTATGGCAAATTTCTAATTGCATTCTGTAAGCTCTCATTCTCTATAATATGAGCTTTCTCTTTATTTACTAGTAGTGCCTAGAGAATATGTGATAAACTGTGAGTGAAATTGGAATGATTGAACAGCATATGAATTGTCGAAGAAGGAGGGCAAAGTTGGGACACCTGAAAGACCCCTTTCAGACCTTGGACTGCTAAGCTACAGAGGATATTGGACGAGGGTTCTCTTAGACATTCTGAAGAAGCACAAGGGGAACATTTCTATCAAGGTACCTTATTCTTTTATATGTTAATGTTGCAGGGCAATGGAGAATTGTATTGAATGATGTTATTTTGTGTTTCTGAACAGGAACTGAGTGATATGACAGCAATTAAAGCAGAAGATATATTAACGACCCTGCAGAGTCTAGAATTGATTCAATACAGGAAAGGTCAACATGTGATATGCGCAGATCCGAAAGTGTTGGATCGCCATCTTAAAGCTGCTGGGAGGGGGGGCCTTGAGGTCGATGTTAGCAAATTGATCTGGACTCCTTATAAAGAACAAAGTTGATCCATCCATCACTGTAACTTGTTTGTACCTTTCTGTCTGTATATAACAAGTAAGGTTTATTATATTACATCTTAGATGAGAATGATAATCACAGGAACATAGCTGTAACTGTTGTTTCTTTCCTCCTATCTTATCTTCTTTCTAATCTTTTTTGTTTTATTCATATCCTTGCTTTTTCCCAATACACTCACAATCCTCTAAACTTAATCCATTGCATCATCTTAGCTCTCAACTTAGACACTTCTGCAAAATCCTTTGCTTGCTATCGCTGCAGCTGTCAGTGTGGTGTTCCTAAATTAGCTCCAACTTTGGAGCAAAACGGTTCAATCCACAGATAATTCGATGTCAGACTATAGCCTTCAGCTGAATAAAATCTCAATTAAATTCAATACTTCAACTTTGTCAATTTAAGTGGAATGAAGTTTGATTCTATATTTATTTTTCATCCTAGTCACAATACACCAATACACTTTATATTTTAATTTTATATGTAAGCTGTGTTTTAACGAAAAATATTTAAGAATTTGAATTTCTTTAAATTTGAACTATTTTTTTAATTTCTTTTATTTTAGAAACTTTTGTTTTGATTAATCAATTAAAGTTCCTTAAATTTTTAAAATTTTTATTTTGTAAAGGTTAATTTAGTGATTTGTACTCCATGTAACATGTATTTTTAAGTATTAAGATGTAGAATCTTAATATAACTCTAAAATAAATATTAGTCAATTTTAAAACATTTAATCATTCAAAATCCTTAGAGGTAAACAATGGGTATTTTTTTAAATAGAGTAAAAGTTCATTATTTTGAAAGTTGTACTGAAATCCCAAAACATCTTAGTAGGAGCCTTATTGTGTAAATTATTGAGATTGTACGTCAAATGCATTTTGAATTCTACAACTCTAATATTATGTAACTCAAAATAGGATGAAATATCTGGCAAAATTATCATTCCCAAATAATGGTAAAAACATTTCGGAGTGTACATTCTGAATTATAAATTTTGCAATTCAGTCCATTTAACATCGCGTCAAAGAATTTAAAATATACTTTGAATGATAAAATTAGAGTAAAACAACTCATTTAGCAAGTAACTTTTCATTCCATGATGCTAACCATACAATTATCCAGTAAACAAATCGGCTAATATTATTTTTAAATTATCCTTTCATATCTTATATGCAGTACAACATAATCAAAGTCACATCCCTCGGCTCAAAATTCACCACTTTAGAAAAAAAAAGGATTCTCAAACAAATGCACAAAATAAATGAAGCCTAAGCCCATTAAGGGTAGACTGGGCGCGCCGATCCACCCTAATCTCGTTAAAATTAGAGGAATTCAACCAACTCAGTGACATCTACAAGCTCCGATAGTCTATCACAGTTACTTCGTCTTCTGGGGCATCCAGATCTTGATAGCTGCACCACCATTTACAGAATGAGTACATGTTTCAATACAATCAATATAAGACAACAAACAAGCAAATGCCCATATCTGTTAACATGTTTCAAATAGATATTTTGTGATAAGGAAATCCATGAACTTTCCTCACGAAAAGAAAAATAAATAAATATATAGCTTGTAAGGCATGAATATCTTGAGCACTGAAGATTGTGAACCATTCAGAAAGGGCACCGAAAGTTGGGTTGGGTTGCAGATTGACGTCAGCAGAATAATATGGACAGGGAAGTAAAATATGATTTGGGATCCAGCAGTGGAATATCTGAGTAAAAGTCAGCACAATAATTACCTTCGCATCCGTCGAGGATCTGGTCTAAAGGATGGAGGAACGGCAATTATAGGCCCTGGTCCACCCATATGAGGACCAGATCGCATCTTCCTTCCTGAGGCATCGTAGGATGAAGGTCCTCCTTGCTCCCTTAACATCTGCATTGCAACTTCTGGTGGAGCAGGGACAAAGGGTCCCAAAGGCCTGTAGAATTGAAAAATTATTTAAGCACCAACAAAACCTCAAAGAAATAAAGTGGATTGGAATGAGAAGAATGGGACGGGAAACCAACCCAGCACCAGGTACAGGCATCAAGACAGGCGGAGGAGGGGGCATATCTGAGGTAAATGGAGGTACACCAGGCCCTCCATATGCATCATACATTGCTTCATCATGGTTTCCCATTTGCCTTTCATTTGATGGAGAACTATCAGGCCTATCTCCATTCATTTTCTCATTCCTGTCCAGGTCTCGCCGGTTACCACGGTCATCCTTCAATCGGCCCTCCAAACCTCCTAATCTTCGCTTTAGGGGCTTGTCCTTCTACAAACGGAACAAAAACGGACTGAGCATTTCAAAATCAAACCGTACTGAAATTGTACAGAAATACACAGCTGTGCAAAATCCATAAATTCCCCCCCGAGCAGAAAATATTCAGAGGGAAATGCAGAAAACAGTACAAACTGCGTCTGTAATGTTGCTAAAATGCCTTGATACAGATAAACAACCACCAAAACCTATACATCAAAACATTTCTATAACATGCTTTGATGGAACAGTAAAGATAGAGTAATACTTTTCTTCTAGGTATACAAGCGCATGGTAAATAAAAAATAACTAGACTACCTGAGATTGCTGCATGACAGGTGTTCCACCAGGAGCATCAGGATCACTACAATGGGAGAAAGGACATCGTAAGTGTCCACGAACACCAGCAATGCTAACCACTAAATAAAAGAAGCCTTAATTAATACTTACTTCATGTAATTCTGAAAATAAAGATCCTCACGCAATTTTGATGTCAGTTCCATTACAAGCTCAGGATGTTTTAGCTTCAAATGTTTGTATACAAATTCAGCCGCATGAAAAAGCTTTGTGCAGCCCTTAGCTCCACAACCATACTTCCACCCATATTTCTCATCCCTAATTTTTCTAACATATGGATCCAACACATCAGCTGCGGCAGCATCTATCTTCTCCTTGGCAGTCATCAATTCCAATGGATCCTGACCATTCAACCTGCCCTGCCAAAATGAATCAAGTTTCTTCTCCCATTCAGAACCTGATTTACTTGTTTCGTCATGGCCTGCTCCTTCTGGTCTCACATGTCTAAAACCCTTGGCCTCATTAATCTCAATCATTCCATAATAATCAACACCATGAATCCGCCAAAGATATGTAATTAGTGTGTCCAATAGCTCAATACCTTCTAAGCCCTTCACAGATGTTAATCCCCGGATAATTATTATGGGGCCCACAGACCCACTGTGAGACTTATCATCACTTCTGTTGTGGTCACTAGTACATAAAATATTATCTTCAATACCCTTCTCCATGTCAAGCTTACGAACAACAGCCTGAGCTTTTAAAATATCTGCTTGTATCCGTCTAGGTTCAGAACTGACAGGGTGAGCCTTTGGTGCAGCTGAGAAATCATTATCTTTATTAGGTCCCCTACCATGTCTTCTTCGCTTGATGCCACCATCTGTTTCTTCCTCTGAATTAGGTTCACTGGCTTGCCCTGATTTACTGGATGAAGAGGAATTCAAACCAGGATTTCTGCATTGATTGAAAATTATCATGACACAAAAAATATTGATAGCACAAGGAAGAGCAGGCAAAAGCAGACTGAGAAACAGCAAGAACATACAGGTCTAATGTTCCACTCTGCAAATCAAGCAAAAAATCCTTTGCAAGCCGTCGAGCATTTTCATTCCTCCTAAAATATGATGTGGCAGAGAGGAGAGGATCAATAAAAATGATTTCAAAATATTAATTTACCATCCTATATATAGTAACCACCCAATTAAAAATTCCAGTATATAAACCATTAAAGTATAGTCAGTTTTGCACTAGGAATATCTGCAAAACTCACCTTTCAATTACTGTAAGTAAATTTGTTGGATGATATTTATCTTTTAACCTACACAAAAAGAATCAAATAAAGGAAAGATCACAAGATTGCATGTAATTGAAGCAGGATGGTAAAGAATGAATCAAAATAAAATGTTAGCAGTGGACAAAGAAAGTCCATACCACTCCTCATCCTTATGAGCATTAAAATAAGCTCTTTTTTGAGTAGAAATATACTCTGATTTGTATTCTTGATACCTATAAAAATAAATTACGCATATAATTAGTCAACAAGTATCCAACAAGTTATTCTGCGAGCTTAGCTAGAAAAGGATATTGTTTTCCAACACTTGCCTACGCTCAGCTTCAGCCGGCAGTACGTCATCCTCAAGCTCCTGAATGAATTGTTTATAGGACATCAACCCCTCTCTGAAATAATTCAAAGCATCTAATTGTTAATAGACTCCCCCCCGGAACAAATATTCTCTAAACAGAGAAAGATAACGCAAGACACATCCGGTGAATCAGTAACATAATCAACACTTTAAATAGAAACTGCTATAACTACCCTTCAAGAAAATAAAAAGTAAGAATTTCAATAAATAATAAATTTAATGATACTTTTTCTACGTACTGATAAAACTCAAAAGTGGGAGATACACTTAGATATACAAATTTTGGAAAAGTTGAAGCATAAGCACAAAACACAATTTCCACAATGTTGGTGTGAAAAGGAATGTTTTTGCACTTTACAAAATCTTAAAAGAATATTGTTGGATATGAACTAGATGCAAGAAACTAAAGTAGAATGAATGGTTCAGAAACTAAGATTTTGTCCCAAACTCATACAAACTGTCACAATTTTTAAGTTCAGTTACTAATTTCATCTCAATATTTAGAAAAGCATTCCCTTTCAACACTCTTGTACATGGTATATAAAACACACAACAGAAGGCAAACATCTGGATCATGAATTTTAATATATATACACAGCATACAAAACTAACAAAGGCATATTAAAGAACATCTTCCTTATTAAAAACTAAATAATACTCTAGAAAAATGAGATACAAGTTTTGGTCAAAAGATATTAAACAAAAATTAAAATAATAATAACTATCTCATCAAGTAAATATTTTCTATTGATACTAGACAGACAATACTTACATATCGGGTCAAACTTAAAAATTAAAGCTGAAGGTCGAAAGTTGAAAAATGTTTCATCTTGCAACTGAAATACAAAAGTTGCTAGAGTAAAAAAGATACAATATAATGTCATTTAGGGTTAGGAGATAGAGAATTAGGTAATTTGTCTTTTCTAGAATGCAACTGCAGCCCCTGAACATATGCAAATTTAAGCCTCTTTCATAGTCAAACACCAAAACCATATTCGTTGACCAATTTCTATAGTCCATTGCTAAAATTGTATCAAATCATACGTATTTTCATCGTAAGGCAAATTGTGTGATACTGATAACCACGCTCCTATACTTAAAATCATCCCTCTTTAGTCCCTATACGTACCATTTTTTATCTACTGTAGTCTTTAACCATATAATTCTTTATATCTTTTAGTCCCTAATATCAGTTTAATTCCTACAACTTTTTTATCTAGTTTAGTAACATACCATTTTTTTATCTGTTTTAGTCCCTACACATCATTTTAATCCCTACAGTAAGGACTAAAAGTAATTAGAAATAACATGTGTGGGGACTAAAAGGAGATGTTTTTAAGAATAGGAACTAAAGCAATAAGTTTGTAACTATAGGAATTAAAAAAGAAATTAAACCTTTCTTTGATTGTAAAGCTCTTGGTAGATTACAACAGGAAGGAAGGAGTAACACTACCAGATATGGTATACATAAGTATTTTAGTAAAGATATTCTAAAAGAGAACTTCCCATTACATTTCAAGATTTCAAAACAGGGCTATAGAATCAAATTACATCACTACAAGTTACATCAATTATTAGGCTATTCAACATCTTTATTAGATAACTTTATCTTTATTACATCAATTTATAGTAGTATAGTTTGATTTCTCTCCATATCTATTCATGTGTGCCTGTGATCAAAACTTCTAGAAAAGATAATCAATGAAGGCATTTTGTTTTCTTATTATGGTTTGGCTACTCTCTTTGACTTTTTCACTCAGTGATTTTCTTTTAACCATTATCCTGTTTAGACAGATTGTTTGTCTAAATATAGTTTTGCTTATTAAGTTCATAATGAAAAAAGAAACAGCAGTGCTGCAGAACCAATCTTCACCAAAAAACACAGGCAATGTGATAAAGCCCCAACCATCGAAGAAGACTCGGAGCCTGTTTGAAAGAAGTGGAAAAGGAAAAGGGAGGGAAACCGTACTTATTGTAAGCTTTCCCCTCTTTTCCACTTCTCCCAAAGAGACCCTTAGTGTTCTCAGACAACAATTGTCTCTGTTACTTTCCAGAAATTTACTTTCCATGACAGAATAGCTTCTTCCTAAACTTTCCTTTGGCAAAAGGTATCTTTGTATTTGAATGCCATTTCACTCAGGTGTTTTAATGCAGTTCTTCAGTCTTTGCAGAGTGCATTTGAATCTATATTTCAGATGCCTATTTATGGCTAAAGCAGATCCGAGGTGCATAATGTGCACATCCTTGTAACACACATCTCAAATTCCTCTAATAATCACATCTCCCAAATTGCTCAAAAAATAGTAGCAGAGATCTGGTGTTGTGTTGGCCTTATACAATCAATTTAAAGATGTGTCTTTGATTGAAGATTCCCACTCAGGGTGTAAAGTAAACATTTCATCTCAGATAATATGAAAAACTCTCAAAAGCATAAACCTATAAAGCTTGCTTCAATCCTGAACTGTTTTAAGAGTACATTGGCTCCTTCACCATATTTCCTTTCTCAACTACCATCTTATTGACAATTTCTTGCAGATGTAGCACAAGGAATAGATGAAACAAGGCAGGTATATTTATTCATGCACTGTTTAAAAAAAAAAACTGACCTTTGTGCACCTCCACTTGACAAATCTGCATAACCGCGGTTAATATCCACATCTGCAAAACGAATGCACAATATAGGAACACATTGACAGTAAGCTGACTTCATCTGGAAAAAAACAGAGGAATGTATGTACTTTGTAGCATAAAAGTGTCGATCTACAACAACCCTTTTAAAAAATAAATAAACAAAATTTAGAAAGGAAAAAGGTAAACATGAAATATGTATAATAAACAAGGACACCAAGCAAGACTCCCCCCAATAGAGGATAAGAAGGAAAAGTGTAAAAAATTATCACGTAAAACAGGCAGATATTCACTTAAGTAGGGCATCCAATAGAAAGGGTACCCTTTAAGCTAAGAAAATAACAAGAAAAACTTCTTTCAAAATCCAAGTTCTATTTTCTTTGCTTGACAGCTGGAATGTCACATGGAAGTCATTGAATAACAATCACATATTATACGAAAATGCTTATTAGAGAGAAAAAATTGAAACAAATTAACAGAAACAATAGCCTTGTCCTACTAAGATGAACAAGAAATTCTCAGTACAATTTATGAATGAACAAAGTTTCAAAGGACATTGTAATTGTCAAAGAGATTGGTTACTTATGTTGACTCAACCATGTTTCCAAAATCTTAAGGTCAATAGGAGTGTTGTCATGAATTTTTACGAAGAACAAAGCATAATTGAAGTCATACACGTAAAATAGTTATTAATTAATTAATCCATGAAATTAATTCTGAAAATACAATCAAATTGTAAAAAGGACTGTAAATGCTACAACTTTACCACACAGCAACATGAACAAAGGCTTTCATACACCAGTTCATCACAATAACTCATTCATGATATCAGCATATTACCCAGACAGTGATTAATGAATATGAAGTAATCAAATCAAATAAAAAAACATAGATAATGGGCCCGTTCAGTTGAACAATTTATAAAATTTGGTTTCCTGAAAAAAGTAAGAACTGCACAAAAATGCGTTCTGATGCAAATTTCCTTGAAACACATTCTGAGTATTAATATTTCAACACTCTAAAAGATGAAACTGATGGAAGAACTAAAATCAGAATAAAGGTTATCAACTAAGATCATAACACACCATCACAGAACAGTTCTTTTCAATTTTATATCAAATTTGAATTCCAATTAATATTGACTTCAATCTATCTTGGCCAGCATTTATTTCAAGCCACCCCTTTCTTAGCAGCTCAATTCAATTTCGATCCCTACTAACTTTAATGTACTGTCCCAATTGATGATTGAATTTATTTATGATTCCACAAATATATACTCGGCTACATGGTCACACAAAACATAAATTGTCTTAACTTATGACCCTCGTCCCTCCTATAGTTCAGTTTTCAAGACACCTGGTTATTTAAACAAGAAAAAAAAATGGAAGCTATAGAAGCTATTAGAACTATTAATATTTATATGATCATTCACCTCCTCCTTGCAGTTGTCAATCTTAGTATTTTAAGAACCTACAACCATTAACATCAGCATTTTTCACTGGCAGACAGAAGAGTTAACTACAATATCAATTGAAATCATAGAATCTGAGAATTTGTTGTCTGACAAACAAATGAATGTAAATTTGTAAAGAACATTTCCTGCTGTATGGCTGTATCAGCTTATGTTTAACAATAACACAAAAAGGACACTGAATAAACTAAAGAGAAGCACAGGATACGAAATGAATTATAAGACTGATATTTATTTTTGTTGTAATGGAAGAGATTATATATATTTAACTTACTATCTGTACTAATCATGTTGGTTCAATAGTACAACTATGGAATTATCTCCAAAACAATGGAATTATCTCCAAAACAACAGACAAATTGTCTACACAAAGCATGATATTATCAATTTAACTCCCATCACAAGCAAATAGAGAAAATAAGATTGAAGAGTGTGCAAAAAACATACTATTTTATTATGTGAAGTTATTTTTAGTATGCAAAGTGGGAAGTCATGGGTTTAACTTACCTTCGTTAGAGAATAAAACTGGAATTAAAGTTATAAATGTCATCTACACAATGTAAGGAAAACCAAGGCAATTAACAATTATTAACATACCAGACATCCCATTATGATATCCCCCGGCAGACCGATGTACAAGCCTGCCATAAGACTTCTCATCTGCATAACCAGTTCTTCCACCCAATCCCCGTTCATAGCCACCAAAATACTCATAGCCAAATCTGCTTTAATTACATTTAATTAGCTAAATAAATTATCAGCATAAAGTGTGACACAGCCCAGGGCGAAAAGAAAGTAAAGCACTTGTAATGTATTACCTATAAACAATTTGAATAATTTCATGAAAGCATCAAATCACATCACTCAGTCAACATATAACCATTCATCTGAGTATATTGTGTCCCACAAACATAAACAATTTAAATAATCAAAGGATAGCACGAATATATCATCACATCATTTAGTTAACATAAAAGCATTCATCTTTGAATAGTCATGCTACAATAGGTGAGATTTGAAAGAAATCAGAAAATAGATAAATTTTGAAATAACACAGATCCATAAATACATTCAGAATTGCAAAAAGTAAAAAAGAGAACAGAACCATTAAAGCAAAATTTGAAATAATTTCAAGATTCTTTCTAGGCTTTTTTATTTGTCCTATACGATTTATAATTAAAACAGTACATGGTTAAGAATACTGCAAATTTGGCTGACAAACATCAAAGGATGAGAACTCTCTCAGGTAAGAAGACCAAAATTCAAAAAAGTGTATGATAGAGACATCCGTTTAGCAAAGAAACATGGTGAGATTGATACAACAAAAAAACTTTATCCCATTAGGTGAGATCAGCTACATAGATCATATGCCTCCATTCACCATAGCTAAAAACCAAAGCTTTAGAAATATAATTTACCCATAAACCTCCCAACGTCCTCTTTAGTCTCTCTCTTCTCTTTTTCACATAACTAAAATCATACTATATACTCTTCTAACTAGTGCATCTTGTGGGCTTCTAAATAGAGTGAGATTGATAACAAAATGAAAAACTAAAGAAAATTCCCAAACATCAAGCCAAGGGAAAAGAAAAGGCAACAACAATAAAACATAGAAATTAATTATTAACGCATGCAATATTTTCGAACTTGACCCTAACAAATAAATATGACAAATTGACATTACACGAAGAGCTGATTCTCTTTTCCTACTTATAAAAGCAATCCACAATATAAACAATTATGGGGACAGAAAATTAATTCTATAAAGGTTTCCAAAATCCACTGTCAGGACAGTCTAACATCTTTTAATGTTTTGGATTAATATAATGAATAGTTAAAAAAAACTACAAGATGAAGCGAAAAAACAGAAAACAACCAAGAAAAAAAATACAGAAATTCAATGACACCAATCTGCTCGACTTCAATCACTTAAAATGTCTAACTCTTTCTATAAGTTCCCCATGAGTCCACTACAGTCAAGGGTTCCGCGAAAAGGAACCTGAACTCCCTTGAGATTTAGAGTGTTGATTTCCCATCCAACCAAATTTAATTGAAAGAAAACAGTTACACTCATCACCCATGAGGATTTTCACTTTTTCAGCAACATACACAAGAAATTCAACCTACAGTTTCCATCACAATACAAAACACATTTTACCTCAAAACCCTAATTCCAAATAAACTACACATGACCTAATTCCAATGCTACTTTAGTGTTGGCAGTTTTGAATTGGCCTTATCATGTGCTCAACCCAAACACTGTCATTGTTAATTAAATCTTTTGTTTATAAAAAAATAAAACTAATTCCAAATATTACGAACCAGAATTCTATCTATTTCAAAATTAGGAGAAAAGCTGGTATCACCTGTCCTCAGGTCCATAGCCACGAGGGCTGCCCCTCCGGGACCGCTTATAAGGTGGAGGGGAGCGGCGGGATGGTGGCTGGGGAGAGTAACGGCGGTCGCGGTAGCCAGGGCTGGGACTACGGCGGCGCTTGAAATCCCTGTCACGGTCGTAGTAATCGCGGCTACGGTTGGGGTGCCGGTCTAATTCCCTATCGTCGCGGCGGTCCCGGCGACGTGGCTGCGGAGGATCGTCTGCAGCGGCCGCGGAAGTGGCGGGTGGAGGGGGAGGAGGAGCGGAAGCAGAAGGAGATTGATCGAAAGATTCCGGGGGCATGTTGATGACTTCGGCCATGGTTGAGAGAAGAGGAAAGGAATTGAGAGTAAAACCTAATCCCAATTCAATCCGAGATGAATGGATTGGTTTAGGTTTGGGTTTGGTTGCGGTGTGTGTTTGTGTGTGAATTTTAACTTTTATTTTTTTACGTCTCGTTGGGAGATGAATGTGAAGTTGAAGTAATTTGTGGTTCACTTACAATAAAAATCAAAATTGGATTTAGGACAAGATAATAATTAATTAGGATTTATATTTTTCAAATTTATCTTTTGATAGAAATTAAAAATAGAACAATGTTTGATTAAAGAAGAGCAGTATAAAATAACAGTATTATAAACTTTAATCATACCTTTTTTTTAAATTATGTTAGCTTTTTAATTGTAAAAATTTACAAGTATGCTAAAAATAAAGATGAACAAAAATAATTTGATGTTAAAATAAACAAATAATGTTAATGTAAGTTGGTTGGAGGAATTTATTTCGGCACTGAACCCATGTGTCAAAAACTTTCTAAAAACAGATCATTACAAAAATCATAGATTTTTAAAAAAATATAAATTAAATTATATATATATATATATATATTTATAACTATATAGAAAAGAAGTTTTTTTTATACACATTTTATTTTATATTTTTTTAACTTTTTTATTTTTATTTAACTTTTTACATTCTATTTTTTTAAAAAAGTTCATCAGTAGAATATATTACTTTTTTTTACATAAAAAATACATAAATAATATTTCTGAATATTAAAGATAAAAATTCAAAACTAGATTAAATAATAAAAATTAATATGTTTTTTTAAATTTCTTTATTTTAGATTTATGATTTATTCTTTTAAATAGTAGTTATTTTTTTATTATTATTATTTCAAAATTAATTTTATAATTTAATTTTTATTTTTATATTTTTATATATAAATATTTATTTTATTATAAATATATAAACATTGTTACAGTTATTATTACGGTTATTATTATTTTTATTATTATCATATTATTTTTATTATTACTATCATTATTATTATTACGATATTATTATTATCGTTGTTGTTGTTATTATTATTATTATTATTATTATTATTATTATTATTATTATTATTATTATTATTATTATTATTATTATTATTATTATTATTATTATTATTATTATTATTATTATTATTATTATTATTATTATTATTATTATTATTATTATTATTATTATTATTATTATTATTATTATTATTATTATTATTATTATTATTATTATTATTATTATCATCGTTATTATTATTATCGTTATTATTATTATTTTTTATAAATATATAAAGAAATATAGTTTCACTATTTAAAGTAAAAAGAGTTTACCTATCGTTTTATATAAATTATTTTTATTATATATTTATAATGAAAAAAATGGAAACACGACATAAGAGATCATCATATCAAATTAAATTAAGAAGCGCTGCCATATAAGAGCAGCCTTGTTCTTGTCGTTTCGCATAGCATTAGTGATATAAAATATAATAAATCCAAATTATTAAAAAATTAACTAACAAATCTAAATTGATAATGACAAAGAATCTGCACAAGGAGGTTGCTGCAAATAAAATCATCATCATTATTATTATTATTATTATTTATTATTATCATTACATGTCACCATGTGTCTGTTCCTATTTGTTTTTCTTTACCAAAAATGCCACTTTTGACTTTTTAACTGCTTTAATAATGTTTTAATAGTGTAATACAATTTATTTATTTCTCATTTCTATATGTAGTGAATCAAGTCTCCAAGACTTAATTTATAGTTTTACTCTATTTTTTAAGAAAATTCAAATTTGTTTTTTATTTTATTTTGCTTTAATGAAACATTATTTTGATCCTTAATTTATTCCAATGAATCTTATCAATGTTTATAACACATATTTATTAACAATACAATTATTTAAGTAAAATTATTCGGATAAATAATACGTATGGTTTTTTTCTTGTGTAAAATATTCTTAATTTGTTGGCCTAATTAATTCGATAAAAAAAGATAGTGAAGATGTAATATCTTCATTTATATTGTTATAGATTATTTTAAAAGCAAAATAAAAACTAAACTCTTGATACAATCATATATTTAATATTTTATGAGTAATCTTATTTATTTGAATTTCTATTTCAAAAATATTTTATTTAAAATTAAAAACATATATAAATATCTATGGATAGTAATGAATATAAAATAATGGATAAGTATTTTTTTAAACATCGATCCAATAAATAAGGGGAAGAATTTTCTTACAGAACGGAATTATCTCTCCGTACCGTTGGCATCTTTTTAATAGTTGATTTGTTTTAATCAATTATTTAACATCATTGTAACAAATTTTATATAAATAGAGAAAATCTTACCTCAAATCATTATAATCCCATATCTTAAACCCTGTTTTCAGTCAAATTCTGACACCCCTAAACAATCAGTAATAATAATAATAATATTATTATTATTATTATTAAGAATATTAATAATAATAATAAACCCTCTTAGCTGACTTTCTAGAACAAAAAATAATAATATTTGTGCCAAGATTGAATATATTTAAATTGGTTATTGACCCTTACATATGCATATCTCTCTCAATAAAGACTTTTCTTACCAATTCCATAGATAAACACAATACAATTTTTATATTACTATTAATCACCACAAGTCAAAGATACCAATGAAAGCTTTATTATCTTCAATTTTTTTCTCTCCTAAACAATTACTTTTCAATTATGTACTATTCAAAACTTTAAAATAACATTACTTATTTTAAGCAAAATTTTTAATTTGAGTTAGAAAAGAGAGACATAATAATAAATATTACTCATGGATGTAATCTTGATTAAGCCCATTAATAAATATTCCCCAGACAGTAGTACAGTAGTTTATTCGTCTTTCTATTAATACAAAGAAATTAATTAATTTTCTTAATTAACTGTAATCTACATACAGAAGTAACAGTATGCATATCATTAATTAAATTTAATATATATCATTAATTAAGTTTAATATGTACCATTAATTAAATTTAATATGTATCATTACGTGTTTCTAGAGAAACATGCTGTCGCCACCCATTACGACTTATTCTTCAAAAGTCTTTTTCCTCGCAATTTTCTGTCAAAGACTCAAACTTTCTTCTTCTTCTTCTTCATCTTCCCTCTACAACGTCTTTGACCTTAAACCTCTCCCCCCCAACACGCTTTTTCTTATTTTTCTTAAGCTTCTTCTTCAACAATCTCACACCTCTTTCTTATATACTCCTTTTCTCTCTTTTCAGCTAAACCTTCTCAAAGTGTTCGTGTTAAACTGCTACATATATTTATATAAATAGTTGTTGCACAACCACAACATTAGTTAGTTTGTTCCTTAAATTTTTCCAACGTTGCAGTTTTGTTGTTTCTCCAAGCCTTGATCACATGTTTCACTGTCACTGATTTATGAATCATGTTGTGATCATGACACCATCAACAACAAATATTCCTGAACTTCCAACATCAAATTCAAGTTCCAGCAACGTCTTCCACCCATTTGAGAACACTCTTGTTAACTCATCATCACGGAGAAGTTCCATGTCCATTCACTCTTCTGGGAGCAGGAGCAACAACTCTATGCATGAGGTGAGTTTGAGCGGTTCAGTGTCCAAATCCATACCTGTTAGGTATGGCTCAAAGGGTGCAGATTCTGAAGGACTAAGCGTGTCTCAGAGGGAACTGAGAGATGAGGATGCAAGGTTAGTGTACATAAACGACCCTTTGAAAACGAATGAGGCCTTTGTGTTTGCTGGAAACTCTATCCGCTCAAGCAAATATTCCCTCCTCAGTTTCATTCCGAGGAACCTTTTTGAACAGTTTCACAGGATTGCTTACGTCTACTTTCTCATAATTGCCATTCTCAATCAGCTTCCTCAGCTTGCAGTTTTTGGAAGGGCTGTTTCCATCTTGCCACTGTCCTTTGTGTTGTTTGTCACAGCTGTGAAGGATGCGTATGAGGATTGGAGAAGGCACAAGAGTGATAAAGTTGAGAACAATAGGTTGGCATCCGTTTTGGTTGATGGAAACTTTGTGGAGAAGAGGTGGAGGGATGTTAGAGTTGGTGAGGTGATAAAGATCAAGGCAAATGAACCCATCCCCTGTGATATTGTGTTGCTCTCAACTAGTGATCCAACCGGGGTTGCGTATGTGCAGACTATTAATCTAGATGGGGAGTCCAATTTGAAGACAAGGTATGCAAAGCAAGAGACGCATGGTAAGGAGGGGTTAGGTGGGGTGATTAAGTGTGAGAAACCCAATAGGAACATATATGGATTTCTGGCTAACATGGAAGTTGATGGCAAGAAGTTGTCACTTGGATCCTCCAACATTGTGCTTCGTGGATGTGAACTCAAGAATACTAGTTGGGCTATTGGTGTTGCTGCGTACTGTGGGAGTGAGACCAAGGCTATGCTGAATAGCTCAGGAGCTCCTTCTAAGAGAAGCAGATTGGAGACACGCATGAATTTCGAGATCATTTGGCTCTCTTTCTTCCTCGTGGCATTGTGCACAATCACCTCAGTTTGTGCTGCTGTGTGGTTGAAGCGCCACAAGGATGAGTTGAATCTGCTGCCATATTATAGGAAACTAGACTTTTCAGAAGAGGGGGAAGTTGACAGCTACGAGTACTATGGATGGGGGTTGGAGATTCTCTTCACATTCCTCATGTCAGTTATAGTGTTCCAGGTCATGATTCCCATTTCCTTGTACATTTCCATGGAGCTTGTGAGGGTTGGTCAGGCCTTCTTCATGATCCGAGACAACAGAATGTATGACGAGGAAACAAAGTCAAGGTTTCAGTGCAGGGCTTTGAACATTAACGAAGATTTGGGGCAGATTAAGTACGTTTTCTCAGATAAAACTGGCACACTGACTCAGAACAAGATGGAGTTTCAATGTGCAAGCATCTGGGGGGTTGATTACAGTTCTACAGAGAACAGCATGGAGGGTGATCAAGTTGAACATTCTGTGGAAGGTGAGATTTATTTTACTCGTCTATTCTAGAACACAATTTTTTAGCATTGACTTTAATACATCATGGTTTTGTTTACTGGTGAAATAGTAATACAAAATTTTCTTGTGTTATTATGTGCTCAGTGAATGGAAAGGTCTTCAGACCAAAGATGAAGGTTAGAGTTAATCCAGAGCTTTTGCAGCTAGCAAGAAGTGGATTTCTCAATTTGGAGGGAAAACGGATTCACGATTTCTTTATAGCACTGGCAACCTGCAACACTATTGTGCCTCTTGTTGTTGACTCACCTGACCCTGCTGTCAAGCTGATAGATTACCAAGGAGAATCCCCAGATGAACAAGCATTAGCTTATGCTGCTGCAGCCTATGGTTTTATGTTAATAGAACGAACCTCTGGCCATATAGTCGTCGATGTTCACGGACAAAGACAAAAGTAAGTTGATTTTTCTTTTGATAGTTCTTTCCTCTCTTTTTCCAGCAATGTTTAGTGACAAACTTCATAATTTTTACAATGGAAATGCTGAAACAATTTGTAGTTCATAGTCCAATATTAGTCTTGTTTAAGCAGATAGGAAATCAGGTCAGAATATTATTTTTTTGGATTTTCATGTCTGTTTTATTAGTAACCTATATTATAACAAGTAGCGGTTAAGAAGTCTTGATTGTAGAATACGCAGTTTACGTCTTCTTTTTTTTGGTGACTTTAGGTTTACTTATCTTGATGGTTAGGTAATAAACTTGAGATGACACCCTCTTTAATGTGGCACAATAGTTATTACCCTTTTTGTTCTAATGAATCTTCCTATTATGAGCATTGCAGGTTCAATGTCTTGGGTATGCATGAGTTTGATAGTGACAGGAAGAGGATGTCCGTTATATTGGGATACCCTGACAATTCTGTGAAAGTGTTTGTCAAAGGAGCAGACACATCCATGCTTAATGTGATACACAAGTCATTTAACATGGACTTAGTAAGAGCCACGGAAGCACATCTTCACTCTTACTCCTCCATAGGTTTGAGGACACTTGTTATTGGGATGAGAAACTTGAATGCTTCAGAATTTGAGCAATGGCATGCATCCTTCGAGGCAGCAAGCACTGCTGTGTTTGGAAGGGCTGCGATGCTCCGCAAGGTTTCTAGCATTGTAGAGAACAGTCTCAGCATATTGGGAGCATCTGCCATTGAAGATAAACTGCAAGAAGGGGTACCTGAATCCATTGAGTCTCTAAGGATTGCAGGGATTAAAGTGTGGGTTCTGACTGGGGACAAACAAGAAACTGCCATATCCATTGGCTATTCTTCAAAGCTCCTAACAAGCAAAATGAATCAGATTATAATCAACAGCAACAACAGAGCAGCATGCAGAAAAAGTTTGCAAGATGCCCTTGTCATGTCTAAAAAGCTCATGTCCACATCCAACAATGCTGGAGGAAGTTCAGAGGCAACTCCAATAGCCTTGATTATTGATGGTACCAGTCTTGTGCATATTCTTGACAGTGAACTTGAAGAACAGGTTAGTTTAGTCCCATTCAATCTTAGATGATGTTTACAATCTACTTTACTTCTTGTTGATTTTGGCTACTTCTGTTTATTCAGCTATTTCAACTTGCAAGTAGATGTTCTGTTGTTCTATGTTGCCGAGTTGCTCCACTGCAAAAGGCTGGCATTGTTGCCCTTGTGAAGAATAGGACATCTGACATGACTCTAGCCATTGGAGACGGTAATTGATTTGTTAGAACTTGTCATTCCCCTTTTTAAAGTTTGATAACGTTAGAAAACATTGAGTAGTATTTTATCAGTTTCATTTATATTGAGTTGTGTAATAAATTCATAATGCATGTGTTACATTACAGGTGCTAATGATGTCTCGATGATCCAAATGGCTGATGTTGGAGTTGGCATCAGTGGACAAGAGGGTCGGCAAGCTGTAATGGCATCTGATTTTGCAATGGGGCAGTTTAAGTTTTTGGTTCCTCTCTTATTGATACATGGGCATTGGAATTACCAACGGCTGGGTTACATGATACTATACAATTTTTACAGAAATGCTGTCCTTGTTCTAGTCTTATTTTGGTAAGTTATAACCCAATAATGTGTATAAATGTTTGTGTAACTGGTTTGGTCATATCATGCTCATACAACTTCAAATTATATGCCTCCAACTTCACCTTCAAAAGTCTTTGTTTTTGGGTGACGGTGCTTCGAAACCAGTATTTCATTCAAACATGAACCAACACTGTTATTGAAAAAGAAAGACATGGCTTTTATGTTGGCTTTTGACTTGTTCAATTTTCTCCTCAAGTATGATAATAATTGAATTTTCGTCTTTTTGGCTGTTAGATGTATTCCTCCAGATTTTAACCTGTTAGTAAATTTGTTATGTGTATGTGTTTGTAGGTATGTGCTCTACACTGCCTTCACTTTGACAACTGCTATAAATGAATGGAGCACGACGTTATACTCAATAATCTACAGTTCATTGCCAACTATAATTGTTGCTATTCTAGACAAGGATCTTGGTAAAAGGACTCTCCTAAAGTACCCTCAACTTTATGGGGCAGGACAGAGACATGAGGCCTACAACAAGAAATTGTTTGCATTGACAATGTTAGATACTTTGTGGCAAAGCATGGTCATCTTCTGGGCACCCCTCTTTGCATATTGGAATAGCACAGTTGATGTGGCAAGCATTGGAGACCTTTGGACTTTTGGGGTTGTTATTTTGGTTAATTTGCACTTGGCCATGGACGTTGTAAGGTGGTATTGGGTGACCCATGTTGCCATTTGGGGTTCTATTGTTGCAACTTTCATTAGTGTCATGATCATTGATGCTTTCCCCAACCTTCCTGGTTACTGGTATGCATTAACTTTAGCTCCATTCTTTTGCTTTCTTTCTTAATTTTATACCATAAATCTAATGTTCTAGCATTCATACAAAGGTTATTCCTATTTTCTGTTTGAACACTTCAGATGCAACTATTATGCCAATTTTGCTTAATATTTATGTCTTAGTCTTCCTGAGTAAATATGCTTGCTATTTATTTTACTTTTTAAACTTCAGAATTGGAACTAGACTAAAGAAAGCTTTATGAGAAACCATTAAAAAATATCTTGATCTAAATGATGTGTTTGGTTTCTAAGTGACAATTGATCCATGGGAGAAAACCATGTCCAATTCATAAGATATTCTATGTGGGCATGGTGTGCATGTTAGATTTGAAAACCTTTGTAATCCTACATTGTTTCGGCTTCTGTATGTAGAGACTAACCTTTGCATCTCCAACTTTGCAGGGCCTTCTATAATGTTGCAGGAACTGGATTGTTCTGGTTGCTGTTGCTTGGAATCATAATAGCAGCATTGCTTCCACGTTTGGTTGTAAAATTTGTTTATGAATATTATTTTCCCAATGATATTCAGATTTGTAGAGAAGCTGAGAAGATTGAGTATGAAAGAGTTGTTGAAAGTGGACAGATAGAGATGCTTCCTATCTCAAACATTCCACCAAGATAAGACAGAAGTGATCTTCTGTTTTGTTTTTCTTTTCTTTATTTTTGTAAAGTTGCATATTCTTTAGTCTACTTCAGAGTATTTCTGTTTGTTGCCGGATTTCATTGGTTGCTATCCGAAGGATAGAGGTTTTGTAATCACTTCAGAGGTTTGATGAATCTTCATTCTTTTGTATCATAAAATTTAGCATGTTGTAAATTAACATTGATTAAAGCAGAAAAGGAAATAGTTTACATGTTACCTCTTATTTTTTTTATATGAAAGGTTGAACTCCTTACCTCCTTGATGATGTTGAATTTATCACTCCATCCTGCTGTGTTAATTTTTTGTTTTGGTTCAAATTTGGTAATTTATTTTCTTTAGAGAACCACAAAGAGTAATTAGAGTACTCATAGAGAATTAAAATTTGGATCATGTGCATTGTTTGTTAAATGAAGAGAGTGTTAGAATTCTATGTATTGTAATATTTACCTAAATTTACTAAGTCAAACTCTATCATTTGAGCAACTCTTGGTAGTCAAATAGAGAAAATTCTTATATTACTCTTTCAATTTATATCATGGTGTTTGAACAATTTTATTGCTTAAATTTTATATATGCCAACAATTTTTTAGGCTTAGCAAATAATTAAGAGCATCACTTAACTAACTAGAACTTCACTCCTTGAATGTCCTTTTAGTGATGTAAGTTTTTAGTGATCCAAGTTCTAAAGAAGTGTAAATCATTGCAATATTTCTCATGCTTAAGTTTTAGCTCACTTAAATAATGAATACTATTGTTTGAACATCTTACTTTATTCAAATAATAGTTTTTTACACTGAGATTTAATGACATGCTCAAATGAAATAAAAAAAACAATAACTTTTACAAAATTACAAAAATAGAATTCTAAATTTAGATTTTCCTATTCTAACTTCTCTATCAAGTGAAATGTCATTTTGTGCTTATTTAATACATAATTTTTTTATCATAACCATAGTACTTCAGGTTGACTTTTCTAACTAAATATCAAGTTCAAAAGTCAATATAAACATCAAAATCTAGCCATTTAACTTAAGCATATCAAAACACAATTTCATTTTACATACTTTTTATCATTTAAAATCATCAAGTCAATTATAATTTAAAGTATAATTTCTTTAGTTAACAATTATTTATGTTTCAAGCAAGTAATACTTAGAAAGGATGAGATTGCATCAAAACTTTTAAAAACCTAGTGAAACATTACTAAACAAATTAAAATTTATATAAATGAATGGATTTGTTGACTGACATTTTTTTAAAGTGATATAATTGGTGAAATTATCAAATGTTATGAAATAAATTAAATGAGAAAAATTAGGAGATATTTGTGTAAAAAAATACTAATTTCAAATTGAATTCTAATTGAGTAGATAACTCGTTAACTTATGTACATTTATCAAAAGTTTAAGAATTAGAATCAGGAAAGAAGGAGAAGGTGGGAAAGTAGAGATAAGAAAATGATAAGAGATAGGAAAAGAAGCCAACCTAAGAAGGAAAAAGAAAAAAAAAGAAAAAAATTAGTAGATTCTCTTACATTTTTATATTATTTAAAAATAAAATTGATAATAATTCATAAACATTATTTTTAATTTATCAAGACACTTTTCAAAATAACATCATTAAATAACAGCTTAATGTCAAACACAATCATATATCAAATGTAATGTGTCATAATAAGATTCTAACATAGTTTAGGTCACATATATTGTCACGAAAGAATAATTTCAATATAATTTTGCTATTAAATTTTTTTATATTTTATTAGAATTTTTCTTCAAATTTATTATAAATATTTATAAAAAAATAATTTTTTATTGTTTTTTTCTATAAATTTCCTATAAATTTATAAAAAAATTGTTATAAAATATAAAAAAATTTAGTAGTGCTTTTTATTATTTTTCTTCGATAGGTTTGATATTTCTACCTAAACTGTTTTATAAATATTTTTAATACAATTTTTTCATAAGTTAAATTAACTTATGAATAAAATAAAAGAAAATTTAGAAAAAATAATATACAAAATAATTTTAATTTATGAAATAAATAACTTTTTCATTTTTTCTCATATAAACATGTTTAAGGAAAATTCATTTAAACATATGTCCATTTAGTTCATTGATACAACAAAAAATAGTCTCTTTTTAACTATTAATATAAAAGGAAAAATTATGTTAAGTTGTAAAAAATATACTAGTATGGTTCCATGGCTGTGTCTGTGTTAAAAAAAGATAGAACCAATTTGTCATGTGATGATTGGATAGAAGATTTAAGAACAAAATTATACTAACATGATATGGAATTCAATTACAGTAAATAATTGATAAGTGGATAAAGGACTATTGGAAAATAAGTTTTTCTAATTAAAAAAATATCAAATGTTTTTTTTTTTAATTTTGCTACACTGTAATATTACTTTTTATTAAAATTTTAATATATATTTTGGTGATGGAATCAGAACTTATAATATATATAATAAATAAGTATAAAAAAATTTAAAACTGTCAGATTATATAACTTTTAATACAGTTAATTCAAGTGTACATTTTCGAAAAAGTGATAAATTATATATTTTTTTCTAATCGAGGTTAAGCGTAAATCACAATATCTTCATATAATAAAAAAAATAGATATTCTTTTGCAGAATAAGAAAAATAGATATAGACGCCATTAATTTTTCATGTTAATTAAAGAATTTGTTATTGAAAACGACTTAACTGCGACTTTTGTTATAGAAAAGACTTATTGAAGTGAATTTGTTTCTCATTTCTCATATAAAATAGACATGTATCCAAAAAAATTTGTCATTACAGAGAAAAAATTCCAAAATGAGAAAAATGCACCACTAGTCAAATTAATGCAATGAATATAGCAGTTAAACGTCACCAAACTTAGGAAAGAGAGATTAAAATAATGAATTTGGTTGAATGGAATGACTAATATCAAACATAAACTTTGAGAGAAAGACCTCTATATTTATTTAATGTTTGATTATACCTAGAAAAGTATATCAACAAAATATAAAAATTTCATAAATTTAATATTAATTTTAAATCAAATATCATATCATAATATTTTATAATCTTAAAATTTTTAAATTAAAGATGATATCATAATTTTTTATATAAATTTATTTATGTTGTATTGGTTTCAAAGTTTTGTATATCTTTTTAAAAAATTTAAAATGATATTATATTCAATTATATATATATATATATATATATTAAAAGATTCAAAGATAATATCATCACTATGTCATTAAATCCATTAAGGTAACATGATTAAAATTAATTATTGTATTTTAAATCTATTAAAATAATATTACTAAAATCAATTATTGTATTTAAGATATTATTTTGTTACTAAAACAAGTTCTTCCATTGATATTTAAAGAAAATGAAAAAAAATTATATTTTTCATGAAGGATTACAAGATTTTTGGTCTTCATGTGAAATACTTTAAAAAATTAAAAGATAAAAAGAGTATAAACACTACTTATTGAACTAGACTCCTAGAGTACGTGAACCTATTATACTATATCTTTATAATTATATATCCTTTCACATCAAAGATAGAAGAGACGTATGATAATTCCATAAGGCGAATTTTGAATGGAGGAGTGGTAGTAATTTTTTATGACTTAACTCCTAATTTATTGGCGTGGAATATGGATTGATTGGTTTCAAAATCTCCTATAGAAAGACTTTAACAATCAAAGAATCATAGTTGTACAACTATGTTTGGAAAATAGTTGTTGATTTTGACCCAAACAAAGATGTTTTGGAATTTGATACCTTTGTTCCATCAATTTCCTGACAATTTACTACCACTCTGGTGGCGTCCATTGACCGCCATGCATGGAAACTTCCAAAGACCACCACATCTCTACACTCAATTTACATTTCACATGCATATTTCACCATTTGTGCTTGCTTCAACTATACCAATCAACACAGAAATGGCCACTCGTCTCTTCATGCTTGCTATCACTATTTCCAAGCTACTACTAATCTTCTTCCCTCAATCTTCTGCAGCATTAGACACCGTCACTCGATCTCATCCACTTCATGATGATGGCAGCACCTTGGTTTCCAATGATGGAACCTTTGAGTTAGGGTTCTTCAGTCCTGGTAGCTCCACAAACCGCTACATAGGAATATGGTACAAAATCATCCCAGTTAAAACCATTGTTTGGGTGGCCAACCGTGACAATCCAATCAAAGCCAACAGCAGCACCAAATCCAGCATGTTAACCATCGCCAAAGAGGGAAACATGCTGCTTCTCGACCACAACAATCAAACTATTTGGTCAACAAACATCACATCACTCACAACTCGGCCTTTGTTGAGTCCCATGGTGCAGCTCTTAGACACTGCAAACTTGGTACTTAAAGAAAGCAACAACAACAATAATGAAGAAGAAAAGCTTGTTTTGGCAAAGCTTTGACCACCCTTGTGATACTCTCTTGCCAGGAATGAAGCTTGGATGGGACCTTAAAAAGGGTATTCACAGGAAGCTAAGTGCATGGAAGAGTTGGGATGATCCATCTTCGGGGAACTTAACTTGGGGTATGCTCCTTAGTAGTAACCCTGAATTGGTTCTGAGAAAAGGTTCAGTTGAGTATCATAGGAGTGGACCTTGGAATGGACCAGGGTTTAGTGGTCAGCCAGTACTGAGAATCACTCCAAACGTTGACACCAAATTTGTGAATGATTCAAATGAGGTTTATTACTCATACACGCTGAGGAACAAGTCTGTGATCTCAATAACATATTTGAACCAAACTCTTCTTCATCGCCAACGCATCACATGGATTCCTGAAAACAAAACTTGGAGGGTTTATGAGTCTGTGCCTAGAGATGACTGTGATCCTTACAACCCATGTGGCCCTAATGGAAACTGCATGGCTAATGAGACACCGATTTGCCAGTGTTTAGAAGGGTTTGAACCAAAATCTCCTCAGAATTGGAACTCTTTTGAGTGGACACAAGGATGTGTACGTAGTGAAGATTGGAGTTGTGGGGTGAAAAATGAAGATGGTTTTCGTAGATTTGCTTCAATGAAAGTTCCTGACACCAGAAATTGTTGGACTTATGAAAACATGGAACTTGAAGCTTGTAGGATGGAATGCTTGAAAAATTGTTCTTGCATGGCTTATTCAAACTTGGACATAAGGGAAGGTGGCAGTGGTTGTTCCATTTGGTTTGGTGATCTTGTTGATTTGAAATTGGTTCAAGCAAGCCAACAAGACATATATATTCGAATGGCTATTCCAGGTAACTATGTTATATGTTATGTTATCTTGTTCTAAATTTTAGAATTATGTGATTATTGTCTCTGCTTTATCATCATATATACATGAAATTTGACAAGTGCAGATTCAGATGAAGATACAAGAAAAAAGGCTTTGGTGATTACGATCCCACTTGTGTCTGTCACTATTTTGGTACTTCTTGTCTTTTTTTATATTTCCAAGGGAAAAAGAAAGCACAGAGGTAAGTTTCTTAGCCAAACATGTT
Organism: Lablab purpureus; assembly: GCA_030347555.1. NCBI lineage: Eukaryota > Viridiplantae > Streptophyta > Magnoliopsida > Fabales > Fabaceae > Lablab > Lablab purpureus. The sequence continues at coordinate 28,996,634 of CM059258.1, read as the reverse complement.
TCATTCAACAACCTAAACTGTGCCACATCAAAAATATATTAGCTGTAAAGTTTAATTTTACATTATTTAACACTATGAAATTGAAGAGGAAAGTGTTTGAAGTTGTTTTCCTTTCGAAAAGATATGCAATTCATTTCGTTTAACCGTTAGTGAATGAATGTTTATCTTATTAGAAATTTTTTATTAACTTTACTTTATTTCTTTCTATTTTTTTTAAAATGTTGTTGCGAAATTATCATAAACTTTTTTGTTTAAACAAATTTTTCTATAAAAAAATTGAAAAAAATAAACTTTACTTTTTTTTCTAAGTTCAAATTAACTTACCTTTACTAATTTGTAAAATTTCTTTCATGTAAGTTTTCTAATATTTTATTTTTAAGTTATGAACAAAATAATTTTAGTCTAAAGAAAAGTTAATATATTTTTGTTTGTATTTTTTCTAGATTTTTTTTAAAAAAAAACTTATTCAAATAGGTCCCAACTTCATTTATTAAACTTTTAAATTAAAATTTTTATGACAAAAAATTTATTAAATATAAACTAATTTAGAGACAAAAAATAATTATTCATTATAGTAACTAAATTAAAAAATATTTTATAAACTAAAAATTCTTAGTATCTAAAATAGTTTTTATTATAATAGAAACTATATTTTGTTTGTGACTATTAATCTTAAAAAATATGAAATTGATTTCTGTATGATAGTGTTTAAATTGATTTTTAAAATCTAAATTTGTTTTTAACATTAACTATCAAGATTTTATTCACTTACTAAATTAGGTTCTAAATTAGTTTTTGATTCAATTAGTGACTAATTTTATCACTTTATAATATAGTTGGTAAAAAAAAATTGTAGCATTTTTAATGATTTTGTTTTTACATGTATATAGGGAAAAAATATGATACAGAGAATATGGTATCAATTGAAAAGAAATATGAAGAAGAGAACCATGATTTTGAGCTTCCTTTCTTTGATCTCCATGTAATATTGAATGCCACCAATGGTTTCTCAGAAGACAACAAGCATGGTGAAGGTGGTTTTGGACCAGTATATAAGGTATACACGAAATAAAATGCTTGTCAATAAGACAAATGAACTTATTTACTAATTAATAGATTATATTAACTATAAAATTTAGGGCACACTCTTAGATGGAAGGGATATTGCTGTCAAACGACTTTCAAGGAATTCAACACAAGGGATGAAAGAATTTAAGAATGAAGTTATATTATGTGCAAAACTTCAACATCGAAATCTTGTTAAGGTCCTTGGTTGTTGCATTCAAGAAAACGAGAAAATGCTATTATATGAATATATGCCTAACAAAAGCCTAGACACATTTCTTTTTAGTTGGTATCTCTATGAACTTAGCTAATTATATGATAAAAGTTTGATTTATTTTATATTTCATTTTGAAAAGAAAATACTTATTAACAAAATGGATATCATCAACAGATTCAACTCAAAGTAAGCTTTTAGATTGGTCTACGCGCTTCAACATCATATGTGCAATTGCTCGTGGACTTCTTTATCTACACCAAGATTCTATATTAAGGATCATACATAGAAATCTAAAAGCAAGTAATATTTTACTAGACAATGATATGAATCCAAAAATTTCAAATTTTGGCTTAGCAAGACTTTGTGGAGATGATCAAATTGAAGGGAATACAAGGAGAGTAGTTGGAACATAGTAACTATATTTTATTACACTAAAATTATTATAAAAAAGAACATTAAATTAACTTTCATGTTTTTTCAGTGGTTATATGGCACCGGAATATGCTATTGATGGATTATTCTCCATAAAATCTGATGTATTCAGCTTTGGCATATTATTGTTGGAGATTGTGAGTGGAAAGAAAAATAGAGGACTTACATATACAAGTGATACTTATAATCTCATTGGACATGTGAGTAACAAATAAATTATATATATATATATATGTATGTGTGTGTGTGTATATATATATATATGTATGTATACTCTTTAACGAAATGTATATAATAATTAGTTTTTAATTGTCATAGGCATGGAGATTGTGGAAAGAAGATGATCCAACAAAGTTGATTGATATTTGTTTAGAAGACTCATATGTTATGTCAGAAGCCTTGCATTGTATTCAAGTTGGTCTTTTATGTCTACAACATCATCCAAATGATAGACCAAACATGGCATCTGTGGTTGTTATGTTGACCACTGAAACTATTTTAGCTCAACCAAAGGAGCCTGATTTCTTAATAGAAAAAGTGATACTTAGTGAAGTAGAATCTTCTATAGGAAAACCACAGATCTTTTCAATTAATGAAGTGTCTATTTCACTATTGGATGCTAGGTAATGTTTTTATTATATTACATATGAACCTAATATGAAAATATGTTTGAATATTATCTTAATGAATTATATTGATTTTATAAGTCTCACATAGTACAATGTTTATTATGATAGTTACATCATAGAACTTTCACGTAATAAACTATTTTTTAGTTGGTTAATATATTGATCTATCAGTAAAGTCATTTAATTTTAACAAAACTTTGATTTATTATGTAAATACATATGTATTTTTAGTGTCTTCAAAATCATCATCACATGGAATAAAGATATTAACATCCATTGTATAAAGATAACTAAAATTCTATCATAGAAAAGAAATAGAATAATATGCATTATATGATCTCAACTTTTTCATTTAAAAATATTTACTTTCAAAAACTTAAAAATACATTAGGGAAAGTGAAAATATATCTTGATGTTGATTATAATATTAATATAACTCTAATAAAAACTCTAACTTTGAATATATTGATAATTTTCTTGCAACAGTGACAAGAAGTAGTACACATGTCTCTCTCACATAGTGTGATACCAGTTTAATTCCTTTCATAGGAATTTATTAACATTGTAGGATACTTATTTTGACCTTAAATGGGATGTACTTTCATACCTATTATAGAATTCTTGGAAATTGATGGAGGAAGTTTGGTTAATTGAGACTTCAATATAGGGAGTTACTCTTACCATTGGTTTCTCAATCACTCAACACCTTATCTCTAATACTTCCACCACAAGAGGATACATTTCCAAATATATCCTTGCATATTAAACTAGTCTAGAGTATTCATTCACAAGTAGAAGTATCTCTTACTAGATATTTCTCTAATTTCACCTATCAAATAATTAATATATTTTTTGAGGCACAATGATCTCATAGAAAAGATATACATAATCTTATTGTTTATGAGAACTAGTATATTTTCATAAATCCATACATCTCCTTTTAGATATTCTAGCCTCATCAATTTCGAATAGTGCCTAAATCATTCAGCTTGGCATCTCATTACAAATATTTCATCCCTTTTCATAAATAATTTATTAATTTTTAATTACATATTTACATAATATCAACACCAAGTGGATAAAGAAAAATTCAAAAAATTCAAAAATATGAAATCACTAGTAATAAAATTACTTCAATGTAATATGTATTTCAAACTTTGTTTTTAATGTAAGAAAAATGGGAGTTTTTAAATAAATTAAATATATGTAAAAAATTAATTTTAATATTTTTTATTCTTTTTTATAATAAGTCAATATTAGACTACATAAATATTAGGATAATACAAATAATAGATAATATAACATTATAAAATCCAAGCATTAAATGATGTCTAGTAAGATTATTTGATGGCTCAGAGTTATATTGTCTAAAGAAAAAAATTTCTTGAATATTTTTTTAGATCATTAGTTTTTATTGTAATCATAACTAACTCGTATTAACTTTTGTTTTTTCTTTATAAGGATGAGTTTTGTTAAGCGAAGTACGCATGACATATGATGTACTATAAACAATTTAATAATTATATTTTTTTTATTTCTATCTTTGTGTTTTTCTTTTTCTAATAGGTGTGATTTGTTTTACCAATTTGGCCATTTTTTCATTGTTATTGGTCAAAATTAATAATTGGTGAATAACAACCTTCATTTTTTCTTGCATTTTTGTCATTCAGAGAGAAGCATATAAACTACTAAACCTCTTGAAAAATTTAAGGTTATCCTTTTTTATTTAGAAGACAACACATCATCATTTGTCATAACATATGATGAGGATCTAGATGAATTAAATTTATTTTTTATGATTTTCCGAGTCCTCCATTACTAAACTCATTTGGCTCTTGTGCTTCATACTCCTGTTTTAACTCAAAAGACTAATATGAAAACTTCTTTATTTGTAGTATAACACTGACCATTGTAGATTTGCTATTTTTCTTCTCATTTTGAAGTTCAATTTCTACAAAGGCTATGTCTCTGTTAACAACCTTTCCCATGGTTAGCACACATCAAGAATATATACTTCTTCAATTTGGGATCTGATTTTGTTCTTTCTCAAGAGTTGTACATCATATATATACGACAACCAAATACATGTAAAGAAGAATAATCATATAACTTTCCTTTGTCAGCTCTTCATCAGTAACTTCAAACCAATCAATATTGATCAATTTATCATGTAATAAGTTATTTTAACTACTTTTACCCATAAAGACTTCGTCATTCCCACTATTCTTAACATATATTATTCTATTTAGAAAAGTTTTGTTCATTCGCTCTGTCAATTTGATGAGGTGTACATGGAACAAAAGCTTGTCTTGTAATACCCTTTTGTTTGCAAAATGCTAAAAAAAAATCATTTACATATTCTCCTCCATTATTTGTCCTCAAATACCTTTTTTTTCCATTTTCAAGCTCTACTGGTGCTTTGAATTCCTTGAAAACTTAAAACGTGTATGTATTTATCTTAATGGTGTACACCCACAATCTCTTGGAGCAATCATCAATAGATGATACAAAATATTTAATTCTCTAATGGAATAATACAGGTGATTGTCATATAAGAATGAATCAAGTCCAATATGTTTTCACTTATATATGTTAGTCACTCTAGCAAACTTCAATATGTTGTTTTCTTATTACATATTTCTCACATAAAGGTAAATTAACTTCTTTAAGTTAGGATAAGAGATTATGTCTCAATATGATTTTTAGACCTTACTCTAACATATGACTAACTTGTGAAACTATATCATCATAATTTCATTTTAACTTGTTGTAATTTATGTTTCTAATTCTTGCAACATATCTCCCAGAGAAAATATAGATTTGTATGATCTTTCTTATTTTCATCCCTACCAAATTTCCTCTTATCACCTTTAAGAATTCATCTTTAATGTGGATCTTGTAATTGAGGTCATATAATTGCATAACAGACAATAGATTTATTTTAAAGTTCTTTATACTTTATACTCCTTAAACTATATATACAATATTATCATGCATTTTTATTTTGACGATATTCTCTCCAAAAATTTTTAAGACACGTTAATTAATTATTTTATCTTAATTACGAATGTTTGTTGTATATCATATTAAATGTAATTTTTTTTTTAAAATGATATTTATGTAATTCTTTTGAAGAATTCAAATATTTTATCATTAAAAAATATAGTTTATATTATATTTATGTTCAATCTTCTTTTTAAAACAATATATATGTGTGCTCATACATTCACCAATAGTATAATTTCAATTACAGTTTTCAAGATTCGAAAGAAAATGTTGGAAAGGATTAAACCATTTGATGAGCACAAGTAGTTTCATGCTTTGCTAGAAGAGGTGAACTTGTAGGTCACATAAGCTCCCAATGCCATAATCACAAGAATTGCAGCACCCATGTTTGCAACCAAAGGCTTTTCTTCATCATTCAAGTTTCCTTCTCTAATTTTAGTGACTACCTCTGCAGCTGAAGCAACCACTTCTTTTACTCCTTTCTCTATTGTGTACATCTCATCCTCTTTTCTCTTTCCTTTGTCAATGTCATTGTTAGTGGTTTCTTTTCCCTTCTCTTTTTTTGGAGCAGTGGACCCTGCACCTTCTTTTGGTCTTGTTTTGAATATTTCTGCTCCTTTCCAAACTTCATTATGATTAATGTATCTCTGACCTGGTTTTATTCTCTGCTCAGGACTATTCCAATCAACTTTATCTTCCTTTTCATGAATTCTCTTCTTGACTTTTTCTATATATGTTGCAATGTCATTTTGCTTATTTTCCTCCTCCTTCTTATCTTCCATTTTTCCGTAATGACCCATTACTGTTGATGTGGGTTTTGACTCAGTTTTCTCTTGACCCCCCATTATTGTTGATGTGGGTTTTGGCTCAATTTCCTCTTGACCCTTTTGAAATTTACCTGTTTCCTTCATAGTGGTTGAAGCAAAAACTGGTGAGGATTTCAAAATGGTTTCTTCTTGAGCACCTTTAGCTGGTATTGGTGACCTACCTTCAATAGACTTTTCTCCTTGTTCCATTCTTGGGATTGGAGATTTTGGAGGCATGGTTACTTCTTTACCCTTTGGTTGATCTATCACAGGTTTCTCTGAAGAACTAACTAGTGGAGTTGGAGCTATTTTTTGTGGTGTTTCCACTTGCAATTTAGGTGAAAGTTGTGAAATATTAATGGGTTTCTTTGGCATTGTAACAATGAGAGTTCCATGTTCATACTTACCCTGAAGTTTCTCCACTTCACAATCTTCTGGAACAGAATATGTTTGCTCAAAATTGCTTATTCTATTACCTCCCAATGATCGTTCTCCTGTTACTCTCATCACTCGAGAAGATTTCACAAAATTTATCTTTATCTTCTCTTTTACGAAGCCTGTAAAATCCAAAAACAAAATCATGCATTAATTTTACGTACAAACCTTTAAAATTACATGCATTTCGCATGTGTAATATGTAAAATTATGATATAATTTGGATATGTATTATATGTGATTATATGATAATTTTGCTGGGATATAATTGCATATCATGTTACTTTAATTCAGAAAAATGTTTATATTTTCAAATCAATATAGATTACGGTGTTTCAATAAACTTCTTTTGTTGCTAACGTATATAATAATAAGCTAGAAAAGAATGTAGTTATAATTACTTTTATATGGAATAAGTATAATTTAAACTTAGAATCTGTTTTTTAAAATAATTAGAAAAATAGTTTTTTTTTAAATAACCAGATTAGACAAATAAAATAAAATATAAAATACTTAATTTTTTAAAAAGAATCATTTATTTTGAAAAAGTGAGAAAATAACGTAAAACCTAACCACGCTTAAATATTTCAGAAGTTATCTCAATTCAAAGGTTCTCCAAATCAACATTCCCTTTTTTATTATTGTACAAGTTGACGTGACAATAACATTTGGCAAATTTTAAATGCTTTATTTAATTTAAGAAAAACATATCAGTAGAGTAATATAAAGTATTTCTAATATAATAAATTTTATAAAAAAATTATAATTTATTTTTGATAAACGAGTCCTCAATTTTTTTTGCGACAGATATTTTGATGAACATCGCATATAAATATCTTAAACATAATTTAATAATTACTTTAAAATTAAGTACATACAGAGTAAAAATTAAATAAATAATTTAAAACATTTTTACGCGTTAAATTACTATTTTCTGAAATGAAGATTTTAACAATGATAGCCTATTTATAATTTCATTTACAATTTCTTTTTCAATCACCACCCTGTTTTCTGAAACTTTTCTTGCAAAAAATTTACAAGAAAACTGGCAGGAAAAACATGAATTTTTGACAAACTTTTACAGAAGATTCGTAAGAAAAAAATTCACAAAATATAAAAGAAAATTGATAGTGAATGTTGACTAATTAGTGTGCAATACTATATAATGTAAGTCGTTATAATTGTTTTAAATTGTTGATAGCTATTATTTAATTTTTGTCATCCATAATTACACTATATATAAATAAATCTTATTATATATATGAAGTAGTGTATATATATACAATGTGATTATAAAAATGTTTATATTGTCTCTAATGTTTAATATATGTGACATCATTATTTACAATGTTGTTGATATGTGTAGATACAAATAGAACAAGAATAAAAAGAATATGTTTGAAGAAAGGCAGATACAATAATGATAAAGAGAAAAGGTGAGATGGAATGAAAAGTTACTAACCAGGAAGATAAATATGAAGAAAATATGCATTTTCCTTTTCCTTCATCTCTGACTTTGGCTCAAAAGTTTCATAGAAATGACGAATGGAAGGTTGTAATCTTGTTGTTCTTGGCCCAGAAGCCATGACTTGGCACTTCTGGTTTGACTTAGGTTTGAATATCACAAATAATGAACTCAAATGTTTGAGATAGCTAGGGTTTCTACATGTGTAGGTTGTGGAAATGGATTTAAATAGATGTAGGTAGGTGACCCTTTGGTTTTCTTGTTGAAGAGACTATTCCTTTTGTGTAGTTTGGTTTGTTAATGAATTAGGGTTGGATTTTTATCTTCCCTAGCTAGGCGACTTGAGGCATAACTTCTTTCCCAAATAAAGCAATTGTTCTTTGTTTTTCCTCTACACTTACAAAACAATGTCAGAATGTGAAAAAATGACAAGGGTTTTGCTCATGACTTTGGATTTTTTTGACCTAATTCTGCTAACTTCTGTGGCAGTTCACATGAAGAAAACACTATCATTCTTTTTCTTCTCTATACTTCCTTTTCTTTCTTTTATGTCAAGTTTTCTCCCTAAACTATACCTTCAAACTACTCCAAACAAGGTTTTTTATTCTTAGCCTCATCTTTTGTCTTCTATTTTTCTTGATTTAATTATATGCTTTGTTCTTTTTAATCAGTAAAACATTTACGAATTATAATTTGGGCTCAAACATACTTTTAACTCATACATAATTAGAGTTTTAATTTTGGTCTCTATGATAGAATTGAAAATTAATATTTTTAGTTCTTACAGAATAACCGAAATTAATTTTTAATGCCTCGTATTTCTTCGATTTTTTTCTGTAAAAAATATACGAGTATTACTCTTATCTCTAATATTAATTTTAAGATAAAAAAATAATTTTTTATTTTACCAATTTTTAACATTTTTTGTATTAGGTGCTACTCCCTCCGTTTCAAATTATAAAGCGTACTTTGGAAATAAAAGTTGTTTCAAAATATAAGGCGTTTTAGAATTTCAATAACTTTTTTTCCTTACATACTCCAATTAATTACATGATTATCTGTGTTAATATTAAATAGTAGAAAGAGAAATTAAAATCAGAAACTAATAATTAATTACTCCCTCCGTTTCAAATTATAAGGAGTAAGATAAAAGTTGTTTCAAAATATAAGGCGTTTTAGAATTTCAATAACTTTTTTTCTTTTTTTTTTCCTTACATACCCCTATTAATTACATGATTATCTGTGTTAATATTAAATAGTAGAAAGAGAAATTAAAATCAAAAACTAAGAATTAATTATATTTTATTAGTCTGTCTTCACATTTCATTATCATTTACTAATATCATCTTCATTTTCAAAAGTACTAATTTAACTTTTAACTTTTCATGTTCATCTTTATTCATCTATGTTCATTCATTCAATAGACTGTTTATCTTTCAAGGTAAATAATCAAATATAATATTCATATCTAAATTTATTCTAAGTGAAATTTTTATTTTGAGTAATCAAATTTGAGTAAAATTCATATATTTTAAGGTAAGTAATCAAATTCTTTTTATTTTGAGTAAAATTTTAAAATAAATTTTGAGCATAGTCATTTACAATTTGATGAAAACTAAAAATTTTAATTGAAATTTTAATATAATCATTTGCATATTGTTGTGAATTAAAAATTTTAATTAAAAAAATTAATAGTTTTGATTTTAAATTATTTAAAAATAATTCTAAGATAAATTCAAAACTTTTAAAATTTTAATCTCAATCAATCTCAATTAATGTATTGTTTTATTAAAAAATTAATTCATTTTATAAAACTTCTGATTCAATCTCAATTAATTTAATTAATAATAATTAATAAGGGTAAAGATTGAAGATTAATAAAAAACTGAACAAATTAAATACTTTTATTGATATGTAAGAATTTGTCAAGTACACCTTATAATTTGAAATGGAAGGAGCACATTGTATCACATGATTTTGGTAACATAAAAAATTAAAAGAAAATATTAATTTACAATACTAGATACAGAAAAAATATTTTTTACAAAATCCAAGATCAAAATTTGCCTATTTTATAAGGAGTAAAACATATTTAAATCCATAATTTAATTAACATTCAAATCTGGACGTATTAAAGTAAAAAAATTTACACTATGATCTCATGCTAATATCTTTTTTAAGGTATTTTCTATAATAGTCTATAAAAATTTAGTGCATATAGTCTATTGTGATTAGATGATAAAATTTCCACAAATGAAATTATTTAAAAAAAAAGGTAAATTATCAAAATGAAACTCAATTTAAATGGAGAATAACATCAACCCTCTTAAAAAATCCTGTAGCTCACAAGTGCACAAGCTAAAATAGCAGAATCAAACGAAGCTAAAACATTGAACTTACACATGTAATTCAATCTCACCCTAATGAGATAAATGTCATAAATATCGATGTCAAAATTTAATGATATTAAAAAAAATTGTCTAGAAACGGTAATAATTGAAGAAAAGAAACAAGAAACGGTAATGAACAACAGAAGGAGTTGATTTAAAAACTAAATTGCCTGAGACTTGTTTAGGATGACACCTTCATATTTAACTTGGAACCACTTCATGGCATCCTCCTTCGTCACACGGTGCTGGATTCCAACACGAGACTTGCAACGACGACGTCGTCCCACGCGATACCCAGGGCGCTCCAGAACAACAAAGAAATCCATTCCATAAATACCAGTTGAAGGATCATACCTGACTCATGCACACAAATCTTATAAACATTGTTTCTTTCTATACAAATACAAATACAAAGGGAAATCATCGAAAAGAATAGAAATATCAAATTTTCAGTGCCAGATAATGTTACAATTTACAAACATCGTGCTACTATTCAAAATAGAAAGCGAATGTTGGAAAAAAAAAGCTATAAATATCAAGTTTTAACTATGTTACTCATCGTGAGATCCATCTGGATATTTTACACTACTTTCATTCTAATTAACTTCAAAAATATTACGATATCAAAAAATTCATTTTCATCAACTTAATTTTTAACTAGAACACTTATTTTCTTCATTTGTTTCAGTTAACTCTCCTTTCCTTCTTTCAAACAAAAACTCATATTTCTTCTTTCTTCAGTTCTTTCTAATTCTCACTGTTATCCCTCTAATCAACCCAACTTTTCTATTCTATTTCTTTTATTCTGTAATTTCTTCAGTTTTAATACGATGAGTGCATATAGGAAAAAAAATAATCATTTGAATTGCAAGAGAATTTACTACCAGCATACTACATAAACTCAGAAACAGACATTGGTGTTCAAACATGAGCAAGCAGCTATTCTATGCACAACGAGAAAATTACTTGATGCCCAAATCAATGTGCTCCTGAATGCCGAAGCCGAAGCAGCCAGTGTCGCTGAAATTTCTCCTCAGCAGCTCGTACTCCTTCACCTTCAAACCACTTTCCAAAAGCTGCATCGCCTTGTCACCTCTCACAGTCACATAGCACGCGATCTTCTCGTTTCTTCTAATCCCAAAGGAACGCACAGTGTACCTTGCTGCAATGTCCAATAAACCGATTATACAAAATTTAAAAACATGGCTTCCACAATTGCAAATATAATCATTATCATAATAATACAGATTAAACTTGTATACAGTTTTTTAAGAGCTTCTGCTACTGTTCTTCTATCCAGATTAGAGTTTCACCCAAGTAGCTTGCACGAACCATGAAAACTGACATTTACTATACTTAACTACTGAAGTGAAACACTAAAATTGAGTTCAACCCTTTATTTCAATTAATAATTAAGATTTCACTTGCATTACTAACAAAATTACACGAATACCTGAATTACAAATGGTTTGCATACTTGAATTAAAATTATATTTAACCTTTATTGTATTTTTCTAAACAATAATATCAAAGACCAAAACCAGAGATTCAACAATTACAAACCTTTGGAGAAAACAGGGGTTTGGCCACTGAGTTGTTCGAGGACCTAAGTAGAGAGAGGGAAGACAACAGAACATAAGAGAAGATGAAAAAAAATGATAATATTATCATAAATTATTATAAAAAAAATCGGTACCTTGGCAGCGCGAGTGAGACGATCGCCGCTCTCGCCGACGGAGATGTTGAGGACGAGTTTCTGCACTTTGATTTCTCGCATCGGGTTCGAGAGTTTCTTCTCGGCGGCCTGCACGAAAGACAAGCAAATGAGAGAGTAGTTGAGTTTGGTTTGAGAAGATAGAAAGAAAGAAGTGCAATGGAAGAAAAGAGAAGAGTGTTTGAGTTTACCATTTGTGACGGAATGGTGCTGAATCCCGCGCAGAGAGTGGTGTTTTTGCAGCGGCAGAGTGAAGGGATGAGACTAATATGGGAACGAAGGAGAGGAAGCTGATTAGGGTTTTGCTCTCATGGACTCCATTCGGCCCATTTTCAATTTTGACCCAAATGCCCAGAAGGGCATGCCGGATCTAACACAATAAAGCCCATAAAATCCGAATAAGAATTTTGTTCACGTGTTCTTTTTTTCATCTTTCTCTCCCATGTCTATCTTTTGTATGGTTTTTTTACTCTTTATTTCTCCCGTGTCCCTATTAAAATAAAATGTCATTTTATAACTATTAAATATTAATAATTAATAATATTAAGCAAAAATTACACTTATTTCCTTTCAAATTATGCTAAACACAACTCCTCTCCATATTTTAAAAATAGATTCTAATTTCTTTTATTTTTAATATAATAACTCTTACATCCACTCTAATTTTAAATAAAAATCCATTTACTTTATGTTTTTAACAATGACTTGACCACCTTCTATTTTAATAAAGTGACCTTTCTTATTCGATTTAAAATTTATATTAACTACAACTTATATAAAACACTGTAAAAAATTAAAATTAAGTTTTAAAATACAAAAAATAAAGTTTTAAATAAAAATAAAGTTGGATACGCAATTATTTGATAAAAACAACAGAAAAGTTACACTAAATTATAAATTGAGCTTCTAAAAATTATGAGATTTTTTTAATATAAAATAAATAAATAGCTATCAAATATTTAATTAAATTTATGTATTTATTATTAGTATTAAATATATTTTTAGATCTCGAACTATTTCTCAAAATTGTATTTTTATTTTTAGGATAAATTTTTTGTCTTATACATTATAAACTAATATAAATTATCTTTATTGATGTGTCAATTTTTTCTATTTTTTTTCTCTATAATTTTCTACTCCACTATATTTTGTCTCCTAAACTTATTTCATTCTTTTTCTTCCTTTCTTTCTCTCATTTCTCTATATTTCAAAATATTTTTATTTGTTTTCAACTTATGAAATATAAGGACGAAATAAATAAAAAATTTATCTGAAAATAAAATACAATTTTGACAAATAGTTTAAAAAATAAAAATATATTTAATCCTTTAATATTATATTATTGTTTCATTAATAAGATAAAAGAAATTCATACATGGTGAAAATCAAACACAAAATCTCACTTTCACCACGAAAGTATCTCATTTAATAAACCCTTAAAAGAGATAAAGAATATATTTTGAATTTTAAAATTTTAATCTTCATAACTATTTTATCTAAGTTATTAAATATCTTATTTTTAAATAAAATAAAGAAAGAAGTGTGATTTTATTTAAAAATATATAAAAAAACAATTTTATCTATTAAAAATATAAGAGAAATAAGAAGGGTATCAATGCCATTTAAATAAGAGTGAGTAACATGTTATCAAGATATAAGAAGAGAAGGGTATGTTTATATTAGAAGGGTCTCAATGCCATTTAAATAAGATCGCTTTACCTTCACATTGAATATTTAGAAAGATTAAATGTATAAAAATGGATCAATACTTAGTTTAGAGTTATAATACAATTTTACCTTTCAATATTTAAAAATACATGTTACATTGAATGCATAACACTAAATTATCCTTTATAAAATACAAGTTTAAAAATTTAAGAAACTTCAATTGATTAATCAAAACAAAAGTTCGTAAAATAAAAGAAATTTAAATAAAAATAATTCAGATTTAAAGAAATTGAAATTCTTAAATTTTTTTGGTCAAGGCACAACTAGCATGTAAAATTAAAATATGAAGTGTATTGGTGTATTGTGACTAGGATGAAAAATAAATATAGAATCAAACTTCATTCCACTTAAATTGACAAAGTTGAATTATTGAACTTAATTGAATAAGATTTGATTCAGCTGAAGGGTAGTCTGACATCGAATTATCTGTGGATTGAACCGTTTTGCTCCAAAGTTGGAGCTAATTTAGGAACACCACACTGACAGCTGCAGCGATAGCAAGCAAAGGATTTTGCAGAAGTGTCTAAGTTGAGAGCTAAGATTATGCAATGGATTAAGTTTAGAGGATTGTGAGTGTATTGGGAAAAAGCAAGGATATGAATAAAACAAAAAAGACTAGAAAGAAGATAAGATAGGAGGAAAGAAACAACAGTTACAGCTATGTTCCTGTGATTATCATTCTCATCTAAGATGTAATATAATAAACCTTACTTGTTATATACAGACAGAAAGGTACAAACAAGTTACAGTGATGGATGGATCAACTTTGTTCTTTATAAGGAGTCCAGATCAATTTGCTAACATCGACCTCAAGGCCCCCCCTCCCAGCAGCTTTAAGATGGCGATCCAACACTTTCGGATCTGCGCATATCACATGTTGACCTTTCCTGTATTGAATCAATTCTAGACTCTGCAGGGTCGTTAATATATCTTCTGCTTTAATTGCTGTCATATCACTCAGTTCCTGTTCAGAAACACAAAATAACATCATTCAATACAATTCCCCATTGCCCTGCAACATTAACATATAAAAGAATAAGGTACCTTGATAGAAATGTTCCCCTTGTGCTTCTTCAGAATGTCTAAGAGAACCCTCGTCCAATATCCTCTGTAGCTTAGCAGTCCAAGGTCTGAAAGGGGTCTTTCAGGTGTCCCAACTTTGCCCTCCTTCTTCGACAGTTCATATGCTGTTCAATCATTCCAATTTCAATCAATTTCACTCACTTTATCACATATTCTCTAGGCACTAGTAAATAAAGAGAAAGCTCATTTTATAGAGAATGAGAGCTTACAGAACGCAATTAGAAATTTGCCATAGCCTTTCCTTTGGTAAGGAGGAAGGGTGAGGATACATGCCAAATTGTAAGATTCCTCAGAATGTTTTTCCTTCATAATAAATACGTAAACAAAATCAATAAGATTAACCATAACGTAAAGAAAATAATAAACAAATATGTATACGTATAATTAACAAATAAAAAGTTTGAAGATTAAGTATATTTAAATTAGAACGAAGTTCTTTTTTCATAATGCACAACTCAGTAAATCAGCCAGCAGGAGAACCACGGGTTGCAGCCATGAAAACCTCTATTAGTTTGGAAGAGACTACTGCATTTAAGGACTTTAAACGAACTTCAAAAAAACAACTAAAAGGTTAACATGAAAAGGATCGAACTCGAGACATATCAAGGAAATGATTAGGATGAACCACTGCTCCACAGGCAAATTTTTTTAGAAAATATGTACAGGTATAAATATAAACTGAATTCGTGCTGTTCAACCCATGACTTGCTAGTCCGACCAATAAACCAGTGCCCTAACTGAGACAAATCATTGGTCCGAGATTTAAAAACAGAGACTAGAAGGCAAACGTACTTTTTAGAAAATATGTACAGTTCAAAGGCCGTTAGCATAGGTCCTTTAGATAAGAGACAAAATTTAAATGGGCATATTAGCAGTAAGTATAAAATTCTGAAATATCTTTTCATAAGCAAAATAACGACAGCACTGTAATATTTTACCTTTGAGAAATAGCCAACCATGTGACAACCTCGATCATCACATTCACACAAAACATAGAACAGAAACAGGTCTACATCATAATAGAGAGTCTTGTGATCAAGAAATAACTTTGCCAAATAACAAAGATTCTGCCCATAAACCTTGTTTTTCTTTCCATCAACCTGTTTCCAGATATAATAATTCTTATTATTATAAGTAGTCAAAAAATTCAAACTTCAATAATAATCATAACTAACAATAAAAAATAAGTATAGATAACTGTTGCAACTTGCAACTGCCAGCCAAATAACACAACTGTCATTTTCTAAATCGAAATAATTCCCAATAATTCAGATTTTTAACTTACGCTAGACATCATTTAACTATTTCAATAAAAAATTGTCTATTTTCTTTTAATAAAAGATAAAAAAATTTATTAGAGAGCTGATGCTCGTTAAGTATTAGTAGGAGCCACAGAAATTTGGGCAACTGAAATCAATACCTTTAAAAAAGAACTTTACCAGAATCAAAAGAGGATAATGAATTTATATAAACAAATTCTGAGTATTCATTGTACAATGATTTAAACATAAGTGACAAAAAAACTAAATTAATTTTGAACTAAGAAAATTGAACATAATGAAGGGGGTACTGCTGATGAAAAAAACAGAGGAGTTTGTTATATTGAGACCATTAATGTTAAAAATGTACCTCAAACATTGACAATGTCCCACTTCTGTATATCTCATCACCAGGGGGATGCTTCAGGTCGCATTTCCTCTGCATGAACAAGAAGCCAACATTAGCACTGAAAATGGTGCTTAAGTTATTTGCAGTGGGTATACAAAACTGACATCTTTCATCTTTTTTGGGGCCCTAGGGAGAGCGGAGAATAAATATCAGCAGATGCTTTTTAAAGACTATTTCATATAAATGAAACTAAAAACATTCATTTCAATAAAAAATGTTCATTTTCAAATAAGTAGAAAGAAGAAATAAATTTTAAAGATGACTCAATGATTAAAAGCACAATCCTGAGTATGAGTAAACTTCAAATGGAAAATACAAAACCACATATTGTTTGGAATCCCACAAAAAAGCTACAACAAATAGAACCTCAATGAAGAATAAGCATGATAGGTGCAGATTATGATCACTAAATACTAAGCTGTGTTAGTAGAATTACAGTAATAAGGAGGACAAACGTAGTAAAATTGGTAACAGGAATTTTTTTGGAGAAGAACACGTTTTCCCCATAGAGTGCCTCAGTTTGTTCACAAAAATAAATGAATAAAAGATAAATAAAAACCTATAATCCAAACAACTCCGAAAATGCAAGGGTCACTTGACTAAAAAAGACTGCATACACCAAACAAAGAAATATAAAGTGAAAGGACTTTTTCAGGCACAGCTCACCATATGCCTCTGAAGCTGTTCTTTGCGCTTCATGAAATTGAGGCAAAACTCACAAAAGTACAGCTTCAAACAGTCATTGTATTCTGGCGGGAATGGCGAGAAGTACCATGTCTCAATCTCATATCTTCCAAGCTCAATAGTAGCTATATTTTTCACCTTTGTAAATTCCTCGTGTTCTCGCAAACTGGCAGCATCAAGCTCCTCATGTCCCTATAATTTAACAATACATATATACTTTTAAAATAGAACGAACAAATTGAGAGTTGGAGCAGGAATAATCTGACCAGCCACTAGAGTATACTAGTTTCAACTTGAACACAAAAAACCAATGATCAGCATCCAGCTCCAACATAACAATATCAAAAATTCACAATTACATGTTTCATGCAACTTCAATCGTACTATTAAAGCTACTCATGCAAACAACATTAGTGTTTTGGATGCACCTATGCACGAGGTGACTTAGTTTGTTTGCAATATGGAGCTTTAAATTTTTTAGACGAACAGATTTTTTCATGAAAAAAAAAGGAAAAACTGTTACAACTTAGATCCAATACCCAATACCCATATATCATTCATGTTTGAAAATTGTTAGAAATTCAGCTTATGAAGAACAATTTTCTTTTATAAGCGAAATAGCTTTTCAAAACAAGGAAAAAAAATTTGAGCTCATGATTAAAACCTACCAGCTTATTCTCTGGGCAGCTAACTTCTGTTTTCTCGTTTAATCTCAAATACGACCAATTACAAATAACTCAATATCCTCTTTAGTAATGTTACTGCAGAAAAGTATTTCTTTTATACAATGCAAACAATATAGATTTTAAAATCATTGCTCACCTCATATATCCTCAAAAAAACTTATTCTACATGATCAATCGTAACAAGAATTAATTATATACTTAATCTATAGTTTTACAGCTAATCCAAATACACTGCTATGCATCAATTTGAAGTAACACTAAGATACTGATAAGATATTCAATCAGAACAGTATGACCAAAGCGTCAGTGCAAAATCAGCAGCTTATATTTACTTTATACCAAAATAACACCTACACCCTGTTGAAGCATCCGCATGAAAAGGAGTAAAAGTATACCATGTCTTTTGTGGTCTGTTTTTGTCTAACAGCTTATGTAGAAGTTGTAACTGAAAGTAATAACTCTACCTCTACATGTGTCTCGTCAATCTTCCTCTTCTGGTGGCGTGTCATCTTCAATCCAGTCGCACCCTAAAAAACCATATTTGCAATTTTTTAAATGATTTCAGTCACAGAGAGACCAAATTTCGAAAAAAGAGGTAGACAAAACCTAGAAAGTAAACATCATTCAAGATATTAAATTGAAGAATCGCAGTACAAGATGACAAATTGTTAGGACTAGGAATGACAAATAAACTAGATATTTTCAAATTCATCGCGACTTTGACAAAGAATACCTGCATTAATCAGATACGAATATGGGTAATACCCAACTTTTAAAATTAAGTACCAGGAACATACTTGTTTCCATTTTAAATTACTAAAACACTGTAGTTTACGAGTTAACCTAAAAAACATTTTCATTGTTCTCTTTAATTCTTGGTTTTGTTTCATTTGAAAAAACCTTCTTTTGGTACACATTTCTTTCTTTTTACACATTCATTAAAACTATGTATTGCATTTCAGGAAATACGAATTTCAATTTTATTGAATTAAATCATTTATAGGATACACATATGATCATTTCTACTTCCTAATACTTATATTTGTTACATGAGAATGTCTTACTCTCAATTTCCAATGTTCAATCATGTAAACCTTTAGTTTATTAGATAATCTAAAAAAATCATCTTCTATTTTCTCTTTAATTATTACTTTCTTTCATTTGAAGAACCTTTCTTTCCTTACACAATTATCTCTCTCAACTTAGATATCCACTAATTTTACTCATATCCACAATATATTTTTTCTCTCAACATTTCACAAAATAATAGATGTAGTTGTCATGGAATTTTCAATTATATGGGTAATGTTTTGTTCTTTTCTATAATTACTTTTATGTACTTGTTATTTGATAATCTATTTTAAGATTTATGCAAACTTCTTCCTTGACATTTGACTATGGAAAAAAAATTGTGTCATTTTGATATTAAATCTTTGATAATATCATGTTTTCTTTGATATGATTTTTATTCTTTTCCAAAAACTTATATAATTAAGGGTTAAATATATGTTTAATCTCTAAACTATTTGTTAAAATTGTATTTCGTCCTTAAGATAAACTTTGAACATATTTTGTCTTTATAGTTTATAAATTAATGTAAAAGATCATCAATAACAAATAAAAATGTTTTTCAGAAGAAAGAAATGAGATGGAAGAGAGAGAAAAGAAGTGAAACAAACTTAAAAGACATAGGATGACAGAATGGGAAGCTATGGAGAAAGAAAGGAATTTTGATATATCATCAAGGATCGTCTACACCAATTTATAAAGTATAAGGGTCCAAAGTTTGTCCCGGAGACGAAACACAATTTTAACAAATAGTTCAGAGACTAAAAACATATTTAACCCTATAATTAATATCTAGGACAATATGGACGTGGGTACATACGCAAGTATGGGTACACCCACTACCCGACGGGAATGAGTATGAATTTTAACTTAAGAGACAGGGATGGTTATATTCAAACCTGCATCAATGGTATCCCTAGTTCGATTACCAAATCTCTTTTTCTGCTACCACCAAGTCCCATCAAAAGGAAAAGAAGTTCAAAAGAAAATATGTATGCTTTAAATATTAGAAAACCATGACTTTAAATATAATTCAATGGCATAATTTGTTCCACGTAACCAATCCCATCTTGTATGAAAAGATGAGTTGTGTTTCTATGAAACAAAAATATATCTCTACTACATTATCACCTTTTCCTAAGGAACCATAACCTTGTTTCAAAAAATAAATTGACGAGGTCCAAAACAAATGTTGCCATACACAATTTGGAGTAAATATTCATTACCTTCTCCTCCACTTTCTCATCGACAACAGCCTCCACTGAATCAAGATCAAGATGTTCAAGCTTAACCCACTCATCAAGCCTTCTATTGACTGCCAAAGAAAAAAAGTAAAGAAGTTACAATAAGACTAAGCCGTGAGCATCCTATCATCATCCCTGTCTAGCAGTGTTTTAAATCCAAGATTGCGGCATGTAGCAGTCAGGCCAAAAAACACTAAAATAGGATGGCCGCTATTTTGAAATTTTGTATATAGCATGTATCTTCAACTCTCAAGAATGATAAAAATCAATCAAATTAATGAAATTCATAATTAACAATAAAAAGTCACAGGTGCCCTAAATAAAACATACAAGCAAATACCAACCCAAGTCAAATACAAGTTTCCTAGATAGGAAACCTCAATTATCAATCATCATCTTCTAAAGGCGAGTTTTCTTCTTTACCGTTTTCACTACTATTAAAGTTGTAGACTTCATTGGTATAATTGAAAGCCCAAAATTATGAACCAAAGTGCCCTAATGCCTCTCTTCACAGCATGTTTCATGAATCGACACATAGTGCCGCTTCTGCCACCATTCAGCCCGCTATTTAGTCTACTACAGCAATTACACTAAACCATTGGGGTCGCTCCTCAACGCAGATCGATTGACATCATAACTTTATCACACTTCTTGGTTTCCAAAAAAACCAGTTATTACACATCAATTACAATCAAAGCCACCGACACAATAACCACTGTTAACCAAAAACAAAACGCGAAACCAATTCAAATTGCATCCATACAAACCCTAAATCTACACCCAGCCCAACCAACCAATCAACCATCGAAACCATCCGTTCACTCTATCCATTCAAATGGAGAAACAGAACAAAGATCGAAGGACGAAGGATCTTACACTCGGTGTAATGAACGTAATACTCGTAATCGCTGGGGATGGCGTTGGAAACCTTGCGGCGTTCGATGACCTTAACGGGATGGTACTTGCTGTCCCTCCACCGGCACATGACACGCGTGCCGACCTCCAGAGGGAGCACCGACGATCTCCGCCGCTTCAACGTGTCGGGCTCCGGCGCCACCTCCGCGCCGTCGACGGACATGGATTTGCCTTTCCCGGCGGAAGGAGCGGTACCGTTTTCCGCCCCGGTTGGGGTTTCGAGCGAACCCATGAAAGAGAGAGAAAGACGACTCAAATTACTACCAATGTCAAATTACCAAACGCTTTGTTCATCCCGTAAAAATTACAAAATCAACTTGTGGATAACTCAACTTCACATTTTCTTAAATATAAATTTGATTTTATCATAATCTATAAAAAAATTTAAAGATAATTTTTCTTTATACATTTTACTTTTGTATTTTACACTTTTTAAAAATTATTTTTAAATAATAATAAATAATAAATTTATCAGATAAAAATTTAACTTTTTCATCTTATTAAAAAATGTAAAGAAATTAATTTTTATTCTATATATTTTAATATTTAAATTTTACTTTTTAAATAAAAATAAATAATAAATTTTATTAGATAAAAAATTTAACTTATTTTTATATTTTTTTTAACTTCTTATATTTTATAAAGTAGTATAAATATAAACATAAACGTGTCATGATTGTGTATCGTATTTTATTTTAATATTTTATATTAATGTATTAATTATTTAATATAAAGATATTTATAAATCAATATATGGTTTAAAATTAAATATTAAAATAAAGATCATAATGTTGTAAATTAAGAAAAAATTTATCCCACCATAATAATATAGAAATAGTAAAAATTAAAGAATTTATGAATTTAATGTTATATGAAATTTATATGTAAGTTGCAATATTTATATTAGAGGTTTTCAATTATTTATATTTTTTTATTTTATTATATTATTTACTAAAAAAGAAAGAAAAACCATTTTAGAAAATAAAGTTGGAAGGTAAGTTGAATTTTTTTATACCTGCTTTTATGATTTTTTTAGTTAAGTTAATTTAAATATTTATGATTTTTAAATTTGAATTTGAAAAGAAAAACTATTACTGTTTTTATTTCACCGTTTAAAAAGTTACAGTTTAAAATGCGAAAGAGTATATGGTGGCGAAAAACAGGAAAACTGGCCGGCATGAATATAAAAATTGCTAAATTTTGATTAAGTTGTTTAGTGCCCGAATTATAAAAATTAAAATTGATTTTATATGATTAATAATATTAGACTATTTATGTATTATTAAGAATATTTTTATTTATTTTCATATTATTTTTTTATCAGAGAATATAAAATCTCAATATATTTTATTGATCTCAGTAAAGTAACAAAACAAAAAGCACATGAAAGAACTCGTTTGACTATCCACTTTAATGAGCTCATTATGAGTATAAGAGGTGCAATATTTATTTGGTAATACCATTAATAGAATTTCATATACCCTAAATCACCAAAAGACTGGCTACGAATTTTAATACCAAATGTTGAAATTTAACCTGCGTGTCACAAAACATAGGTCTAACTAAATATTGGTTCATCTGTATAACAATATGAACATGAAAGATGCAGATGCAGATCCTCATAAAGCAATGAAGGAAGAACATTTAATCAAAACACTATATGGAGTAGTACACATCCATGAGGGAGCTCAAGAAAATACAATGCTTAGAGAAAAGTTTATCTGATGCCACTCTTTCTTGGAAAACTGCAGCCTAATGATAAGACTAATAAGCAAAAAATAGTGTAGATTTAAAAGTGAAGAAGCTAGGAAGAACATTGAGCATCTGAAATCAGGAGAAGTGTATGCCAGCTTTGTTAAATAGAGAAAGCAGGTATAGGAATTCCTGCAATGTGAGCTTGGACGACCTCTTTTCTTCAAAATCTCCCTCTTTCAGAACACCCAGAACCTTGTCCTTGAATTCAGATTGCACCTCATCATCACCTTCCCCATCCTCAACTTCCATTTCATCATCATCTGCTCCATCATCATCCATCTCCATACCTTGATCATCACCAACACCAGCAAAGTCCATTTTGATATCTGCTTCCTTCAGTGAATCTTCTTGCCCAAGTTCCAGCGCCCGCACAGTTCTGTAGTTCTTTTCAAGCAAGGAGATCACACTCTTCTGCCTGAATATGGAACCAAGTGTTTTGTTCTTCCTGTTGAAACAAATCCGCAAAAACCCATCCCATTCCTTTTGCTTAACTTCAATACGGGGTTTCCTGGGCTCAATTCGCACTACAGAGGAATCAACCTTGGGAGGGGGCCTGAAGTTGTTTCTTCCAACTTTGAGGAGGTGGAAGACTCGAGCATGGAGTTGAGTGTTCACTGTAAGACGACAATATAGTTTGTCCCCAGGCTGAGCAACCAGTCTCATGGCAAATTCTCTCTGGAACATTATGATTGCAGCCCTAAATGCAGGTTGGTGACTCAGTAACTTGAATGTGAGAGGAGAAGATATTTGGTAGGGAATGTTTGCAACACATATGTCAAAATAAGGAAGTTCAGTTCTCAGCACATCACCTTGTATAACCTGTAACCATGAAAAAAAAATCAAACATAACACAATAAATAATCCATGTTACAAAATAAGCTCAAATAAATTGTAAACAAGCTCTTCCAAACAGATTCTCTGTGCTCATCATGCATGCACCCCAAGCATAACTCGTTGAAATAAGCACTTGAAATATAAGTTGTAAACTGTTTCCATATGCCCCTAAAAACCCATTGAAACAAGCTACCCCAGATTTCAAAAAAACCAGTCACACATCTCCTAACAACTCGAGTTTCTGATTATTTTAATTTTTTTGCTGAATCGATTATTTTGAATTATTGACTGAAAAATTGAGAATTTACACTGGAATTAATTTTCCTGAAAACAAGATTGGTGAAAACTGAAACAGAAAGTGAAATTGCATTTTTTTATATACCGTGAGGCGATTGGAGTGAGGAGTTCCCTGGAACCGTCGCTGGAGCTCGAGAACCATGCGGGGATCGATCTCGACGGCGACGACCTTCTTGGCGGCTTCTAGCAGCTTCTTGGTGAGGTTTCCGGTTCCCGGACCGATCTCGAGAACGACGTCGGTGGGTTTGACGCCGGATTTCTGCACGATGGAGTCAACGAGCAAGGGGTTCTTGAGAATGTGCTGCCCCTTCGATTTGTGGAAGGAGATTCCTCCCTGGTACGGTATGTGCTGCTGCGGCGGCTTCGCCTTCTCCTTCTTCGCTTTCCCTCCCGCCATTGAAACGCGCGTTCTCACAAGGCACTGTTTGTTTCGGTTCAAAAGTTTTCAGAATTGAATAGCGTGTTGAATAATGAACGAAGAAAAGAAGACGGTGGAATCGCTTAACTGAGGAAAATCTCAAACTAGCTTCTGCGTTTGATGCGTCTCGCGCGAAAAAGAAAACAAATAGAGTGTGAGCTTTAATGATTTAGGGTTTAGCGTAACAAATAAATACATTTACTTATTTTTGTCTAAAAACAATTTCCAAATTTATATTTTCTTTTTAATACTTTTTTTCTTTCATTCTGCTCCTAATTTTTATTTTTTTTATTTAGACTTTATCATTATATTATCTGTTTTCTTAAAAAAAAAATAACATGTTAATCCAACCAGCATTAAAATCTACAATTAAAGATGAAACAAGTTTAATCTAATAAAATCAGTTTTATAAGTTAAACATAAATTAAGTGGACTCATCATATATAAAAGTATATAATAAATATTTTCACGTACTTATTTCATATTTTTATTTTATTTTTAATTATATATTAAAATAAAATATTCATAATAATATATAATAAAAAAATTATATTCATTTTAAAAAGATAAATCTTTCAAAAGCATCATCATTTATTTTTTTAATATAATCGTTACTTTTTTAAAAAAAATAATAAATTTAAAAGTACAAAATATTTCCTTTTCACTAATTTATATAATATTAATTATAATAAGTATAATTTTCATAAATAATCTCATTCAAATAGATAAATGAAATAAAATAAAAGAAGCAGCTTGTATCACCGATTCACTAAAAAATAGATGCTACTTTAAAAAAATACTATTATGAAATAAAGAATGTAAAAACTTAACACAATAAAACAAATATTTTAAAATATAGAAATTTTGTAAGATCTTAATCTAATACACCCAAGCATTTATTAAGGATGACTGGACATTTTTTTTTATCTTGAATTGAATATCTATTTTAGAAAAAAAAAATAGGGAATTAACCATATGATGAAAAATGTTTCTCTACGAAAATAAATTAAAAATGTTAGAAGTATGATGATAAATAAAAAAATATTTTTTATAGAGAAAAACAAATTATCCATTTTATATAAAATAAAATATGTTTTTAATTTTTGAACTATATTTGTTAAAGTTGTGTTTTGTTTCTAGAGCAAACTTTTGACTTATTTCGTTCTTATACTTTATAAACTATTGTAAATAATCTTTAATAAATAAAAATATCTTTAAAATAAAGAAAAATGAGATAAAATAAAATAAAAATAAAAGAAACTTAGAAAATCGATAATAATAAATAAGAAACTATAAAAAAAATAAAGAGATAAAAAAAATTGTAACATCATCCTTCTTTATATGAGTTTATAAAACACAACAATAAAATAGGTCTAAAGTTCATCTTAGAAATAAAACATTTTTATTTAAATTTAGAAGAATTTATGAATTTGTGGAATGTATCTCAATAAAGACTCACAGAGATTGAAAGAAAATCTTGAGAATTTCTTACATGAAATGTTTAAGACTTATTTGATTGGTGCATACCTTTCCAAATAAAACATTGGCATGGAATTCAAATAATCTAAGACTTGTTCAATAAATGCACATAATTTGTGAACTAAGACCTTATTTTTTAAAGCTAGCCTTATGTCCAAGGTAAAGTGTCTTAAAAATACTATTTAAAAACATAAAAATACATTTTTATTTAAAAAGAAAATTAGAGAAAATAGTGAGAGATATTTTTTTAATTTTCTTCGTATTACTTCTTGTGAATCTCTTTCCATAGTATTGATATTAAGTTTTTAAATTTTTTTTATTATTTCTCCTTTCCTTGATTTGAGAGCATATCGAATGTGATTTTTTGTTATTTTATATAAATATACAAGTTTTATGTGTATGAAAATGTAATTTTTAAATTTGAAATTATTTTGATTTAGACAAAAAGAAGGCTTAAGAATCTAATAATCAGGCTTAACCAGGTCAAAATTAAAGAAAAAAGTTTCTCATATATTTTTTCATTGATTTTTTTGGGCTAACTTTATATTTTTGCAAAGTAGTCATAAATTATAATTACATTTTCCTTCTCTCGATCCTTTCTACTTCAATAAAAATATTCAAAAAAACAAATAATCTCAACATTAAAATGATTCTAATTTCTTAAACATTTTTTCTAATTTAAAATAATCAAAAATTAAATCGTCACAAATTCATACACAAGAAACATTTACAACTATACAAAATAACAATATTTATGACCTTACTTCATTTAACCTCATCAATGCTCCTAACATTCTAATTATAAAAACAGAATCTCACTTGTCCAAAATTTATTATCATTGTTAACACCATTTTAAAGAAATCATAATAAAAAACAATCATTTATAACAAAACATAAATTTCAAACACTCCACACTAGAATCTTAGTAATATTGAGTGACAATCTTGTCAGAGGCGGAGCTTAATAGGAGTCGGTGGGGCCACGACCCCCCAAACATTTTTATTGTATATATAAATTTATTATATGGGCCCACACAATTTAATAAAATAAATTTTTACAATTAATAGATTCTTTTAAGAGTTATACTTCTTAGAGTTTTCATAAAAATTTATAATTTACATTTACTCTTTATGTTAAAGATATAATCAGTTTTTTTCTCTTTTAGGATTTCTCCTCTACCTCATTTATCTTCTATTATACTTCTATAAAACTTCTTCCATTCCAGGTACCTATTATAACTTTTTTTATTTAATATAATTTATTTTCTATGCTTTTATGTGACTATTGTAAGTAGATTACATTATATTGTAGATTATATTTTTAGGAGGTCTGTTACACAGTAGATTAGATTGTAAATTATCATTTATTATAATTTTATATATTTTGAAATTAAATAATTATTTTTTAATAGGTACAATAATCATGGTTAAGAACAAAACAATTGATATTTTTTTTTTCAAGAGGAAGATTATTGATAAAAATGAAAATGATATTTTTTCAACTTCAAAAATGAACAAATAGTTACATTGAACAAAGAACGTTTTAATTTTTATTTTTAGAAGTGGAAAGATTTAATTTTTAATTATTTTTATTAGGCTTAAAAAATTTAAAAATTGTTTAAGGTTTAAAAAAGTAAAAGCAATCTTCAGACTTACATGTTAAAATAACCTCTAAAAAAAATTGTTCAACTCTTAAATTAATAGGAACAATATTACTAAATATTAAAAAGCATTAAAAAATTAAAATCTGTTCAACTTCTAAATTAAACAATTCAAAATTATTGAAAGAGTTAAAAAATATCCTATATAACTGGAACATAGAACAATGCTCAATATTAAAGAAATTCAAACCAATAAAAGAAATTAAAACTCATTAAAATGAAATTAGAACTCATTCACTGTCTCCATTTGTTAAAACATTAAATTTGTTCGATTCTACGTTTTTTCCGATTTTTCTCTACGATTTTACCGATTACAGTGTATTACGATTATAAGTATATTCTAACATGAAATTGAAATAAAAATCGTATAATCTTATGATTTTATGTGTAAAATCTCGATTTTCATTACATTGTGAACAAGTATATTGAATTGATGTTTGTAAGTAAATTGAATGTTATATTTAATGTTAATTTTGTTTATTAAGTTAATTTTTTTTACATATTATATTATTTTATTTATAATTTTTTTATATTATTTAACTATTATTAAAATATTAAATTGATTTAATATATAGTGGCTCCCCCTAAAAATTTAGTCAAGATCCGCCACTGAATCTTGCTTTTCTATCTGAAAAGCTTGAGTGAAAAACATTGCAACATGCAGATCACTTCCAAATTCCTTACATATTCCATTGTTTTCAAAGAAGGGTTGATGACCAATGAGGCATCCCATTAAAGAAAGCAACCAATAACTAGAGAAGTCAAAGCAACATACTCTATTTTATTGATTTTTGTATAATTAATCTTTATTAAAAACTTTAAAACAAAAGGAGTGTAGAAGTGTGAAACCTCATTAGGTGTGTATACTACTTTTAACAAAAAGAAGGATAAAGGAGCAAACTAGCCTAACTTTTAGTCTAAATATAGCTTATTGAGAGGAGAAATAATTACACTTGTGGACCAACTATCTCTTGCAAATAAGCTATAATCATCTAAAACAATCATTCCTCATGAGTTTATGATATATTTTTTATGTAACTATCCTACAACTATTTTTATTAATTTTTTATTGAATAATTTAATTTATATTTTTATTAAATATCTTAGTTTAATATTTTATTATTAAAAGCTAATTATCATTTGGTTGTTTTAAAAAAATGGGTTGTCAATATATTTTTTCCCACTTTCTAACCGGATAATCTCTTTTCGTATGTGTTAAACAATAAATCAATCAATACAAACAAGGTATTAATATAAAAAATAATTATATAAATCAATCAATACAAACAAGGAATTAATATCAAGATAATATTTATAATAAACTTTTTTTCCTAAAAGATAATTTTTTATTAAAATTTATTGAGAAAAATCACACTTCACTAGTCACCAAAGTGGTAGTTTTAATATTTTAAAAAAGTTTACATTGATTGATGTTTTTATCTTTTGATGTAGTATTGATTAAATTTTTAAAATTATCTTCAAATTAATTACTTTTTGTTTTAATCAAAATTATATATTTATTTAATGAATTGTACGGTTTCAATAAAACTCTTTCAAAGTAATTTATATGTGTTTGGATAGTGAATTTTAAAAATTCACTTTTATATAAAATTTGAAATGTTTAATGACATAAATATGTTATTTAGGAAGAATTTAAACAAATTGGAACTCTAAATTTTAGAAGAGTAATAGAATTACTTAAAGTTAGATAATTTCTTATTCTATATAAAAAGTAAGAATTTAAAATTTTTTACATTCTCAAATTTATTTAGTATTTTCTCATTAGCTCGATTTTGATTGAGATAATATCAATTTGTGTAAGACTTAGACATTGTTAACTTAATTAAGATTTAAGTATCACGATCTCAAAATTGTTTTATGATAAATAACAATGAAAGTTTTCTTTATATTATAGTTAATTGTGTTTATTTTTCAATTCATATCATCGAGGTTTTTTTTTTTATTGCTCATGTTAGGTGAGAGTTGTTTTCTAATCAATGTTATTAACGGTCTTTTTAACTAATAACAACCTCTTTTTCTTCTTCTTTTTTTCAATTTATGTCATTTGAGGTTATTTTCAGTTTATATCAATTATATTGGTTTCCAATTAAATTAATAACAATTAGAGTTCTTATAGTGAATGTAGGTCAATGTTATTTCTCAATCAACATTTACTAAATTTTTCATTGCTAAAGTTGGAATGACTATTTTTATTGTGATGTCGGCTAAATTTTTTTAATTTATATTAGTAGAAATTATGTTTTCATTTACATTGATTATTTTGTTATTATTATAAATAATTATTATTTCCAACCAATATTAGAAAGACTAATTTTTTAGGAGTTGTAAACTAATTTTTTTCATTTAATATTTATCATAATTATTTTTTATTATGGCTGTAATGATTATTATTTTTATTATTGACATTAATTTTATTTTTTTCTAGCTTGTTAGAATTTTTTTTCTAATGTTATTTGGGATTTTTTTTGCCAACATTAATTATGAATTTTTTTGCCAATGGAAATTTTTTAGTTGACATCAACGTTATAAAAATAACTCCGAATAGATAACAATCTCGATCAATGTTAATAGTAAAAAATATTTGTCAATAGTTAAAAAAGCCTCAACGAACTTCCATAGAAAAAATAATATTAATGAAGATCAAATGAAATAAGATCATAAATATTACTCTCTCTGTTTCTAAATAAGAGTCGTTTAAGGTTTTTTCATACACTATTAAAAGTAGTAACTCCTATAATTTATAATAAATTTTTAATTTTTTTTCTTCAATAATACCCTTAAAAAATTAAATGTGATTTATTGATTGAACAAAAAATAGATGAAAAGATAGAAAATAATTTATTAATACAAATAGCTGGTCTATTAAAGTCTCATAAAAAAAATCATTTAATTATTTTTATATTTTTTAAAATAAGGGTATAGTTGGTAAAAAACATTAATGTATCATTGAAATTTGCAAATGACAGATAATATGAAACAAATCTCTTCTCTTAAAACGACACTTATTTAGAAAAAAATGGAGTAATATTTTTTAAATTATTGACAAATATTTATTTAAATTTTATTCAAATAAGAAAAAGTACAATAAATTAGAATTATATTATCTAAAAAAATATGTAAAAGAAATAAAACAATTTAAAATTAGATCAATTTAAATGAAACGTATTTAAATGTCTGCTATAAAATTCTCTATAAAACAAAGTACAGTGGACTCATTTGAGAAAATATGAGAGATAATCATTGAATAGAATATAAAAGTCACAAAATTTTGTAATTTGAACTCGTTTTACTCGATGAAGAAAAGGTATTTAAGAGAGTATATTTCTGGTTTTTCTCTCTCTCTTTATATTAGTATCAATAGATTAAAAACAATGTAATAATTATTATCAAATAAAAATGAGTTTTAAAATAATAAGTATTTTAATTAAATAATCTCTAAGGTTTTGTTTCCTTAATCAGTATTTAAAAACACATGCATATTTATTAGCATTAATAGTCACTAATAATTAATACACATATAATAATAATAGTGTATTTCTTTGAAGAGAGAGAAGAATAGCTCATGGTTTATTAGAGGAAGGAAGCTGCATGCAATTCTGTGCCAGAAAAAAACAAGTAAAAATGAAACCGAACATTGTTTTACGTGCAGTGTGAACAAAAGAAAGAAAAAGGTTCTGTGATTCTCTCTTCACTCTC
This sequence comes from Lablab purpureus, assembly GCA_030347555.1. NCBI lineage: Eukaryota > Viridiplantae > Streptophyta > Magnoliopsida > Fabales > Fabaceae > Lablab > Lablab purpureus. Next base: position 28,965,238 of record CM059258.1, on the reverse strand, counting down.
ACCTAAGTGGCTATTGTCTTTGTCTTTTTCCGACCACATTACAACATCAACAATGTTATATATACATGCATTTACAACACACATTGCATTGCTGAGACACTGTCAAATCTCAATCTCATTCCCTTCTCCTCTACTTATCAGATCTCTCTCAGACACAAGGTATATACTTTTCATTCTACTTTTCAATGTTCTTCCTTTCTGTCAAAACCAACACACCCTTCAATCTCTTTTCTCTTCTGGTGTTACAAAAGGAACTTCTCACTGACAGATACTGCATTGTGTTGGGTTTCATCTCATTTTGCCACTGAATTGGTGTTGCATGCAAACCCTTCTTCTTTGTTTGCTTTTTAATCCCATTTGTTTCTTATTTGATCTTTTCATTTGTTTACTTTAAAGAGGAAATGAGTATGTGTGCTCTTAACTAGAGGGTTTTGGAGTGGAATTTTCATAGAACCTTTATCTTTTTGAATGTGGGGTTTAGGGTTTCCATGGGAATTTAATTAGGGTATATGTATGTATTTGAGCTTGGATGAAAAGGATCAATATTCTTAATGAATTTTTTTATGTTTACATGGAGAGAAACACAAGTTTTTTTTTTTTTCATTTGAGAATGAAAGTAAATTTCGTTAATTTGATCAAAATTTTTAAGTGTTTTGGGAATTTGAATCCCTTAAATTTTAAAATTCTTGGAATAAAAAAACATATATATTGCTTTTCATTCCTTTGAATTGTTCATTTGTCCCCAAATTAAAAATTAACAGTTATCACAATAACAACAAAATTCTTTTATCATTAGATGAAATATGATTTTATTGGTTTCCCAAGTTTATTCTCAGCACTACAAATTTTCACATTTCTTAATTTTTTATAAAAAAATTCATAAAAAATAATTTTTTTTACAAATTTTTAAGTGAACTTTCTAAAATTTCACACAAACAAGTCTCACAAAATATAAAAAAATCTACTACTATTAAATGTATTGATATATTGATGTTTGAAAACAAGAACTTCCTTCTTTTCAAAGCACAAGTGACAAAAAAATGTTACTTTTTCCTTCCATGCGTTTTAGATCCAGATTTTTACTTTTAAGGGCATTTTGATTTTTGTATGATAAAATATGAAGTTGATCAACACAGATGATGATTTTTTTCAAAATTTGTGTTTGCAGGTTGTGTTCATCTGGTGCATATGATTGAAGATTTTGACTTGTTGCTCATACCCTTTCAGTGGTAATTAAAACTATGGGATCTCAAGGTGGTAATGAAAAACATTCACTACACTTACCTTTGGTGCAAAAAAACTCCATGTACAATCTCACACTCAATGAAGTTCAGAATCAATTAGGTGACACAGGAAAACCACTAAGTAGCATGAACCTCGCTGAGCTTCTGAAAATTGTGTACACTACTGAAGCAAACAAATCTACCATTGTGAACATTAAGGGTACAACTCAAGCTGGTTTGTCATTAACTAGTGCTCTAAGCACAAAAACTGTTGACGAGGTTTGGAGAGACATACAACAAGGAAGCAAAGATAACAAGGAGAAGAAGTGTCAACCTACATTGGGAGAGATGACATTGGAGGATTTCTTGGTGAAAGCTGGTGTTGTTGCTCAATCATCTTCTACTACATTTGGTGTTGATCCAAATTTAGTAACACCACAGTTTCCTCAACATGGTCCTTGGATACAGTATCCACAAGCACAATATCAACTTCCACAACAAGGTTTGATGGGGATTTATATGACTAACCACAACATAGCACATTCGTTACACATACGAGGCAGTGCTACATCAGATGGATATGCAGCAGAGGGTCAGGTGGCATTGTCTTCACCTGTTATGGGAATAGGGAGACATGGCAGAAAACGAGGCACATCAGAAGACATGGTAGAGAAGAACTTTGAGAGGAGGCAAAAGAGGATGATCAAGAATAGGGAATCTGCTGCACGTTCTAGAGCAAGGAAACAAGTGAGCATTCTCTTTCTGAATGAGATGTTTATTTTTGTGAAATTCCTTAACCTAAGTGATATATAACAATGAACAGGCTTACACAATTGAATTGGAGCATAAAGCCTCACGTTTGGAAGAAGAAAATGAAAAGCTGAAGAAACAGAAGGTTTGATTCCTGCTTTAAAGTTCTAGTTTTTTTTTTTCACTTATATTAATTCAAAGTGATGAATAGAACTTGTAGTATATTGAGTATAGTATATATATCTCTCCTTTTTCATTGAGTTAGAACATTTTCCAAGATAATTAGTGTTAGTTGGAACAAAAATTTCTTTTGAAACATTTTCCACACTCACCTCCCCTACATAAATTTCAATGATCAATGTCTTAAATATTGGAACCTCTTAGTTGAGGTTGGATGTGTTATTATCTTAAAAGTAGTTGTGTTGATGTTTTTTCTGGTGAAGATGAAGCAATCATATAATTGGTGGGTTTTTTTTCCTCCACTTTGTTATTTTTAGTCTTGTTCATGTTTAGGAACAAATTCTTTTATGATGTTATGGCTTTGGTCATTAGTTTCTTTCTTTATCCTTCAAGTAATCTTTTTACTCTTTTTTCCCCCCAATTCGAGTAGCTTTATGAAGGCTAGGTTACATATACTAATATTCCAATGAGTATTTGCATCTTCATAAAAGTTACACTACTTCAGAATTACACTGAGCCTGGTAATTCTTTTTGCTTCAATGTTTTAGAAATAAGTAAAAAAAAAGGTTGAACAACATATATCAGAAAAAGATTAATAAATACATTGTCTTCAAAATTTTAAATTGAATGTGGTATTATAATATCTTATAAGGGTGTGTTTCTTATTGGATTTGTTTAGTAATTTTTCTTTTTAATTTTCAGGAAGTGGAGAAGATGTTATCAAGTGTGGCACCTCAAGAACCAAGATACCAGATTCGAAGAACTTCATCAGCTTCATTTTGACATTTGTACTTGTAGATATGAACATCAAGGGATGCTTCTTTTAGTTAATGAGTCTCAGGAATATTAGCTATTTGATGCATTCACATACAAGGAAACAATTTTCTTGCTATTAGGTTTCTCTGATTATAACACCTCTGTGAAATCTTTGTAGTAAAAACTTCCTCAGGAACATTTTAGTTATATACTGTGAATTATATATAGCCTTTTTCCAATCTTTGTAGTTGAGTTTTTTTATGAAATCTAATGTTTGTAATTGATGAGCATCATGAATTTCAAGAGAAGAGTACACAAATAAATCATTTTATTGCTACATAAAAAAATAAAATAAAAAAACATAATTTCAAATATTTACCCTAATATATAGCAATTTTAATTCTATGTTTTAAACTACTTGAAGAAAGCTCCTTTAAGCAAGTTTAAGTTAAAAAAAATATTCAAATTTTATCATCTAAACATAAAATAACAACATCTTAAAAAACTAAATACCTAAATATACATTTTAAAAATATTAAATAACAATATTATAACTAAAAAATTTGAATAGTAAAATTTTAATTAATTACATTAATGATTTTAGTTTCTACATATATAAATAAGTAAAAAAAATCTTCATTTTAATTGAGACTTTAAAAATATTAAAAATGATCATTTGAATAATGACTTCAATTTAAAAAAAATACAAATTTTTCAAGTGAATGACGATTTTTTATAATTAAGTTATCAACCTAATTACAACTTACTTAAATTCATAAATTTTGAAAAAAAAATCTACATTTATAAATTAGCACAAAATTTTCACTCTTTTACTTAAAAAACTCAAAATCTAAAGCAAGATTTAGTTCAAAACCAAAATTTTTATATTCAAATTTGACCAAACTGTCAATGATAAACACCAGCATTTAAGTTTGGTAAGTTGGTTTAACATATCTTCACATTTAAGATTTAGGATTTAGAATAAATGTATAAAAATCCTCATTTGTTATCAGTTTCTACCTCCTATGTAACCACTTTCTTCTCATTGCATTGTGATCTTATTTTTTGTTCATTCGTTTGTTGTGATATTGTGGTACACTCCAATAATCCATTTTGTGTTTACATTTTTCCCATTTTATGTTGTAACCTACAAGCCTTGCATGCTTTCCAAGAAAAGTGAAAACGAAAAGAGTGACCTTAAGGCAACCACATTTTGATCCATATAACCAACCCAAGTATAATACAAAATCATATGTTTGGATTGAAAGAATCTACAAACTTTTCATATTCACAACTAGTAAAATGAAAAGTTAATATTTGTGTTGCTTTTACTTTTTTATGCATTAGGAGGAGGAAAGTCTATTATACCAGTTTTCCAATAAACATTTACGTTTTCTTTGCTTCCTATCAAGTATTGTTGTGTAGAAGGGATTTAAGGTGATTTGTCATATAATATGCAAGTCGAAAATACATCTCATTGAATGTAGGAAGACATAATTTATTTAAACAACTACAATCTGTTGTGTCTAATTTTGACTAAATATAAACATAATCAACAAATTATTCAATGTCAAGAGAAGTGATTTGGTGGTTTAGATGTTAAAATTATCATAATACTGCATAAAGAATACTGTGGGACATTGTAAAAAAAAAAGTATTGTCGATTTTTTAATTCTTTCAAATTAATCACATACACTAACAAAATTTTCACCTTTTTTTCTATTTTTCCACTTTATCTTACTTTAGGAAACAACCATTTTACCCATTCTCTTCTTTTCTTTGTTTTTTTCAATCTCACTTTCTACCAGATTTGAAATAGTATTAAGTTCAATTTTAAGTGTAGTTTTCACTTGATGTCTTGTAAGTAAAACAACCTTGTTGTTATATCACTCTACATCTAATGATAAAAGGCTTTTGTTGTTATTGTTGTAATTATTCCTTCTCAACTTGGGGGACAGAAGAATTGAACCCACAGTTTGAAATAACAGTAATGTCTTTTTTATCACAATTATTTGAAATCTAAAGGATTTAAACCATTTCAAGAAGAATTAAACCCACAATTTAATTGTACTTTCAATTATTTTATTAAAGAAACGGAAATATTGAGATATTATTGAAATGAAAAAAATTAGTTTATCTCTTTAAAGAAATGACAACCAAGGTACAATAATGACTCTGAGAAATTATTTTAGGCTTTAATTGTATTGTGCTTATTGAAATTATATTTATCAAGTCATGATAATAAATTTCTATTATGAAATTGTGTATTTTATTTACGAATATTATAGTAAGTTAAAATTATGAATATAGCAATAAATATAAAAATATAAAAACATAAAAAATAAGTATCTTTATTTCACAATTATTCATTATAAAATATTTAACAGTTTTATAAAAATAAAAACCGTAAAAACTTATTCAAATCAAATAGTAAAACATTATTTTAATTTAAACTTTTTAATCAAATTGAAATAAAACTGAACCACATCTAAATTTATATTTGGTTAATAAAAACTGAGGAAAGTGGTAAACACCCCTCCCAATCATCATCAAAGATTACAAATTGCTGACTATTTGTAATTGGCAACTATTAGGTGTTTGTGAACCACAAAGGGCATGTTTAGAAATCTGTTCCAGACTCTCTAAAGTATCAGAAGTATTGTTCTATGAACATGCATTCAGCACTCACGCACAAAGATGTTTCAATGGGAAGGAGAAAGTAAAATTATAAATATAAGATTGTAGCATTTGCACAAATGGAAATAAGCATGCGAAATACTTCATTCCTAACAAATATTTCATAATTACAATTTCTCAAGTAGCCTAAAGAATAAGTATATAATACAACAATCTCCAAATGAGGTTGATCGCTAGAGCCTTACAATATCTATTAATATTTATACTGCAGTTATCCTATACTATATTATTAATATAACAGTATTATATTACAAATACTGAATTTGGAGGTTTTCCACTATAACCTGAAATGGCCATGAGCTATTGCATTCTCAACGCCAGAAAATCATCTTTGTGGCTCTCGCTTCATCAGCCTATAAATAGCAACAATTTGAAACACAGCTTCAAACATTCGCCTTCAAAGAAATTACTCATTTAATCACAACAAAATATTGGGGTTGACTCAATATAAACTACCTGGTTACAAAGGACAGTGACAATCATGCATGTCTTGATGGATCCTCATGCAACTGTGTTGCTCTCACGTTAGGATCATCCTGCCACAATGAAGCCATTTATAGAAGTGCTCTTCAGAAAGAAAATACTAACTAAAAAGGTTTGAATACCATACTAACCCGAATGCTATATGTGAAACCAGTTCGCAAAAAATCTAGTTGTGCCTGCACATTTGGACCGTATAAGAATTCATCAAACATTATGAGGGTTAGAAAATTATCCTTGGTTTTAGTGAAACATACCAGACCAGGAATGCCCTGATGTGCACCATAATAACCATCGTGACTGGTTGGTATCGAACTTATTGGTCCCTACACATGTAAACACAGTTTCTATATTATTATACTGTCAAAAATATTTAACAAAAGATTATCACAATTTCTTCCACGCACCAGCCCCTGGAGAGTCTGTTGATTCCCATAGTAATCATCACGAGTTGGTCCCATTAAGTTCAACTACATCATCATCAAATAAAAGAAAATGTATAAAGTTTACTCATTACATATATATTATAAAATACTAGAACTTCAGTATGTCATATTCATACCATTCCCTGAACGCTCTGCTGTGTGCCATAATAACCTTCAAGATTTACTGCAGCTCTTGTGCTGAATTTTTCCTACAAAAGAAGGTTCCCCTTTTAACTGAACTGCTGTGTAATTCAAGCAAAAGCAGACACATGTATTCATTTAAATAAGTTGAAATTCACATGTAATGTTTCATAACTTTTTCCCTCTAGGTTTACGTAAATACATATATCCTGACATCAATCCTGAATTTCATCTACAAGTTTTTTATCCCAAACTATAAGATCAAACACACTTTTAAGGGTTAACTAATTGTAGGAGGACAAACCATTTGTTGCAAGTTGTCTAGTGCCCCAACTGTCATCACTTCTGCTTCTGAGTTCACCTGCAAGCCCAAGAGGTCATTATAGCCAAAACATGAAAGTGTAGAAGTCATGTTCTTATAAACAACAAACCTTTTTCTTTTTAGTCGGATTCTTCTTTTTGTTTGGCTTGCCCATATTTCTACTTTGTGTATCTTCTTCGGTGGAAAGCTGACCATGAGCCCCCGATGTACCAGCTTCTGTAGGACTCTTACTAGAATTGTTAACACTCACGCAACTTTTGTGTGCTTCATGTAGCGCATGGAATGCAATACTATAACTCTCTTGAGACAATGATCCTTCTTCACTAAGCTTTAGTGCTCGCTGACATAAATCATTGTACCGTTGCACCCTAGTCAGCATGTGTTCAGATTCTTCACCAATTATATTCCTGAGTTTTGCATCTTTTGTCCACCGTTTCAAAATATATTGAGAGGGGAACACTGACTGTCCAGAATATTGAAGAACAATCAATGCATGTCTACAAAGATAACCTCTGTATTCAAATAACCGACAGATACAAGACAACTCGAACTTTACTTGATTCACCACAACAAAGAAATCTTTATTTGTTTCCATGTCATGAACCCTGTGAACAGTGGTTGTATCATCCTGCCTGTCAGCTTTGGGATGACAGGCAACTGCACCTACAACCTCAGCTTGAATTTTCTTGAATACGGCATGTGTGAAAATCCCTGCAACACTCTTCTCCAGAGGTGAAGGAGTTTTTAAGGTTGCCAATTTATTCCAAGTATCAGAATCAGCTTTTGCTTCCTCTTCATACCTGTCTTGCAAGATTGATTCATACTGTTTGACAAAATCTTGGACAGAGGTCTTCTTATGAACATATTTGTCAAAAAAGGAATTTACACTTTCAGATCGCTGGGAAGTAGACATACCACCTAAGAAAACATCTTTCATGAATGTTGGTGCCCATAACTTACGATCTTCATACAATGACTGCAAGCATTCATCCTGTCGAAGTTCACACTTGTCAACAATTTTCCACCATCTCTTCTCAAAATCATCACTGGTCAAGGACCTATATATGCATTTTTCAAATTTTGCCATAAAATTCTCATGCTTTTTAATTACAGGAGCTAAATTTTCAGATACCTTCCCTAATACATGCCATAAGCAAACACAATGGCTAGAATTAGGAAAGATGTCTGAAATAACTGACTTCAATGTCTTGTCATGGTCAGTGATGATCACTTTCGGAACTTGACCACCAACTCCTTTCAGCCATGTCCGAAATAGCCAAGAAAAAGTGGCTGCACTTTCATCTGATATCAAGGCACATCCAAGTAGTGTAAATTGGTAGTGCTGGTTCACTCCAACAAAAAGTGCAAGAGGCATTTTATATTTGTTTCTAACATACGTGGTATCAAATGACACAACATCACAAAAGTTGATATAGTCTTGCCTACTTTTAGCATCAATCCATAAAAGATTTTTCAGACGTTGATCTTCACCAAGATCTACTGCATAAAAGAAGTTAGAATTCATATTTTGCATCTGTATGAAAAAATCAAGCATGAGTTTAGCCTCTCCTGACTCCAGGCCCAAATTCCGACCTTTATCAAATGGATTCTTCTCATTCTTGAGACCAACCACAGTTTTGTATTCAGCAAACTGCCTAGCCATTGCAGCATACATTCTTCTTGTTTGTTCACTAACTGCTTGGGCTGGTAAAAGCTCATGATTATGCTCTTTCACAAAGCTATGTATAACCCATTTTCCATCTGACCTTCTTTTTACATGCATGCTTGCTTTACAATCAGTCTTAGAGCAAGATCTTCGACCAGTTGAATTTTCAGAATCTTGTTTGTTCTGTCGAGCCCGTGGTCGATTAAATGATTTGTCATACTCTCGTTTCGTTCCATATCTGGAGCAAGCAAACTTCGCATCTATAAATTCTCTTGATGTTTTTGAACGACGACTATTTTGTATTGCAGTGTTGAATCCCATTGATCGAGCATACTCTTGGTAAAAAGAATAAGCTTCCCCATGAGACTCAAATTCCATGCCAGAAAGTGGCTCAAGATTTGTATCTTCCTTAAACATTACAATATCAACTGTGGGTGAATTCAAATCTCCACCATTTAGAGCATGAACCTCGATACCAGCATCAACTATATTTCTGCCATCTATACCTCCATTATGCAATTTTTCTTCACTGTCCAACATGTTATCAATTGTAGTTGTTTCTGCATCCTCCTTATCATGTTCACCAGAAGGTAACCGGAGATCTATATCCATGACGAAAACAGCTTTCTGCTCAGTGGTTTCAAGGGTACTGAAAATTATAAAGGAAAGGCATGTCAAGCGATCAAGTAGTTTACCTCATTAACTGCCTCCCTATGTGATTATCCATTTTCTAGGAACAAAAGAAAGCAATATAGATCATGACAAGGAATTTTAACTTAAAAGGGAAAACAATTCTGTTAGTTTAAAGGCACAAGGCAGTTAAATCATCTATACAAGAATTGACTGTCATAGATAGTAAGCATTTGTACAGATTTTGAAACATAAATCAGTAACCAACCAATGCCCCTAATTTAGGGGAGAGTTGCATGAAAATTTATTGAGGGCCCAAATTCTCCATTGGATCTTGAGAAGAGCAAATGAAGGCAGCCACAGAAATTAAGTCACTTTCTCTGCACAATTTTACATGCTGCAGAAAGCAAAGACAAAATAAATAGCGGCCTGATTTGAGGATGAGAAATGCTAGGAGCACACTCTCTTCATTGTCTGAAATTTATGTGGATCACACTAATTATGTGGACCACAACCCCCATTTGGTGGGTTCCATTCTCAAACAAAAGGCACCAACCAACATGAATTACAACCAATCGGGAGTGTGTATTGAAAAGAGTGTGTTTCTAGCATTCCTATTTAAGGATAACAGGTTCTCCAAATCAAGAAAAAGGGGAGGGGGAAGGGGAAAGTAGAAAACATAAACGGAGAAGAGCTACCCACTCTCTGTAAACCCTTTTAAAAATCCTTAAATCCTTGTAATTTGTACCAGGAACCAACATTTAGTTGATATAGAACCCTTTACCTAGAGAAAAATGGAGGAAGGACATACAATGTTCTTAAATCCCACCCAAATTGATAAACCAATCATACCCATTGTTCTACTGTGTAAGTAGAGGTGAGGTTAGCAAGAGCAGAGGACAGTGTCATGTCACCTAGATGTGTGAACAAGAGGTTTTACTGCCACTAAAGGGTAATAGTCAGTGTTTAGTGATCACGTGATAAGAAGTTGGGTATTATGGAGTAGCTAAGTCCCACATCAAGTAATAAAATGTTCGATGGCTATTTAAGTGTTTGTTCTCCCCCCTCAATAGCTAGATTTTGAGGGTGTATTCCTCCAATGCTAGGGTTTTGGAAATGGTTGTCAATGTTTTGGAAATGGCTACCTACAAAGGGTGTTAACCAACAATTAAGTTGAGTGAAGAGTCAATAGTTAAAGTGTCTTAGAGTGAAAGTTATCGAGCCACCACCTCAATAACGGTGTTATTGATAGGGACATATGTATCATGGGATGCCGAAGTCCGCCGTCGAGTAATATGAGATATTCAATGGAGTGTCATGTTACATTTTTTTGTTATCAAAGTCTAGGATTAAATTGTTTTAACCTCTTTTAGAACTCACAGAGGGCTAAGTTTCACAACAGCCAAATCTTAATTTTTGGGGGAGGGTCATTATATTTATTCTTTTCTAATGATAAAAATCAATATATTAAAAGAAAAGAAAATGACAATTTAGAAGAAGAAGAAATCCTTTTTAAAGGATGAAAGAATGAACTATAAAAAGCTCATCATAGAAGAGTAAAGTCATTAAACTCTTTCATTTACCAAAAAAAACCCTCTAAAACCTCCTAAGCTGAATGCATAAAGAGCCAAAGAAGAATCTTTTATACCATAAAAAGGATTTATTATTGAAAACGTTAGTGTTTCTCTCCAACCAAGTTGATACTTGAAGCTTAGCCCTACTTACTCATACCAAAGTTCAAAAATTAGTAGAACTAAAATGCTCCAAGCTAACAGCACAATGTCATGTTCACCGATAGCATAAATATCTACTCCATGTAACTCAGCAGGGATACCAATGTAAAGAAAGATGATAACTATTTATTTAGATAATGAGATAGTATTCACATCCAGAAACAGCTGAAATGGCTTTAGTGATGAAAGGAATACCATTAGTTGAAATAAAATTATACTATTCGTCCTTCATTAATAACATAGAGATAGAAGGGGAGCCCAAGTGCAACAGCTCAAGTTGTTGCTGTGAAAACTTGGTGGTCATAGATGAGTCATGCATTCAGCTAAGGTAAGGCTGTCTACAATAGACCAACATAATAGGATCATCCCTTCCATTATCATTAACTATCTACAGCAATGGCAAGAGATTTATAACACCAGACTACCCCACTTTTAATATGATACAAATAACTTTGAACAAAATGGATTATATGAAATCTTGCTCAACTTCCTTTGTCATAAAGATTTTAAAAGTATGCTAATTAAAAAAAAAGGAGAGAAGGCAAATCTAGGGAGAATAAGTAGGCCTGATAGCAGTAAAAAGGAGAATGAATGGAAAAAAAATAGCAAAACTAGCTCAAACAAGCAACAAATTACAAATCTATCAAATCCTCCCATATTCATGATAGGAAAAGCCTTTCGCACAAGCCACATGAAAAGGCAACAAAGAAAGGGTATAAACAAATCATATCCCACAAACATGGGTAGAGAGAAACGCTTGAGATGACCTTTCTCTCCTAGCCTATTGCTGGTGCTTATGCTGGTAAATGTACTTTGAAAACTTATAAGGCTCATTCAAGTGGATATTACCCAGACTTACATGCTGCAAAAATTCTGAGAAATCAGCTCACTTGTTCTTTCTTCTTAAATTGAATTGAAGCCTGTTCTATATCAACAAAAAAATCAGGATCCTTTGGAGACTACTGGACTTGATCTCAAAATGTTAGACGTTTACAGTAAAGTAAGGTTTAAGGGGTTGGGGAGGATTGACCAAAGCATGGTTCTGCGTGATGTATCAGTAACATTTATTTTAGTGTTTGGATAATTTTTCCTTGGAGCATAGTGGCTGCGTATATCAACATAACTTTGCCATTGTGAAGGAATAAAATTGTTTACTTGCTTCCATCTGGCGTTCAGATCATGAACTTTATTAGTGGCCTCCTCCCTTCTGTCTGATCCTCTCTTACTGTGACTATGCAATCAATTCCTTTAGATAAAAGGATACGATCATCACAGTTTCTGATCCCTCCCCGCAAGAAACAGAGAATCAAAGAACATAAGGGCAAACAAATAACAAAGGGGTTTGAGTTATTGACTATTGTTGGCTTCAAGTTTCTCATTCTGAGGTTTCTAGTGAAAATAATGCATACCTTCCAAGTAAATAGAAGTTGCAGCAGACATGGTTATCATCGTGATTAAACCTAGTGAAACAGACTCAAGTAAAACAGCAAGCAGTGACAGACAACAGGAAGTTGTTCAGAAAGACAAAATGCCCCTTAAGCTTCAAAGCCAACTATTCCTATAAAATGCATAGTATGCAAAAATACTCAAGGAAAGAAGTAAATAAATCCAACAGTTCAATCCAAGCAAATAATGTGCTCTGAATATAAATCATTCCAAACACAGTTGTGACTCCAATAATACAAGAAAAACTATAATCATCCACCACCTACTTTCTCTTCCCTCTCATTTCCACCAATTCTATTCTCATCCCTCTCTTCCTTTACCATTACATCACTTGTCACATCTATCACATCCTCTTCCTACCTTTTCGCTTTTCTTCCTATCTCTCGTATCTTTCCACCCCAATCCATCACATTTCAGGGTGGAAGTTTATCAGGGCTAATAAAACAACCTAGAGTATAAATGGTATCAACCAAAAGATTACACTATGACAATTTAATTCAAATTGCAAATTATTTTTTCCAATGTAAATAAATAATCATTAGCCATAATGCTATAACATGGTGTTTTCCAACAAATCCACCATAGAAAATTTGTGGAGGGAGCACTGCCATGGCAGCACCAAAGGCTGTAATGCCGTGTTTCTGTTCCACACTCAGCAACTGATATCCTTGCTTGAGTGGCGAACCATCACTTCAAGAGAGTTTAATCTTAACCTCGAGAAACATCAACATTAATATAATGGTACACGTCCAACAAAAAATTGAAGCATTGCTCCCACAATTCAATTCAATTCAAATAGTGAATATCCTTTCCAATGGCCGACCACACTCTAAAAAACCTCAAGAAGAGTTAAGTTTAACCTCCAAAACCACTTATAATAACTAAAAAAGTCTGAAATCATTTCAAATTCAAGTTCATTCAAGAAAATAAAAAACCACAGTATGAACACAATTACCCCACAACTCAAAAACACACAGAAAAACACAAGTCAACAAACTCTGAAATCCCAAACCAAACATTTTAACACTGCAACTCATTCTTTCATTAATCACCGTCCCCTCATTTTTTCTCTAATTCCACAGTTAAATTAATTTAACACAGTAAGTCTAAGTAACAGAGCCAACCACTGGCACCTGGCATAACAATGAAAGCACCTAACCAACTAACACCAAAATACATAAAACTTCAAATTCCAATCCAAATTCCACTTCATTGTGCACAATACTGTCTCTCTATCTCTCTCGCACACACACATAAGCATATAGTTTTTGATTAATGATCGCGAATGAATGAATGAATGAAGAAAAGAAAAGAAAAAAGATGAAATCATAAAGAAAGTACCTGAGAAGAGAGATTGACGATGGCTATGATGATGATCGATATATGTGCTGAGAGTGAAGAGGAAAGAGAGAGAGAAAAGAAGGTCACGCGAGGAGCATGAGCGAGTGGAAGAAGGAGGTTCCCCAAATGCGTGAAGCTTAGGGTTTCCGAATGCACTCTGTTCTCTTCGTTTCCCAATCCAACTCTCCCAGACCCGAGCACGTGTCGCGTACCTTCTACTTACCACACCCTCTTAATTAATATTATTAATTATTAATACTATAATAAAATATAAAATTAGTACTCTTCATAATTATTATTATTATTAAAATTAATAATATATCAGTATTTGTTGTTGTAATTTCCCGCTCAACCTTTATTGACTTTCACAAATCAATAACAAGGCGCGTGCAAATTAAGCTTAACTAACCAAAATAAACATTATCAATTTAAAGAAATTTAAAAACTAATAATATATATCATTTAAAAAATAAATAAAAAAATATTTGGAGGAATGAAACGACAAAATAGAATTTAATTATTTTTTAATAAAATAAATTACTCTTAGTCATAGATCCTTTTCTCACATTTTTTTATTTTTTAAAAGTATATTAAAAAATTCACTCACAATTTTTTGAAAACATTGCACTAATACTTCTTATATATTATATTAGTTATTTATTTAATTACAAAATATCATAATGTGTATTCTTATAAAAATGTATATTAAAATGTTCAAAAATAAAAATATTGTGAATAACTGAAACAAATGTTTTGAGAAGTGTTAGTATAATTTAACTTTTTATATTAAAGCAAAAATTAACAAATTTGAAGGTATACAATTTTAGAATAATTATCTCAAAATTTATACTCTTATTTATTATTTTGTGTTAGTGAGGTAAATGTGTAGTTATTAAACTCATTTTAAATATATAGAAATTGTTGAGAATAATGTGCTGTAAAAGAAGTTTATGTTTTAATAACATGATTTAATATATGAGATAAAATTAACAAATGTAATTTAATAAAATATTAAAGTTTGTATATAATAAAAAAAATCAATAATGTAGCTTTAGTATTATTAATTTAGTATTTAATAATTGTTGTATTTATTAAGTACAGTATGTAATCAAATTTTCATATTATTATTATTTTATTAAATGTAATATGTTTTTAATTTTTATATATGTTGATTAACTGTAAAATTATTATTAAGAAAAATTAATATTATAAAATATATTATAAAAATGAACACAAGTATGCATTAGACAAGATTATAAAAATCCTATGTGGGTTCATGTAATACCCCATCGACAACTACTATGAGCAACAACAATTGGATGGTATTAGAAACATGAACACGAATAAAGAACAAGTGAAAAAAGTACCAACACTCCGCTTTGAATATCTAGAATCTAACTTTAAGTGAGATTTGAGAGTTTCTTAAGTTGAACTACCAACAAGATTAGACACCAAACAATCCCTCTTCATCCATTTTGTAGACAAAGATGGAGTTAAAGGAGGTATAAATAAAAATGTAAAAAGTTATAGTCCTAAAAAGGGAGAACACAATTATTTGAAGTTACTATGAATACCTAAAAAACAACCGAACCTAGCTACCCTTCCAAACCCTTGTGTAGCATATAAAAAAGTTGAAATCTACTTGGCCATGACTACTCTTCATCTGACATTTAAGCCATAAGTCAATATTTCACGTGCTAGTTTCCTACTGGATCCTTGTCGACCTTCATTGTAAACTTGTGGCTTCCTTAACAACTCAAGACATTGTAGATGTATCCCTTCTGACAAAAACGGAAGAGTCTTTTAATGGATAAGTATAATGACACAATTGACAAGAATGGACACCTTATAGTCTATGTCACCTAAGTAGATCTCTATATCACAAGTGATGTCATCATGTGTCAAGTGTTTTCCACCTCATTGAAGCGCACATCCTTTAATTGGTTTACCCAATTGCTATTAGAGTTCATTGACTTATTCACCACATTGACCATAAGATTCAACACCAACTTCATTATAAGTCGACCCCATGGCCTCACTTTGTGGACCAAGTGAGCATCTATAGAGAGAAAAGAGAATCACTATAGGTTTTTATGGAAAGGTTTTGTGAGATGAGCTTTAATATTCTTAACTTAAAACTGAATTTTTCTTATAATCACTTAGTTATAACCCTCATGTTAGGCATGTTCATCAATAATCTTTGCAAAATATCAATAAAGTATTTAGATGAGCTTTGATAAAGAGCTACCAAGTGTGTACATATGAAAGAGTCTTTCAAGTACCATAATCAAGTAAAGACATAACAACAAATTGACCAAAATGATAACTTCTCATGGACTTTTTTTTCTTCATAGTGATACTTATGATGTTTCTTCTATGGGAAAATAGAAGGTGGAAATGGATCCACAATTCATCCATTGCCAATATTAAGGTTTGTCTCTTAACTGACCTTAACAATTATAACCTTAGAACAATATTTCAAGACATGCTCATGTTAAAAGTGTCCTTGATAATCTTCTTCATGATTCTTAGCATAATTAACAAAAACAAAAAACAAACATAAATGTTAAATTCAAATAGTAGAATCAAAGGAGTAATACCTTATCCCAAATTTCTGATATTGGATTAGACAAAATGTATAGAACCAATAAATGTTTGGTTGAAAAACGACAATATAAGGAGTCTAAAAAGCATGGAAATGGAAATTTAGAAAGGTTGGTGAGAGGGATAGGTCCAAGTATGAGGTTCCCATGCAATGGTTTCAATCTTTGAGAGAAAAAAACACACGTAGAACATTGACTTAATCAACACAATAACCAACTCCAAAAAATTTGATCAATCCATTAACGAAGTTTATAGATTGAAACTTTTCCACAAGAGTTAGCCCCTAGCCAATTTTTTATTAGTCTCAAAATCTTTCTTAAAAAATAATTGTGTATTAGACAACTATTTTCAACTTTTCCATCCGAGAATTAGCCCCTAGTTATATCCTCGTGAAAAATTTAAACAAGTGAATTAGCATAATTCTAAAGCTTACAAATACAAAGTCCAATTAGTTATCATATCCATCTTCGACTTTAATAATATAAGAAATTATCAACATGTCTTTATTATCACATCTCATAATCAATTCAAAACTATATTTTAAAATACATAATCTCAAACATTTCTAAAATATATAATTTTAAACTATCTAAAATATATTATGAGTTACATAATTATATTCCATATTATTTTGTTGAAATTATATCTTAAATTACATAATTACATTTCAAACTACGTAATTTTATTTTAAATTATGTAATATTATTTCATAATCATAATCATAATATGTAATGTGAATACACGAGATAATATAATATTATTATAGTATATTTATAATTTATTTTATATTTAGGGTGAGAAAGGTGCATAAATAAAACAATATATGTTTATAATTTTTTATATTTTGGATGATAAAGGTACATAAAAAAAGGAAAGAAATAACCTCTATGTTATGGTACTATGATAAGCTTTTTGCTACATTTTATTATACTGGATCTCATTCTAACATAGCACAATTTACTTAAAAGTGGATTTTTAAAATTAATGTGGAGGTTCAATGTTATGGAATAAAACAGACAAGAAAGTTTAGATAAAAGAAGGGAGTGAGAATAATTGGTGAAAAGAAGAAAGAAAGATGAGGGTCTATAAATAAAGGTGGTGGTGTAAGTAATAATTGTCTTATATTCTTCTCATTAACAGGGAGAATTATTCTTGCAACTCCTTAATTTCTTCCTACACTCCCAAAAATTAAAAAATACCGAGATTGTCCTTGTATTATGGCATGACAGACAGACACACATGAAGATTGTAATATTGAATGATGTTTTTTTGTTGTTGGTGGTGGGTAGGACTTGAAGGCAACATTTTTTTTTTTCAAAAGGAAAAGACAAAAACTTACAAAAAAACAACTTTCACCCTATATTATACAAAAATTATGTTGATGAAAATTTGTCTTTTAAGTTGTAAAATTTAAAAATCATTTTTAGATGTAAAAGTAATTTTTGAATTATATAATTTAAAAAATATTTTTTTCAATAATGTAACTTTTAGATTAAACATTTTGGAAGTAATTTTTGGATTAAGAAATGACTTCCAGATGAGGAAATCCAGAATCTATTTTATAAAAAAAATTTCTTTCATATTATACCATCCAAAAGCTAGGTTGATGAATATTTTATCTTCTAAATTACATAATCTAGAATTTATTTTTATATACCAAAATGATTTTTAAAATTGTATAGTTCAGCGAGAAAAGTTTCATTAACCTGACTTTTAGATTGTAGAATCTAAAAATCTATTTATATCAAATTTACTTCAAAATTATATAATTTGAAAATTATTTCTGGATTATACAATCTAGAAATTTGTTAGAAAACGTTTTTGAAGAAACAAGAAAAAAACAAAACCCCAAGAGATAGGGGTGCAAGGATTGAGCAAGAAGGAGAAGTGTCCGGGAGTGATTATTTAGGATACAGATTATTTTAATATTTTTTACTGCCCTTTTAGGGGGTGTAGGAAGAAATTGGAGAGGTACAGAAAGAATTTTTCCATTAACTGTTTTTGTCCCAAAATCAATTTACGAACTGGGCCATTTTATTCGGGCTCTCAAAAGCCCTTGCCATTATTAACGACCTTTTGCTTTCCATAGCCCATACTTATTCATTGCACTCATACTAATAGTAAAAAGATAAAAATACTTTTTGGAAAACTTGTTCTGAAACATTTTCAAAAATTTTATTCTAAAAAATAATTTATGAAAATGTTGTTTTAAAAACAATTATTCTAATTTTTTTTTCAAATAATGTTTCGAAAGGTTTCAAGAAAGCTTATTCTGAAAAATATTTTCTAAAAACATGTTCCAGATAATAATTTTCTAAGTTTTATGTAGTTCAGAAGTTAGGCAAGAAGAGTAAAATAATATTTTTAGAATTATGGGAGTGCACTTAATAATCACTAAAGAATGGTCAAAGGATTTTTTTTAATTAAAAGTTTAAATAAGATTTTGGTATCTTTGAAATTCTCAATATCGAAATTGATAGCTCCAAATTTCTTTAGTGTTTTCTTTTTTCAATATTTAGTAAATATGTAAATTCAATCCTGATAATAATTTTATTAATATATAATACGGTCAAATTTCATATGTCAACATAATTAATTTAAGAATAACAAGGTAATTGTGAACATCAAAATATATTTATTAGATTAACATATCAATTTCAATATCAACCATTTATTAAGATATGGAAAATTTATTTATCTCGAAAATAATTGTGCATATTTTAATCACAAATTATTTCCAAAACATTTAACCATTTATTTTAAATTTATGTTCTAATCTTAAATTATAATTTATTTTTCTCTTTGTGTTAAATATAGTTATGGTTTGTATTTTCTTAGTTATTTTTTTGTTACTTTACTATATTTGTGTTCGTGTATTTTACTTTGTGTGGTTAAATTAATGATTAAATATGTTTTTTTAATTATTTTTGAAAATTTATTCTGTTTTTAACAAAAATATATATTTGAAAATAGTTTAGAAATGAAAATCATATTTAATTTTTAAATTAAATATATTTAATCTCTTGTGAAATTTAGATTTTATTTTTGTGTTAATCAATGTGATTTTTTTATTTAACTTAGTCATTAATTAGTTAGTCTTATTTTTCATTATCAAACTAGTTACAAATATTTAGATAATATGAGATTTTCAATACACATTTTTATATGAGATTAAATATTTATATATATTTCGATAGTAATTGATATGAATGTTTTACCAGTTGAATTAGGTAAGACTCTTTGAGAAACTTGTTACCCAATCTATTAAAAAAATATCGAATTAGATTTTTATAATTTTATGATATACAAGTTGAGTTTTATTTATAATCGAATCAAATTCAATTCAATCTAGTCTAACTCAATTTTATACAAATTGAATCATATGTTTAATATGAGTAAGCAAGACTCAACTTACTTAAGTTATTATATATTTTATTATGCCAAAAATTAAAAAAATATATAATTATATGTTATTAAATTTAGTAAAGAACAAACATATTTAAGAGACAAAATAAGTATTAAAGTATTATAGTGAAATTATACTAAAAAATTTTTTTTATTAATAATTTTTTATGGAAAAAAATGAGTTTACTTCTTTACTTCAGTTATTTATTTATTATACTTTTATTTATAAGAGATTAATACTCTTTATAAAATTATAACTATTTTGTTATCCATCCGTTACAATTTTCTTCCTTCATCACTGTATTCTAAATTAGTGATGGTTATTCAGTGAAGAATTAATGAAAATATTATAATACTTTTATCTTAAAAATATTATTTTAAAGAAAAACTTATTTAAATAATAATAATTAAAAATACTTTTAAATATACAATTAAAAAATAGATATAAATTTTATAATATATGAATATTCAATTTTGATAAACAAGAAGGTAAGTCATAAAATTATAGTTGTAATTAATAATTTTAATTTAAAAAAAATAAAAACTCATTAATATCAATTTAAGATAAGTTAAAAACAACAAACTCATTACTTTGAATGAAAAGTTAGAACAAAAATCTATTCAAGAAATAAAAGGAACAACCAAACCTAATAGTACAACATTGACTTCAATTGAGTTAAGGTATGCAAAACATCAATTCAACCATATCTTATTATTTATTATTTATGATGGGATTAAATTAATTAATTAACGATAAATAATAATCAAAGGCTAAGATATTGAAAGCAAGGAATTAATTAACGATAAATAATAATCACATATTTTTTAACAAAGTTTCTTAATTTTTTTAAAAATTTAATAATTTTCTTATCCAAATAATAATAAAACTATTAATAAATAAATTTTAAAAATTTAATTTACATTCAATGTAATTTATAACCCATGCATATTTTTAATAATTTATGAAATTAACGAGGTTAGTTTGAACATATAAAAGAGCTACATATTTTTTTTAAAATGGAGAGATTTAATTAGAATTTAAAAGGGTTATATTGTTGCATTTTTTTTAAATTAAGAGATTTGATTGAAATTTTTATTAATAGAAAGACAAAATTGAAAACAATAATAAAAATAAAAATTAAGTAAACCTTCATAAAAGTGACCATAAGAAGACAAAACAATCCACCACAAGAATATTAATAAAAATCAACTTTAGATTTCTAGTCAAACCTGTGAGTTGCTATCATCAATATTCATTCATACATGTATAGTGTTCTTGTAGTCATAATAACAGTGAATTTGATTCTTTTCATACGAATAAATTGAAAAATGTCGGTGGAAGTAAAATAAAAAATATGAAAGAAATTTATGCTTTTAACTGTATTATTTAATTTAAATAATTTCTATTTGCTATCATTAAATAAATTTAATTTCTTAATATTAAGATTAATTTTCATTTTAAAGTATACATGGATTAAATTATACTTTAATGATAATATATATAAATTTATAAAAAAAATATAGGACTATTATAAAAGACTTTCAAAGACTTTTTATTTGGTTTTTTAAATTCAAGAATTAGCTTAAAAAAAATTTATATTTTTAGAATTTAAATTTATATGACATGTTTTAGAAGCACAATAGGACATGAAAGAAACCCTAAGTCTGAAGTTCAAACTCAACCCTTTATATGAAAAACTTCAAATACAGAAGTAAACAAACACACATTCAATTACCAACCATTACTGTTACATTCAATTATTTAAAGCAAAATTTTAGGTTAAAAACCCATGAAAAAATGTAGTTAAAATGAAAGACACTACTAAAGATTATTAGTCAAATTTTACAATAAAAATTAGTCATTCACAAAATTAGTAATACTTTGTACAAATGACTTTTTTTTCGAAAAAAAATATATATACAAAAACATTATCACTGTTTTCAATCCATTAAATATCAGACTATATCTATATCTAAATAGATGATGATAAGAAAGTATTTATGTTAAATAAAAATAAATATTTTATAACCATAAGAAAGTATTTATGTTAAATAAAAACACATATTTTGTAACTATCTTAAACTTCCAAATTTTTTTATGACAGTTCTTATACTGTAACGGGTTTATTTAAGTAAAAATTAGTAGATTATATGTATTATTTGAAATTTGGTGGCCATAAATTTTTAATGTGAATTTTCATTATATTCATATTTCATAACTTAAAGAGTTAAGTAATTTTTTCAAATTTTAATCTAAAATCTAATATTTATTATTTTTATGTAATTTATTACTAAATTTAATATTTTTTATTTTTATGAATTATTATCTAATTTTAATTTAAAAAAAATTATTTATTTTACTTTTATTAATTATGTATTATTTAACATATCAAGTAAATTATTATTATATAAATAAATTTTAAAAAAGTTTAATATATTTTTATAGGCATGAACTATCCTGTTAAATTTGTAAATTTTTCAATATAGATGCAACTTGTTGAAATTAAAAATTTTGTTTAAAATACAAACTATAAAAATTATAAAAACAAATTTTTTATCATGCTAATTTATGTGGATTCAAATTTAAATGGAGGGTATACCCAACAACACTATATATTGATATTTAGGTGTTCCATGGCACTTAATAAATTTGTGGTATTAATAACATAACTATCTAAAAGAAGACTTAACTAAATTTGTCCACAAATAAAAGGCCATGCCCTAGATTTTCTCTCTCTTCCTATCAACCATTATTCATGTCCTCTAACAAACAAGACACTTGACGCGTAATATAGATTTGGAAGAAACAAAATTTGGAGGCCATAGTTTGTTGTTCTTTTCTTGGCTCATGACTTCTCAACCTAATCCACACACCCACATGCCTTTGCTTCCTCTTCATCTCAATCTATATCATATAAGTATAGTTACATGAAGTTTGATGACAATGACAAATCTTGTCTTCAAAACATAGAAAAAATTATATTAAAAAATTCACAACTATGCGAAACTGCAAAATACTAATTTGTTGTTGATATCAGACTCTTACCTATACACAAAAACTAAATATTAGTATTCTAATTATTTCAGTACATCCAATAATTAAGAATAAAGACAATTTATATATTTATTCTTTCTTTAACTTTTTCATATTCCCTTTAAAAATAAAATTGTAACAAAAATCTAAGTTTCAAATTGTAACAAAACTCTAAGCTTCATATTAATAATAATTTGGATGTGATGATATTTATATATATATATATATATATATATATAAAATGATGATATATATAACCCATTTTATAATTTTTATATAAATTTTGATTTTTTTTCTTTAAACGTATGAAAAGATGTTGAATATAAATATGAAAATAGGAGTGGTATGTGTATTACTTTCTATAGCAAACAAAGTTACACTAAATCAAGTGTTCTTGTGCAAACCCTTTTCTTTTAAAATAAAATAAACAACCCTCTTAAAAATACACGTAAAATAACTATTTTTTTTAGTATATCACAACATACCTATAATCTAAAATAGCTAGGACTTAGGAGCCGAAACTGCGTTTGCAATAAAAAACTTTTTGAGCAGTGTTCCTCGTTTCGTGTGCGTCCAACGTATGCTTTTTTGTCTCATGCCAAACACCAATGCTTCTTCCATCTTCACAACAACTTAAAATTAAACCTTAATTTCTTCATCCTCAGTAACTTGAATCTATTTTTTTCTTATTCTACTACGTATTCTTAATGGGTCTTATTCAAATATATGCTTGTTTATTCATGCATGTCGTTTATAGAGAACTCAAAATCACAAAAACACATTACAAGGTTGACTTTGGGCGATGGATTACAGCTAGCTTCTTCCTGAATCCAATCCAATCCAAGTTGAAGATGTGTTTGAGCACCACCACCATGCAACTTTTGAAAAAAAAAGAGTATTTTTTTAGTCTTTTAATATAGTTCAATTTATGGGTGTCTATGGTTATTAAGAAGTAGACTTTAAGTCTAACTCAATTCTATAAAACCAGCTTGTAAGGTGAAGTTTGCACCCATTTATATAGACTAAATTGACTTCATCTCTAGTCGATGTGGGATTTCCAACACACCCTCTAGGATTGAACATCTCGAACGTGAGACTATAGATTTATGGATGGTCCAATAACGGCCCAATAGCGGGTGACCCAACAACCTTGCTAGGATGAACTTATATGACTCTGATACCATATTAAAAAATGAATTTTAAGCCTAACTTAACCCCACAAAATCGACTTTTAAAGTGAGATTTACACTTACTTATATAGAAGACTAAATTGACTTCATCTCTAGTTGATATGTGATTTTCAACCATGGTAATTTTTACTCATGAAAAAAAAAATCCTAAATTCAAAGCAAGGTTTGATAGAACAACAAAACATGATTTTTTAGATAATGTTTAGTCCTTAATTTTGAATATAATATAATATTGAAGCATGCAATGATTTAAGGGGAAGATGGTGTGTGTAATGTGAACATAAGAAGGTTCTTAGGGTATGATATTGCAATAATATTCCTTCCACTTGGAAAAAGAGAAGTACTATGGGCACACAGACTTTTAAGACTTTTTCAAAGTTTTGCATTGATTGTTTGTTTGACCAGAATGGGAGTTTGTGGAATTTGGGCTGGCATCTGGGAAATCCCACTATCTTACTATTTACACCAAAAACGTCCTATAAATTTACTGTTACTATTTATTTACTATATTTTTATACAAATACTTCAAACTTTTAAATATTTATAATTAAATATAATTTTTATTTTATAAATTGGTTTTACAAATTAACTTTGTAGAGTTTTAGACATAAATTTTACTATCTTTAAGATTTAAGATTGTATAAGAATCATTTAAAGTTTGTCCTTGAATTTTGTGTTTTTCAATATCATATTTTCCTAATTCCAATGTAGTATCTTTTTTATACACAATTAAATTTTCTCACTTTTACTTAATGCAAAACTTTTAATTCACCTACTTTTTTAACCATATTGATAATTTAAAACACATTTAAAACATAAAGACCATATGTATATATATTAATATTGTTCTCTTAATAAATTTAAAATTTACATTTATTAATTAATTTAATATTTTTCATTACAATCAAAACAAGTTCAAAAAATATAAGTTAATATAATTTTATTTGCTATTTTTAACTATAAGACTGGATATGCTTCCACTTTGCCACTTTCTCTAACAAAGAAAACATTTGTGGGTTAAATTAATTTGTAAACATGTGTGTATTTGGATTAAGAAGTAATTTGAAGGAATGGAAAAGGAAAAAACAAAATAAAATAAAAAAAAGTAAAAAATAAAATTGTTGGAATCAAAAGAATAAAAATAAAAAATAAAAAAAAGTTGGTAAGTAATTTGATTAATATAATAATTTTTTTAAATTATAAAGTGATATATTTATAATTTGATTAATTATTTTTATTAATAATAATTTTTTTCATTTGTGATTATAAATTAATTTTAATTAAATATTATTTATTTATTATTATATAATTTTATTATTATTTTAATGTTGGTTATTATTATTACTTTATAATTTTAGTTTTTTATTAACTTTTTTTCATTTTTTTATTATAAGTTAATTTTAATTCAGTATTATTTTTCATTTATTATTATTATTATTTCATGATTTTAGTTTTATTATTATTGTTAATATTTTTATTATTAATTTATTATCATTATTTCATTAACATTTCATTGACAAATATGTAAATATAAGTGTGATTTTTAATCGATTACATCGGATTCTTTCACAAATCTTTATTATAATGGGAAGAAAGATAGATACAATTTTTTTATCTCATATTCATATTTTATTTACTTTTTTTTTCTTTGTTCATCTACAAAATCTCTTTTTTTGTTGTTTGTTCATATAGAAAATCTCATTTTCTTTTGTATTTTGTCTTACTTCCCTTAAATTTTCCATAATTTTGTTTTATATTTTCTTTGAGGCGATGCGTAAATGTACAATAAGTGATGGTGTTCCACAAAACAGAAGAAAACAAAGAGATTAACACATAAGATGAGAAGTCAAGTAAAAAAAAAGCACTTAAGTATGCAATAGAAAAGTTGATAAAGAAGCTGAACTATCACTGACGTCATATCTTGCTTCAACTTTTATAAATGATTGATTGTTAGATAAAGTATCTTCAATTTTTAACTAAGTCTATCCAATAAGCACTTTTTTCCTTCCAAAATCGCTTTTTAGTGCGCATGATATACCAACCATCTTTTTTCTATTTTGTTAGAGCTCTAGCACCTATATGTATATATCCACGTAATGATTAATCAAATTTGCACTACACTTTTCTTTTTGATTCTTAAAATGAAAATATTATTTTATTGTTGTTGTACCAAATGGTAATAATTGGAAGTGTAGAAAATATGTAAAGAAATAGGAACAACCTATGCATTGTATGTGTCTGTGAGAGTTATTAACCTTAGCATTGGTTGGAGACTTTCCTTGCACGTTCCTTTGTTCTGCAACAACACATGCATTCTTTCATTCATTGTGTAACCTTTAATAATTCCTCATGCGCATTTACGTTTCCTCTCTCAAATCATAAACTATACCCTCCCAATTTATACACTCCCTATTTTTTCTTTTTTATTTTATTTTATTTTATTTTATCAATAACTTTTTTATATATAAATAAAATAATTAGGTTAGTGTTTCATTTTTTTTTATTTTACTTACTTATATTTAATGTTATTTTTTTAATTTTTATTTTTTTATTATCTTATATTTCAAATACTTTAATATTATTAATATTTTTTTACCATTTTCTTTTATTTTACTCTTTCGGATATTTGTTTATTAATCTCCCTATCAAGAAAAAATAATTAAATAAATTTTTATTTAGCTAAATTTTTTTATTTTATAATAATGTATATTAATAATGAATGATTCTTTCATATCATTAACTAACACACATATCTGTGAGAGATTGATTTTAATTTACATAATAATATATATTATTAATAAAATAATTTTTCATATCAATACCTTATATGTAAAGTTTAATTAAAATTAATTAATTTTTAATTCTCATAATTTACAATTAATTTTACTTGTGAGTAAATATTTATAATTTTAATTAAAATTATATTAATAAAAGCAAATATTTAAATTTAAGTAACTAAAAATATATGGAATATAATAAAAAATAAGTTAAACTTTTTTTAAGTATTATTTATTATTTCTTTTAATTTATTGATTATTTTAAAAGTTACATAATACTATTTCCTATAAAATGATTTTATTAAAATTTTTATTAATTTGATATTAAAGATAAAGTTATGTTTTTAGTATTTAAGAAATTTACGATAATAAAAATTAATATTAAAAAAATTAAAAAAGAATAAATATTATATTTAAAATATAATAAAATAAAAAAAATTAAAAATTAAACAAATAATATTAAATACAAGTGGATAAAATAAAATAAAAATTATGAAAATAAAATAATGACATTATTATTTTAATTATACATCAAAATTTTATTAATAGAATATAGAAAAAAATAAAAATACGAGTCAGATAATTTCTATCACTCTACATTATATCTTTCTATTATATGATAATCTTAGAACTTAATTTATTCTTTCAATATAAAATATATTTGAGTCCCACAATAAAAATAAATAAGTTAAATAATATATTAAAAAAATTATAAATATATTATTTTAAGATTTTTAAGAGTGTCAATTTTTTATATAGATTAGTTTTGATTTATTAGTATTATTTCTTTTCCAATATATTCTTTCTCAAAAAGCCAATAAGTTTGATTAATTATTATGTTATAAGATTTTTTTATTATTTTAGCGGAGCGGTGGAAAATCTTATATTTATTAAAAATCTAAAATACATTGAACGTCTTATATTAAATGAAGAAAAATAAAATCAACAAGGTAAAAACAAAGTTTTGAATGGAATGTGATGTTTTTTTTTTAATATATAAATTTATTCAAGACTAACTAATATCTAATATCACGTGTGGTTTATTTTGGTGATCAATTAAAAAATATAAGTTACCAAGAATTCCAAATTTTGAAGATTTTACAAATAAAACATCTTACATTTTAAAATAGCATATCACTTAGAACTATCACCATTTAAAAAGCAATCTCATATATGTAATATTACATTAAATTTAAACCTTACTTTTCATAAAGATTAACATAAGAATCAAACCATCACATATG